>JAGKPY010000002.1:0-131441 GCA_022609225.1 Boeremia lycopersici | reverse complement strand
CCAGCGCCACTGAGGATCAGCCTCACGCTTGCCTACAGGAGAACCGGGAGGACGGAACTTGGGAGACCAGCGCCACTGAGGATCAGCCTCACGCTTGCCTACAGGAGAACCGGGAGGACGGAACTTGGGAGACCAGCGCCACTGAGGATCAGCCTCACGCTTGCCAACGGGAGAACCCGGGGGGCGGAACTTGGGAGACCAGCGCCATTGAGGGTCGGCCTCACGCTTGCCTACAGGCGAACCTGGAGGGCGGAACTTGGGAGACCACCGCCACTGAGGGTCGGCGTCAGCCTCGCGCTTGGTGAGATCCTCCTCCTCGTCTTCGTCGTAGTAGTAGAAGTCCTCGGAAATGTCGATGGGGGCATCGGTGGTGGCCTCAGCGACCTTGGTGGTGGCCTCGGGTTTGGCGACGGCAGCACCGGAAACGGTGGCCGCCAGAACGGCGGCGGCGATAACAGCGGTGAACCTCATCTAAAAGATTTAGAAGGGTACCGTGGAGTGAATGAATAAGTTGGTAGTTGATCGACCGAGACCAAATGATTGTCCGGAGTCTTAACGATGAGTCGATAGTCTGTATATTGCAGTCGAAGGCCAGAGTCTTATAGTTGAAGGCCATCCTGCAGAAACAAAGAATCGAAGTTGTGTCTCTGTTGTAGTTCATCAATAACGTCAATAGGGCATATTGAGTGTCAATAGAGACAAGTGTAGATTCGCATTGGCGTCCAATAGAGAAGCTCTCGTGCAAGTAGGTGAAGGGCACCATCAAGGGGAACCCTCTGAACAGAAAGCCAAACCATCCAATCGCAGAGCTCTCTACAAAGGGTCATGAAGCCCAGCGCAGTAAGAGACATTCAAAGGCGAGCATGGACGGTCCAGTTTACTCGGTACCATCGAGCTGGTGAACCTGACGCCAATTCACAAAGAATACGCAGAGCTTCAACAGAACTCGAGAAGGGATTGCTGTTCTCTTGAGATGCGAGTGTGTTGAGGCGAAATCCGAAGATTGATGGTTTTGGGGCTGAATAGCATCTGAATAGCGAGCCGATTCTTGGCAAGGCGGCACGTTCACCTCCACCCACGCTCGAGTCAATCTCTTGGAAAACCCGATGTTCTAGCCATGGACACCTCTGTAAGGGCTTAGTAAGACACGGGACTCAAAGAACGTCGCGCAAGTTTGGAGGCGTTTGTCAAACATAGAATCTCAAACTGGATGCGCATGGCGATTTCTAAGGCGAAGGATCACGCTATCTGTCGCGACGACATGGTCAGTTGGACTTTCCAAGTATTCTCTTCTCTTACAGCGTCCCAATTCCTGGCTCTTGTTCTTCTGTGAGCTATTACGTTCACGGACTCGACTCGAATCGAATCAGAACCAGCTGAGGTTCGTTCATGTAAGCTCGTTTGGCTTGACGATCTGAGAAGCCGACCTGATACGGCTAAATTTTTATGGAAAACACTTTTGCACTCGTTGTAGGCATTTTGATTACCGGGTGGTACAGCTTCGTGAGGCACACATCGGGCAGACGTGTGGATGACAGTATTAGTCATACATGCTAAACCAGGATTGGCTAGTGGACCTCGGAGCTTTGGAGCTGCAGTTGCGAAAAGCACGCGCGCCGTCATACCAATGAAACAGTATGCGTACTCGGCTCACGAATTCGACAGTTCCAGCATTACGTGGCGCCTACTCGAGCATCTCCAGGAGCTTGCCTTGGGCATGCCGATCATGTTCAGCCTACAGTAGTTCCAGACGATTCATCTCGTCCACATCAACACCCGTGAAGCCGTACTACATTACAACACCTATCTTCTACGTCAACGCCGCCCCTCATGTTGGCCATCTGTATACCATGGTCCTCACGGACATCATCAAACGCTGGAGTGTGCTCAGAGGGAACAATGCAATCATGTGCACAGGGACAGATGAGCACGGGCTGAAGGTTTGAACTCAACGTCAACCGGCATTGCATACGCTGACCGTTCAAGGTACAAAAAGCAGCTGCAAAAGCTGGTGTAGAAGCCAAGGCCTTTTGCGATAAAGGCGCAGATATCTTTCGAGTGCGCCATTCGATTCCAAGCCTATAGCCTAGCTCACAACGCCTAGGACCTTGCACAGAAGGCCGAGATTTCAAACGACCACTTTGTACGAACGACAGATCAGGACCACAAGGATGCTGTACAATATGCTTGGGTACGAGAGGACGATACTGTCTTGGCTGTATACAACGGCGACTGATTGTAAACAGTTCATGCTCCAGGAGAATGGCCTTATTTACGAGCAGAAACACGAGGGTTGGTACTCGATCACTGATGAGTGCTTCTACCCACAGTCAGGTGTACAACCTTGGATCGAACCATCGACAGGAAGAAAGATCATGGTATAGATTGGTTCAACGATGCCTGAAATGACATACTGACAAGGCTCCAGACATGCATTGAGACCGGTAGCGAAGTAGAGTGGTCCTCGGAAGAAAACTATCACTTTCGCCTCTCTCTTTTCCGCGAACGGCTGCTCGACTTCTACAAAGCGAACCCTGAATGGATAGTTCCTGAGCATCGTATGAAGGACGTCGTGCGGGCCGTGGAGTCCGGCCTCGAAGATCTGTCGATCTCTCGCCCTTACGATCGACTTACATGGGGCATCCGAGTGCCAGAAGACGAGTCGCAGACTATCTACGTCTGGCTCGATGCCCTTATGAACTACGCGACGAAGGCGGGCTACCCTTTCACACCTGGGAAGGAGCTGGAAGGAGGCTGGCCGGCTGACTGTCATGTTATTGGCAAGGACATCGTTCGCTTCCATTGCATCTACTGGCCGGCATTTCTCATGGCACTTGGTCTCCCGCTTCCGAAGAAGATTTTAACCCATGGCCATTGGACTCTTGGAGGCGCAAAGATGTCAAAGTCAACTGGTAGGGTGGTGGATCCGTTCCACGCTTTGGATCGATACGGGTCGGATGTAATGCGATTTTACATGGCTCATAACGGTGGCATACAAGACGACTCGAGCTATGATAATTTACACATCATCGGCTTGTACAACAAGTTTTTGAATCAGCAGCTTGGCAATCTTGCGTCACGCGTTATTAGGGGCAAGAAGTGGAGTGTCCGCGGCGCCATCGAGCGCGTGGGTAGTGCACCGGAAGACTACTGGAACGAAGGGCCTGGTTCACAGTTTTGGAGTAATTCCTTGAGCACCGTCGCCTCAAAGGTCGATGGTCAATTCGACGCGTACGACCCTCGAAAGGCATTGCATCAGATCACCGAGTTCGTGCGAGGAGTAAGTAAGCCTTGTATACTGCAGACTATAAAACTAACCTAGTTCAGGCGAATGCTTTCTTCCAAGGTTCGAAGCCGTGGGACAACATACTCGAATATGCTCCTGGTGAGCCCGGTGAAGCTGTCGATCGTACTATATACCTCGCAGCCGAGGCTCTGCGCATGACAGGTATCCTTCTTCAGCCTTATATGCCGAAGAAATCAGAGATGCTCCTCAACCAAATTGGTGTACAAGAAGACAGAAGGACTTTGGCATATTGCAAACCTGGCGCCGATCTCGATTATGGCACACCAATGGTCGATATAGGCTCTAAGTTCGAGGGTGTACTCTTCCCTCCTCTAGCAAGTGAGGAGTGATGTGAATGACCTGTCACAGTATTGTAGTATATGTACTCATAGGTCTATGGCCCTGTTCAATCGTGTTGGCCTAATGCTCATACTAGAGTGAAGTTAAAATAAATCCATCTTGTATCACCTGTCGATGGTTCAACAACAAGTACACGTTCACTCGCAAATGGTGCTGCTTGCCTTCTGTTCTGAGTGGGCACAGACCAACTCACTCAACATGGCAAGCGAAGCCGAGGCTCGCCAATGGTGGGCTGTCTAGCCTTTTTTTGCCTTGCACTGTCGCGATCCAACGTCTTCCCGGAACACTCTCACTTGGTCGCAGCAGTGATGGCTTTCAATTGGGATAAGCTTACGAAGGCTCAGCGTGACTACCCAAAGCCCAAATTTGCGCTCTCCTACATCGATAAATTGTTGAAGAAGAATCCTGGCAACCCATATCTGACGGTAAGTAACTCTAGATGTCATGTGATTACTTGGCTCACACCCAGTAGACATGGCGGGCCGATGTTTCTCTGCAATTGCAATCGCAGCCTGAAGCAGTAGCTAGGTCATTGCGGGATGTCTGCCAAAATAAGGCAACAGTGCAAGATGATTTATTGCTCGAGTATGTCTATAGGCTTATTGTGGAGGCGACAACGAGGTCAACGCCGAAGCTCGATCATATCAATACCGTGGGTAGTGAGGGTATCAAAGCTTGGCAGAGTGCCGCAAGCCTTGAGCCTACAAAGAAAGGCCGCAAAGACATTTGGGATGCTCTCTTTACAACGGCTATGCGACAGGGATGCTGGGATGACGTCCGAACAGTATGTTGATGTCTCAGTCTAGACTGCTCATCTGGAAGATGTGCTAATACATACAGGCAATAGTGAAGTACAGAGTGGAAGGAGCATCGTCGGACAAGTTGACCTACTACACGCAAATTTTTGCTCAGCAGATGTCCGCCGAACAAAAGATCCAGACGAGCCAGATAACGGGTGTTGCAGACAGAATGGCTGAGATCCAACTGGGTGTAGCCTTGAAGCAAATGAAAGACGCGTATGAGAGATCCGAGGTAAGGTATGTCGCCATTTGCGGCATTACATTCATCTAACGACATCAGAGCGACCCGATCAGTGTGAAGGATATCCGAGACCTTCGTTTCATGGCCAAGATATATGCGCGCCAGGGAAAATGCGCTGGATTCCTGGAACTTTGGCAATCACCATCTGCCCACTTGTGCCCTATCATGGAGAAGCATGCTCTCGACATTTCGTTGCTCACGGTCGATGTTCTCGCAAGCGCACAACAGCACAAGCTACTAGAGAAGCACATTCTTGATCTCATCGAAAGCGCAACGTCAGCTATGAGCGAAGGCAACTCTGTACCACTACGACAACTATGTTCATCAAGAGCGAACGTCTGGACTCACTTGATCGATGCGTCCAAAGAGTTGTACGCATCCGATGAGTAAGAAACATACAATTAAACACTCGAACAACAACTAATGATTACAGATCCAGACAAAAGATCTCATCGGTTAAGGACCGCGTCTTCGGTTTCGACTCATTGAAACTGGACCGACCCTTACGACTTGTCCGCTTGATCTTGCGCATCTACCTTAACGAGAGCCTTTTAGAAGATTGCAAAGACTTCTGGAAGCATTTTTCTCGGATACCTGGATGCTTCACAGACATACGTCGTGCTGTAGAGAAGATGAGTGGCGAAGAGCGGACAGATTTCCTCTCCTACATTGAAGAAGACATAATCGCCACAAAACCAAGCGATCAGGACTCCAAGCCTAAGCTCGAAGACTGGGCACGGGCTGAGATCTGCGTTCTAAAGTTCACGTATCTGATTACTGTGTCTCTTAAGACGTCACCAAGCTCCAAAGAGACATTGGAGCTGCTGATCGAAAGGGCGTCGAAGATCAGCCAATCGTTGCCGAAAGACTCTGATCCGATTATGCTGATTGCTTACTGTTTGACAAACATAAGCCGCCAAGATGCCGGATCTAGCGGTGATAGCTCTCGAAATCTCATGCAGGCTACAATGCTCTTACGCGCTGCTGTGGAGCGGGACACCGAGAAAGAGAACCGTCCACTTGCGCTACTGGCTTCTCGCCTGCATCTCAACCTTGGACTGGGAAGAGTTGCTTTTCAACTGTGGAAACATGTTAAAGTCAAAGAGATGCTCGTGGACACTCTGTCTCCGTACCTCTTGTCACGCATTGCTCTTACACAACCGTTCGATGTCAAGCATCACCAAGGCTTCTCTGCAGACAAGGAGCTGAAGCATGTCGTCGACACCATCAACAGGATGAGTAAAGTTCAGGAAGGTTTAATCTACAGAGACATAAAGCGCTTCCATTGGGACTCAGCGTTTGACCTCATATCGATGAACGCCAAATTGACGTCTTCCTTGACGAGACGTACTTCCATCCTCGAACGCCGCCGTATTGCTCGCCTCAAGGGAGAACCAGCGGGCGATCTTCCAGACGTCGATTACAGAAGTAAGTTGTACAGTCGTTGTGCTTGGGTACAACTCCTAACCTACTCATCAGATACTCAGTCCCCATCCAACAACATCGACCAGGCCGTCTTCCCTGCTTATGAGCACTCGAACGTGCACCGACCTTACTCAATTCTCGTGCCTGCCGGTATCCCATCAGCAGACGATATCATTACGCAAGGTCACGACCGTGAATCTGTTAGCAAGGTCCTCTACCGCGATGGTCTACCTGTCAACTGGACCCCGGCGAGCGCCCCAGAGCATACCAACGGCGAAACACCAGAAGAACGCCTAGTCAGCAAGAACTTCTGGCACCCGATCTCAGCCCTTCTCTACTCAGCACTCAACCCTGAGACCAAAGCCGACGCCACGCACTTCACCGCACTCACCACGAACCTTAAGCAGCTACGCCAGGACCAGGAGAACCTGATCGCCACCGCACCGACCAGCAAAGACCCCGCCGATGAGCCCCCCATGATCAGTGAAACCATGCTCATCGCAACCTACTCCACGCTCGAAGTCCTGCGCGCCCTGCCCCGCCTGGCAAACGAGATCAAAGAGCGCGTCGTGCAGGCCAAAGCACCGCACCCGATGAAGTCGCAGGTGCCCAAGGACTGGGCGAAGCAGATCGATGCCGACGCCAAAGGCGCGTTTGACGCAATCGGCAAGGTGGCAAATGGCTACATCGGGCTGCTGCAGAAGAGGGGCGCGGCGGCGTTCAAGGCGCAGGTCAGGTGGGGGAAGACAGGGGAAGCGTTGAAGCCGCTGATCAGCGATGATGATGTTGAGTACTATGCGAAGGAGTATGTGGATGCGGCGGTTGAGGCCTGGAAGGGTGTGTTGCAGGTGAAGCTGAAGTAAGCGGCGAGAGCATATACAAGGCCAGATACACGGTGAATATCAGACAGACGCAATAAAAGCAACTCGTTCGACTCGACGTCGTGGTGATCGTGCAATCAAGCAAGTTGATGTGTGCACGCGTGTGAGTTGGCACACAAAAAGGAGGGAAATCGAGTAGAAAAAAGAATCAATGTAGATGCGCACTCAGAAGCAAAAAGAAAATGACCCGAAGGCGATTTGAACGCCTAACCTTCAGGAGACACCAAACTGGAATCTGACGCGCTACCGTTGCGCCATCGGGCCGGTATTACAGGTCATCTTATGTAATCACCCTAGTTTCTGCACTTTGAACCATTATATACCGCGCACAAAGCAGCAGCTTGGGCCTGTGAGATGATTAATTAACTACTGAAGATGTTGAACTAGTACATGGTGGGTATCTCGAGCAGAGAGCGTCCAGATTACTTGCCCTTCACGTTTATTCCGGCGGAAAACCAAACCAAACCAAACCAATCGCAGACGCGGGAAACCAACCGCCCCCCGCGCTGCCATTGGGGGAACATTCCATGCCGCTCAACTCTACGAGAACAAGCGCATGCTGACGGGAAACATAAGCACAAGCAGCGAAAACTCGCATCACACTCGATCGCGTTGTCATGGCTGCCCCGGCTGCACCTGCGCGCCGTTCTCTGCGTCAGTGCGGCCCTTCTTCTCATTCTCCTTCGCATCGCCGTTCTCCTGGCGCTGGCGCTGGACCTCCTCCGTGTCCTGATCGACATCGTGGTGTTTGCCGCGCCAGCCCTCGTGATTCTGGCTTGGCGTGAAGTCTGCCATGTGGTGCTTGAGCGCGTCAGCCTTTGCGCCGGCCACGCCCTGGACTTGGTGCCGCAGGTGGCCCTCCTGGTACTCGCCAGCCTGCTCTAGATGGTCCAGCTCCGAGACGTCGGAGCTCGAGATGGACGATGAGCGCGATGCTTGGGTGTAGATCACTTGGTCGCCTTCGTTCTTCTTCTTCTCGCGCTGCTCGTTCTTCATTTGCTCCATCTTCTCGGCATCGCCCTGGCAGTCGAGGGTTCGGATATGCAGGCCAGGGAAATTAGAGGCGAAGAAGGTTTTCAGCTGTGGGAGTAGCTGGGCATTGGGACGATATGTGCCGCTGTCGTTGTCAATGATGAGCTCGTAGTAGCCAGGATCGGTCTTGGGCTCCTGTTTGGGCGGCCCGTCATCCATGTCCTGAGGAGGGTGTGATTGTTGGCTTGGATCTTCAGGCGATTTGTTCGGGTGCTTGAGGCGCCGGACGAAGAATTCGCCGGAGAAGGCAATGTATGCTGCTACATCACTGTGCATGGTGTGTTTGGACAGCATGTCGATGCCGAACTCCTTGCCGGTTTCTGTGAATCGGAAGAGTCCGTCCAGGGTCAGGACGTAGGTGAAGATCCGCCCGCCTTGGTCGTAGTGGACGAGTTCGAGGAACTTCTGCGTAAAGGCTTTGCAGGGCTCTGCGAACTCCTTGTATTCTGTCGCGTGGTCGAAGTTGTAGACGCGAGCGTGCTGATGGTGAAGGGCTTTGGAGAGGATAAAGCCGCGCACGCCCTTGGCAGTAAACATGCTCTTGACGAAGGGCTTGAAGACGACGTAGCGGTGGTACATGTGCTCGGGGACCGGGCCGCGCAGCTGCAGCTGGTTGGATTGGAAGTTGTAGCGCTCAGCCTTGGTCTTGCCAGTGCGGCGCGACACGCTGCCCGAGTCGTCGGGCTCCTTCTGGCCCAGCAAGCGGCCTAGCAGCGGCGAGAAATGGCGTATCCAGAACTGGGGCCCAATTGTGTAGACGCGGCCGCCGTGCTCGTCCTGCGTGCGCCCCAGGACCTCGGCGCTGACGGTCAGGGTGCCGCTCATGTGCTGGGCCTTGCGGATGCAGACGGCGACGGCGCGCAGCACGAAGGCGCGCTTGCTGACCATGCGCTTGCGCAGCGGGTAGACCTGCTGGTGGATGCCGGCCCAGGTTTCGTTGACGGCGGCGACCTCGACGTGGACGTTGCCCAGGCGGTCGTCGTGGTCGGCCGGGTCCTCGTCGTAGATGCGGCACTTGAGGCGGAAGCCGCTCGCGGGCACGTTGGCGACGATCCACTCCTGGTTCCACTCGGGGTCGGTGTTCTGGCGCACGGTGCGGGTGCGCAGGGTCAACGGCGGGTCTTCCTTGTGGCGGGTGGGCAGGGCGGTCATCAGCTCGGCGAGGATGAAGGGGTCGGCGGAGAGGGTGTTGATGTCGGCCAGCGGCAGGTTGTTGGCGCGGTGGAAGGTGAACTTGACCGTGTACCCGGGCTGTGGTGCGTTCAGCGGTGCGTTCAGCGGTGCGTTCAGCGTGCGGGCAGCGGCGGCTCTCATGGCGCGGCGCTCTACTGCGTACTGCGTACCTCTCTGCGCGGGATGGGCGTGTCATCGTAGCCCCCCTCGGGGCCCTTGGTCTCGCTGGTGCTGCTCTTCTGCGGCTTGGGCGCCTCGAAGCCCGGCTCGTCCGGCCCTGCCGCGTCGGCCGTGGCCCCCGTCGCCGGGCGCGCGTGTGTCGCGGCCATGCCGCTGCCCTCCGTCTCCTGGGCCATGGCCTGCGCGGCTCGTTGCGGTGCGTCTCGTTTGCGCGCGGCGGCGTCGCTCGGGGCCGTCGTTGCGCTCAGCTCGCAGTCGGCGCTAGGGTCGGTTTGAGAAGCGTGGGCGCACAACGACGGAGCGCGGGGTGGTGCGGTCGAGCGATGCAGTGCGGGCGCAGTACTGCCAGAGAAAAAGATCGCAGGGAACGGGGCGCAGAAGAGGGAATGCGGCTGGCAAGCGCCCCGCGCGTCGCATCCGGCGGAGCCCTCGTCCAGGGCTGGCACGGGACGGGTGGGCGGTGCTAAGCTTCGATGGTCGCCTCGGCAAAGGCTTGATCGTGTCAGAGGCTGCCTGCCGGTCCAGCCCACCGCCGTTTCATTCGTCAACACGCACACCGGACCAGGCTTTGCTCGTCCTCTTCGGTGCAATTCCAACTTCTCAATACGGAACTCGGCACCCTTTCACGGCTGCATACGTCATGCCGTAACTGCATTAAAGTCTCGTTGATTTGCACATGAAAATCTCACCAAATGAGGTCATGAGGTACGAGTTCACAATCGATTTTGTTCCTCGAGAGAGAAGATGCTCAAGTCTATCGTATCTCCTGCGACAGGTCCATCTGCCTCCATCTCCGTTTATTACAGTCTATATCTAAAAGTCTACCAAAGCGTCAAGGCGACCACACCGCACCCGCTCGTTGGTGCCGGCCGTGGGACATGGGTATCATACAAAGACGTCAAGCGACACGAAGGTAACAAGTAGGTTTAGTCACCAATGGTGCTGCCTCTTGCCGGCCCCTTACGCCATCGCCATCTCGATCTTCTTACCCTTCATGCTCTTCCACTCCACAAAAGCAGCGCCGATGATCGACACTGCGCCTGCGGCAACCGACACGTAGAATGTCTGGGTCAAGGCGAGGTTGTAGGCCGAGAGCACGCCAGGAAGGAAGCGTTGTTCGATTGCATTCTTGAGCTCAGTCGCGCCCACAACCAGGACAAGGTTGGAGTTGAGTTCGGGCACCACGCTGTTGAGGTTCTTGATGAGTTGGTTGGTGAAGACGTTTTGGGCGACCGAGATGAAGAGAGCGCCTCCAAGAGTCTGACTGAACATCATGGTAGCAGTGCCGATGGGAATGTCGTCGGCTGGAAGGACCGTCTGGACCGCAATAAGGATTTGCTGCATCCCGAATCCGACACCGGCACCAAACATGAACTGGTAGCCGATCCATTTGCTTGCGCCCGTATCTGTCTCGAACGTCGTTAGGAGACCAGCTCCAATAGCCATCAGAACGGATGAGAGCAGCATGAACGGTGTGTAGTAGCCGGTATAGGTGACAAGACCACCAGCCAGCATAGAGATGATGACAAGGCCGAGGATGGCTGGGAGGTTCATGATACCGGACTTGGTCGCCGAGACCCCTTTCACGGCTTGGAACCAGATTGCTATTTCCGTTAGCTGTCGTTCGGTGCCTTGCTGAGAAGACTTACGAAGAAAGTAAACCATGACGAAGAAGGAGGCGCCGAGCATAGCTCCAAACAAGGCCGATCCCCAGACGTTACGGTTGAGGAACACACGAGGAGGCACGGTAGCGTTCTCTTGCTTCCACCATTGAATAGCGATGAAGCCACCAATGAGCACAACGAACAAGACGAGAAGAGCAATAATGCGACCACTGCCCCATGCATACTTGCTTCCACCCCACTGCAGAGCAAGCAACAAACAGATGATAGCAGGCAAGAACAGCGCAGTTCCTTCGAGATCAAACTTCTTGACCTGCTCCTTGAAGGTGGCTTCATTCTTCTTGCCGCGACGCTCAATGGTGAAGAACGGGATAATGAACGCGGCGGTGATCGCACCGAGGGGCAGGTTGATGTAGAAGCACCAACGCCAAGTCAGATGATCGGTAAAGACTCCGCCCATCTAGGGCTTCGTTAGCAAATGCTTGGTTTGTACGAAGATCCATTTCTCCGCGTTTCTGGACACCTCCACTTACCAAAGGTCCGGCAACCGACGCGATACCGTACATGCCGCCGATCAAGCCCATGTAGGCAGGTCGTTGCCGCAGAGGGACAGTACTTGCAATGATGAGAATGGCGCCACTGAAAATGCCAGCGGCTCCTACACCAGCGATAGCGCGGCCAATAATCAGAGTCGTCGAATTCGGCGCAACACCACAGATGAGGGAACCGACTTCGAAGATGAACAGGGCGCTGATGTAGACCCATTTGATCGAGTAGTAGGTGTAGAATTTTCCGTAAAGGAGTTGTGTTGCACAAGTCGTGAGCAGGTAAGACGATCCATACCAGCCAACATCATTGAGAGCCTTGAACTGATCTGTGATGCGAGGAATGGCTGTTGCGATGATGGTGTTGTCCTGGAACAGTCAGCATTGTCGTCTTGATGTGGATCGATTAGGCTCACCAAAGCCATGCAGAAGACCGAAAGGCATAGCGCTAATGTGATGATAGCAAGCTTCCATTTGGTGGGGTATTCAAAGTTGTCTTCTTCTTCAATGTTGCTGCTTTGAGAGTTGCGCTTTTCGTTAACTTCGGGCTGCTTCTCTCCTGTGGTTTGCTCGTGCACAGAGGCAGCAGCAGAAGGCAGACCGCTTTCGCCAACACCCATCTCTTTCTTCTCGAGCTCGCCCACACTACGGGCAGCTGTCTTCTCTGAGTCGGCCATGCTGGCAGGCCGCAGTGTCTGGTTGTGTATTTCGCTCATCTGGCCTGGCTATGTGGCAGTGATGAACGATGCAAGGGTGTGCACAAGGAAAGGATCCTGTGTAGTTGTTGATTAGATGTGATTATTAGCGTAAGGAAAGAACTTGGGAGCCTGGGGAAGGAAGGACTATAAGTAGGCTGTGGAAGAGACACGATGATTCATGCGGGCGGCTTAACGTTGTAGTCAAGGTGCAATACCAAGAGGTTGGCCCGTCGGTAAAATTAGGGCGCCTTTGTTTGCGCATCGGGATGCGCGAAACGAAGCG
Source organism: Boeremia lycopersici (assembly GCA_022609225.1). Lineage (NCBI taxonomy): Eukaryota > Fungi > Ascomycota > Dothideomycetes > Pleosporales > Didymellaceae > Boeremia > Boeremia lycopersici. The sequence continues at coordinate 118,915 of JAGKPY010000002.1, read as the reverse complement.
CCCGACCACCGTTCAAGCCTTCAAGGGGCTGAAGATTGCGCTTGCCTGTTTTCGTATGCAGAATCGGTCGAATATTCGTCCCCTGCTCTGCAGCACCTTGCGAACGTTGGGACGCTTTCACTGCGCACTCTCACACCGCGAGCTCATTGAGGAAGCGCATGCGTTGGTCACACCTGCACGTCGCCATGTTCCACTGATCACGTTGACTCATGACTGGCAAGCAAATAAAAAGTACTTCATGAGTACTGTGAATCGTCAAGTCTGGCGTTAACCAGAGTTATCAAGCCAAGACTTTTGCGCGGTGTCCTTGCGCTCCGACCACGATTCCAGACTCTCCAGATCTCCGGCCTGGGTTCGTTTATTTTTGAGTGGGCCTTCCGGATAGTGGAGGCCAAGACGTGCGAGCCAAGCAGAAAAGAGCTTGAAGTGTCTCCATAGGTACATTGTTGCATTGACTGTGACTCCCCATCACCATGAAGCAGCCATAATAGCCAATGGTTTTGGTCCGTAGAATGGCATCTCAGTAGGTAAAAGGGTGGTGTTGAGATTTCGTCCGCCGATACTTGGTCAGCCTGGTTGCCTGAGAATCTGATTATGTGCGGGTGATCAGCTGCAGGTTGTTGGCTGAATAGTTTTGTGGCTTGGTCCCGGCGTTTTGATCCGTTTCCGCTTCGTGAAAGAAGTCGGGACGGCCACTACAGATTGTCCGCCTCCGACATTTCAGCCTGGTTTCATCTTTCTGAGTGGTCATCGCGTCACAAGCGCAGAGAATTGCTCAGCAGGAGCACCGATTAGGTAGCTGCTGCCTGTTACGTGGAGCCCTAACGATACTTAATGATGACAGCATGGACATCATCGCGAGTGCACGCGAAGGATTATCTGTACAGGCGTCAATGACTGTTCGCAACAAGATGCCCAATGTGAACGATGCCCAGTTCAACACCTCAGCCTCATGTGACGACCCCTTGTACCTACTGCACTCAGACACGTCCGACCTGCCACCTGGCACAACGCAGCATCAGACACGAAGGATCTACAATCCTGTTAGAACGCTTATTAAATAGAGCACATGCGATTAATTTCATTCTATGAATTAGTCCAGGGTCTACATGAGTGGTCCTACGCCAAACCAACAACGGGAAACAATGGGTCAGTCGCGCCGCAACTTCGCTTGGTGTGTCCGCTCTTAATGTCCTGCACCTGAGCATTGCCATCCTTCCAAACCGAGGACGCGCACGTTGACTCCATTGGATCTGATTGTAGATGCTCATGACTGCTAGAGATGGCACCTACATCTTACAAACTCCACGTCGTCCAGGTATAAGTATGCGTATTTCAGTTTGATCTGTTGAGTATATGCATACGATATCTAATGTTGTAAAGGGTCGCAGGCTCGAAATTTAGAAAAAGATCGCTAGCAGGTACAAAATACGTTCGAGATCTCCTGCGACTGGGGATTGAGGCATGCGGCGCAACTTCTTGCAATTGCATGTTGGTCCGTGCACCAACGTACATCTCGAATTATGTCGCCTCCTAGATAATAATGAAGCTCTTTAGAGCCGGGTTCTTGATTTTGTAACGTAGAGTTTAGGTGCATACGCCAAACATTCCATACAAACCCTCCACTACTCGCTAATGCGGTCCTGTATGATGTCACGACTTAAGCGCCTTGCTGGAACATCGCCTAACGGCGGCACAGTACCTTTGCGTGTCAATCTATCACGAGGCCCGGATTGTTGAGGTTTGAACATCGAGCGCCCGTGTTCCTGTCCTGCTCTCAATATGCAAACCAACTACTTCGTCTGCACCCTTGGTCAAGCCGCCACCCTGAATCATGACCCGAATCCGTACACGACGATTGGGCAATTTGTAGACTACCAAGCACTACACAATCCCTACCTTTCGGCCGTGGGGTTTCCTGTACCCCTACCACAACAAAACAAATGGAGCTACAAGGTCCTCACCTTCGCGGACGTTGCACAAGGCGTGAACGTGTTTGCAGAAAAACATCTGCAATCTTTTGGTAAAGCTCCAGAAGTTCCAGAAACAGTAGCGTTGCTCAGTCACAGCTCGCCTGAACTCCTATTCACGTGGCTGGCATTGATGAGACTGGGTTACTCAGTACTACTGGTTGCACCTCAATGCCAGCCTGCTGCAATATTACATCTTTACAAGTCTTGTCAAGCATCTGCCTTGTTCTATGATATTGCACACGCAGAGCGGGCAGAACAAACTTCCTATCTGGCGAAAGAGCAAGATGTGACTGGTTTCGATTCACGGCCACTGCTTCTGCGTGAAGGAGAGGATATATACCAGGTCATCAATGAGGCAGTGAAGACCAGCTTCAAAACGCCGGCTTTAGATGAGACCGCAGTTGCCTATCTACACCATACTTCTGGAACCTCATCTGGTTTGCCAAAGCCCATACCACAGTCCCACCGAGCAGGCTTAGGCGTCCTTCCGTATCTCCCGACAACTCCAATAAAGGCAACGTTCACTACAACGCCTCTTTATCATGGAGGGATTGCTGACCTGTTTCGAGCATGGACTAGCAATTCTCTGATCTGGCTGTTCCCAGGCAAGGAAGTACCCATCACAGCTAGAAACATTTGCAACAGTCTGGAAGTAGCAGAGTCCCATGCATCTATTGAAGGAAATCCGAGGGTGAAGTATTTCTCATCAGTGCCATACGTACTTCAAATGATGGAATCTGACGAGCACGGCTTGTCTTATCTGCAGAAGATGGATATCGTCGGTGTTGGAGGTGCAGCGTTACCAGCGGGGGTGGGTGATCGCCTTGCAAAGAGCGGCGTGAATCTCATCTCACGATTCGGAAGTGCTGAATGCGGCTTCATCATGTCATCCTTTCGCGACTTTTCAGCGGACAGGAACTGGCAGTACTTGCGGAATTATAATCCAGAGAAGCTGTTGAGCTTCGAGCCGCGCGAAGATGGCCTTGCTGAGCTTGTGATCAAGCAGGGCTGGCCTCATATGGTATGTGATGTCGAAGAAGCGAGTAACGGAACGACTAACATGAGGCACAGGCCAAACAAAATCGTTCAGACGGATCGTTCGCAACGGCAGACCTATTCGCTCCACATCCCTCGATCACAGATGCTTGGATCTACAACTCTCGAGCCGACTCCCAGCTAACTCTCATCACTGGTAAAAAGTTCGATCCTGCGCCACTTGAGGACGTCATTGCTACATCACCCTACTTGGGCGACGTTCTGATATTTGGCACCAATCGGCCCTACCCAGGGGTATTGTTACTTCGATCCGAGAAGGGCAGCAAAATGACCGATCCTGAGTTACTCGATGTAATCAAGCCTGCTGTAGAGAAGCTCAATCGCGACAGCCAGGACCATGCCAGGATCCCTCACGATATGCTGGTGCCTCTACCGTATCAGGAACCACTCGAGAAGAGCAGCAAGGGAACTCTTATCCGCAGAGCGGCAGAGGCCAGGTTTGAGAACATCATCAATCGTGCTTACGAAGATCGAGACTCGCCCCAATCAGCTGATATATCTGATGAGGACTTGCCGCAGCACCTCAAAAGCCTGATACAGACCATCACATCTCAGTCCGCAGAATTGACGGACGATATGGATCTGTTCTCATATGGCGTTGATTCCATTGCGTGTATGCAACTACGATCACGACTGAAAGGGCTGATACCAAAATGCGATAAACCGCTGCCGATGAGCGTTATCGAGGACTGTGGTTCAATCCAGCGCCTAACGAATTACGTGTTACAAAAGAGACATGGAGAATCTGGTATTTTCGAAGAAGATGAAGAGCAGCTCATGCTAGACTTGGTCAAACAGTACGGCTCCTTCGAAGACAATCCGCTACAGCCTGCTACAAACGGACAGTCTGGGAGTAGCAGATCTAGGGATGTCGTGGTGTTGACTGGGGCCACTGGTGCTCTTGGAGCACATATCTTGAATTTGCTCCAGAAATCCGAGGCAGTTGAAACTGTATACTGCCTTGTAAGAGGGGCAGACGAAGACGAGGCTAAGAAGCGAGTAAGTATGGCACTTGAGCAAAGAGGTTTGGTGAATCTGCTCGTGTCGGATAGAGCCGATGCGAAAGTCAAGGTGATACCAGCGCAGCTCAGCGATGAGCGCCTTGGATTGAGCGATCTGCTCTATGATCAGTTAGCCAAAAGAGCAACTTGCATCATACACGTGGCGTGGACGGTGAATTTCCGCCTGAAGCTCCGAAGCTTTGTCAAAGACAATATCGCAGGCGTCAGAAACCTGCTCAATCTTGCCTTGAGTGCGCAACGTTCGAGCCCTCCACGCTTCGCCTATTGTTCGTCCACGGCCGCCGTCATGAACAGTGAGGTGGATCAGTCCGGCAACTGGCCCGAAAAGCTTCTGCGCGACCCTTCTTCAGCGTCCCCGCTTGGCTACTCTAGGTCAAAGTGGGTCGCGGAGCATATTTGTGCTGAAGCTGATAGCCGGACGAGTCTTCGCGGTCGGATTGCTGTCGTCCGTGTTGGGCAGCTTGCAGGAGACTCGAAGTCCGGGGTATGGAACACCAAGGAGGCATGGCCAATGATGCTGAGCACTGCAAGCATTATCAGCTGCCTGCCTGATCTAGGCGACGAAGCTCTCGATTGGTTGCCTGTTGATGTCGCGGCACAAGCTTTTCTTGAGTCAACAAGGGAGGAGAACTGTAATCAGACGGAGATACCGGTATATCACGTCTTGAATCCGCATCGTCAGCCGATTTGGCACGATATGCTACTCTGGTTGAAGGAGAAGGCGGACTTCGAGATCGTCTCGCCGCAAAATTGGCTTCAGCGGTTGGAGGAAAGTAACACTGAGCACTCAGCAAAGAAGTTGCTAGGTCTGTGGAAGGAAGCCTATGGTGACGGTCCGCAAGACTCTTCGTCAAAGAGACCGTATTTTGCTATGGAGAGGAGCAAGGAGTGTATACCGGTGTTAAGAGGTGTGAAGCCGCTTGACAAGGCCTACTTACAGAGGGTTTGGGAGTGGGTGCAAGCGAACGTGCGCTAAGCAGAACGCATGTGTCGGTGGTGGGCCCACACGCCGCGAATGCTCACCGATGGTTCAATCATCGAGAGTGTGAGACTTTCATGACTAGTGGGCTAACGGCGGGCAAAAGACGGACGCCGTAGTAAATCTTGAATCTACTAGTCTGCCATTATCATCCAAACATTCATTCAATACTTACCGTTATGTTTCTGAGCAGACTAATTGATGGACTCTTTATTCAACGGCATCTTCACGCGTACACAACAACATCCAAGTATGTCTAACCAACTATCTGGCTAAACGCAGAACCGGGGGAAAGGGGTTAATTTTTGTATTAGAATCCCATCCTCGTTGGAGCACATGTGATTGAATGATAGTGTTCAGTTGTGAATCTACCGCACTTGCTCGATACAGTAGGTCAGCCTCATTCGAACATCATTGGTGTGGCATAGATCGCAGTCTCGAGTCATCATCTGAGATCCCAGGTCTTTGCCAGTACACGAGGTGCAAAGGTGTTGGTGTTCGTCACTCCGTAGTCCTGACGTGTATCGGAGGCACCTGTAACACCTTCGTTCGTGAAGGGGCAAGGGTGGAGCAGAATCCGACACCATGAGCAAGGGAAGCAGCTCTGTCTTCTTGTGTAGGGCTGCATATATTGCTGCCACCATACCATGTGATTGAAGTGTTCCTCTATCTTTCTTCGTTTGTAACCCAGTCATCGTAAACCTAGTCGTTTGGTTCGAAAACGATAAGTGGGCGAGAGCGAGAAAGGCGAATATCAGCGCGTATCAGCATAAAGGTTATGTGGTAGTCGTGGTATTGAAGGTAGAGCGCAAAATTCTCGCTACTAACAAAGTGAGTAACTGAGTGACTCGAATCTGCCGACCATAGGGTGGCAACCATCGAGGTTGAACTTGGTCGGGATGGCGCATTCGAGCTGGTTTTATTGATGAAGAAGTATATTCAAAGACATTCCCATTGCTTACAGTGTAACAGTCACACAAGAGGTGTGCTGCATCAAGTGCGATGCCTTCTCGCGTTGCAACACCAGCGCCCCGCCTTTCGAGCATGTCAGGTCGAGGTTGGCCTCGTGAGTTAGCTCGGGATCCGTATGCCCGCTGTCTTCATCTCTATGATCATCTTACTTTTGAAGTCGAGTTCGTTGTATGGATATGAGCATGGTTGCTATGAGTGAGGATCTCTCAGTGAAGGCCATCGGTTGCAAAACAGATGCATATTTGTCGAGCCATTGAGGCCCAGCCCGACCTGTCATTTTCGTGACATTAGGCAGCTTCTTGTCCTAACAGCCCTTTGGTAAAATATCAGCCACACTATGTTTAATCGATCACCTGCAGAAATGTTCTTGGGCTCCACGCATGCAAGGACAGATAGGTGTAGATCTTATAACCTTCGAACAGTTCATGCTCTGTCAATGCCGAGGGTGGCAGTGATGCATGGTTTCTTCGAAACGGCCGCCTTACTTTGCAGTTTGCAATGAAATCGCATGTTGGCGCGTAGTGTTTGCTGTCGATAGTACACGAGCTGTCGTGGTGACCAGCGGTGGTTATAATGACGAATGAGGCGCGGGAATTCGGGCGTGTGGGACATGTGTGAAGCTATGCTCTAGTATACAGTGCGCCGGCGTTGTCCGTGGTGCTAGGCCAGGGCCTGGAATTCTGACCTGTGGGACACGGGTGAGGCTGTGGTACTGTTTCAGTGTGTGTCGGCGGTGGTCTTGATCACGGGAGGAGCTGGAGGAGCTGGAAGAGCGGCAGGCAGACAACGAGATTGGACCAGAGCTGGATGCGAGACAGGACGTTGACTTTGACAGGCGATCGCAGTGCCTCCCTAGTATAGAGAAAGCCATCGTTGGGATCCGGCTCACTACTGCAGACGCGAGATCTTGAAAGGAAGGCGCGGGGCTTTAGAAGGAAGACGAGCCATGTCCTGCCTGACCTTGTTAAACTCATTCTCGAGCTGAACCTCTGGCATGGGACGTGAGAGAGTTTAAGTGCAGAACAAGACAACACCCCTACCCGTCTAAACCTCGCGTCCGCCAAGGTGGTGCAAGCCTCATACTCTTCTTCGAGGAAACGTATCTCGCTACGTTCCCTAAACCCGTGCAAAAAGAAGGCGAGTTACATGATGGTTGTCAAACATAGCCTGGTTTTCCGAGCGACAGGCATTTCTAAACGAAGTTCTTGAAGCAAGACATGCCGAAGCCATGTCTATACTGTGCAACGAGGTCGACACGATGGCTAGTTAGAGAGTTACGCAGGTCTTGCAACTCTGTTCCCCAGGCGGTGAGCGCACACCTGCCATGGCATTTAGGAAGTGTCAGAGTGAGTCCGGTAAATATCCATCAGAAACAAAACAAATACACTTGATGTTTTGATTCAACATCACATCCTCGCTTGTGAAGTATGGTGAACCGTCATTGAATTTAAGTGGCAGAACTTCGTGTGATGTCGTCTCACAGTGTCTATCCGTGTCGTTGAGGCTCACAGTATCGCTGTGCAGTATTGGCGCAAGTCTGCCATAGTGATAGTCTCTCATGATGCGTTTTTGGGCACTTGTAAGGGCGCAGCACTACATACCATATGCATGTTTCTACTTGTGTTAGTGATCGCCAAAGCATAGGGCGCGTAAGTAAATGTATGTACGTTTGATACTCAATTATCTTTGTCAAACTCGCCCGTAAGCCGACTGAATCGTAGCTAAAAGCAGTGGCACCGCCTCTATGACTGCCGCCGCCGCCGTCTGGTATCCTGTGCAGACGATTGCAGGTGCTGGAAAGCAAAGTCATCTCTCACAATTATCCGCGTAATCTGCTTACGACGCCAAGTACAAACCCGCCACCAAGTTGTGAGACAGCAAGCTCACGGCTATGGCCTCACAGCCGATTGGATCGCAACGTCGCTGAAATGGATCATTGTTCAGTGACTACAGAACGGACTTTGCTGATCCTTGACCCCGCCGGACACTAGTTAAAGCAGCCCAAGGATTCTAGGGCCATCGGATTAGACGTGGTAAGTAGGTATACGTGGAAATATCGCGAATCAGAAGTAGCGCGGCTCATGACAGTATCGAGCAGCTGCGTATCTACTTACTAGCCCTGAGCTGATCAGGCGATACTGAGTTGTATCTGTGCACAAGGTGATCAAAAGCTTCGATAAGTGCCCAAGACGGCTGTGGGCTCGTAACACGGCTCCCCATCATTGACTGGTAAGAACTACAAAACTTGCGGAACAAAGCGCAGTGTACGACGCTTGAAGGTGTGACTTTCTGCGCAGGGGCTACTAAGACCAGCCCCCCAGCCACCAGCAAACACTTGGAACGCGCACACTCGCAGGCATGAACGAGGCGCGAATCCGGAAAAACTGGGCGTGCAATGCGTCGCGTGTCATGTGGCGAAACAGCTGGTGGCGAGCGCATCAATGGGGCATGGGCGACACTTGCGTCAAATTTGTCAAGTTCACAAGGTCTTCGGATGGTGTTGAGTTCGCGCGATGCCAACGCGTCCGTGCGGCCCGAGGTCTGGGTGGAGTTTTATGCAAGGTCTTGTCCGGATCGGGCAGCAGCGCTCGAAAAAACAGGAAGTACGCTTTGTTGTTTAGCGACGCGTTGGACTCGCGGGGGACCCTGGTGTGTTTATGAAATCGACCAACCGGCCATTGTCGCGCACAACGGTACGCTCAAGGGATGCCGTCTGAGACTGTGCGACAGCAAGCAGAAAGATGGGGCACAAGCAAGGCTGTCAGCACTGTGACGCCGGCGATGATGCAGGCTGTGGCTGATGTGGAGCCCGGCCCGTTGCAAGATGCCTGTCCGAACAGTCACTTTGGCGCGCTTGGAAGAGCCGAAGTGTCAGCGGTTGGGGTTTCCATGGAAATGATTGTTGAGCACGGCCACATCGACACGGCTTCCGCCAATGCATGTTTGCCCCAGGCCAAGCAATAGCCTCCCGCCATCGCAAGAAGGATGCTGTCTGCGCGCTCTGTGCCGGTGTGCGTCACTTGGCGCGTGGGCTGGTGGAATGCACAGCCAACCGTGTCCCCCCTAGTGCGACTGAGTGTTGCGGCAGTGCGGCACGGGCACGGTGGCCATTCCTTTGAAACGGCTTCTGCACGAGAGGGCGAGGGAACGGCCATTGCAGGCCCCAAGGCAGCGCGGCAGCGTGACTGCGTGCAGCAGCGAATTTGAGCAACAGATAGATTAGCCGTGGGCAGCAATTTCCTCAAACTCGGAGGCAGGAAGCAGGCACGTCCGAGCGTATCTCTCCATATGGGAAACTCCAATGGGTAGTGAATTGGAGCTAGTGCAACCTAGTCTGTGCCGCGTATCATTTAAGACTGCCTCGCTCGCCGGCACACCCGCCTCCCAGCAACCGCCTTTCTCATCCCAGAAATCAGCCCGCACCACAGTAAGTCGCCTTTCTCCACATTGTGTGCCTCGGACGCGCGTGCACTCGATGCATTGCGCTGCCAGTGTGCCTTTCCACCGCGCGGCCTCGCTCCGCTGCTGATCATTGTTGATCTCCCGCTGACCTTGCTCGCTCGCAGGCATTGATACTCTCTGCGCCATACACCACTTCACCATGCTCTACTCTTCTGTCATCGTCGCCGTCTCGGCTCTTGCTGGCTTCGCCGCTGCCCAGAACGCCACCGTCATTCCCTGCTGCTCGGTCGCCGTCAACCTCGTGCCCGAGAACCAGAGGGAGTCGTGGTGCGATGCCCAGGAGAACACCTGCGTCGACCTCTGCGGTGGCCAGGGCGAGATCGCCAGCAACGGCAACAACTGCGAGGCCGTGAGTCCACCTGCAACCGCTCTTCCGGCCAATCGCTAACCTGCTTCGTAGTCTACCCTCGAGTACAGCTGCTCGTGCCGTAACGGTACCAAAATCTCCGAGGACTTCATGAAGACCTACCAGCAGACCGTCCCCGCGCAGATGTGCTACTTCTGGTTCGACTCTTGCATCAACGCCACCATTGGCGACAACGGCGAGGGCAACCGTGCTGAGCAGTTCGCTTGCAGGTCCGCTCGTGACTCCCAGTGCGGTAACATCACCATCGACGAGTCCGAGGACTCATCTTCCTCTGCCTCTTCCACTGCCACCGGTACTGGTGGTGCCAGCCGTACATCCACCGGAGCCTCTAACACCCAGGCCTCAGCCACCGGTTCCAGCACTGCTGCCTCTTCTCCTGGTGCTGCTGTCGCCAACTTCGCCTTTGGCACACCTGCACTGGCTGGTGGTCTCCTCGCCATCTTCGGCCTTGCCTTGTAGAAGTGTCCATCATCTTAGTGAGGGGAGCGGGCGGGTCCCTATAGGGTGGTAATAATGAGGAGGATACAGGTTTCACAGAAGCACCTTGGCGTCACGTTGCAAGGTCTTGTATGTTCACTTGCGCATGATACGGAGGAGCAGAAGGTCGAAGAGTTTTAATGCGATATTATGATGGATACACGAAATGCAATACCCAATTTCAAAATCTTTAGCCGTTCAAACGCTCATCTCTCTGCGTGCTTGTATGAAGTCATGTTACATGCAGCCTCTCACAGTCTAGCTTGCTGGACACTGCAACCTGCCTTGCAGTTGCGATGCTCATACACGCAGTGCACATTCTCAGTGTCGTTGCGACAAACAAGGACGTCAAGTTTGGAAGCGAGCTGTCACTGCATCACCACCGCAACTGTCATAGTTGCCGTTTGAACCAGTCTTACAGCGGTGTAGTGCTATTGGTCAATTCCAAGGTTCGTCCTGCAGCGTTGATCAGCTGGCTCGCCCCGGCGTGCATAATCGATAACGATTCGCAACCAGGGTGTTGAACGAGCTGCATCGTTCAACAATCTTCGGTATCTTGATCTGCGAGCTCCAACATCTCGTCTCCGACACCCTTCTTCCAATTAATCCAACCCGTGATCTCCGCGACCCTCCGACGTGTCTATCACAGCTTTCGGCCTTACCGTATCACAGGCAGCCGAGGCTCGAGGCTTCCTTCCGTTTCCAGACGTAGCAAGCTCGTCGGTGCGTAGCAGCTGAAATCTTGAGACGGGTGGGGCTGGGTGTTCATATTTCTGACTTTACGCTCGCATCCAGACCTGCAAGACATACAGGCTGGCCTTTCTCAAGCCCCCGAGATCATTGTCGTTCTCGCCACGCTCACCAGCAACCTTCGTCAAAGCCTGCCACCGCCCTGTCTCTGCGCAAAACGCACCGACCAACGTCTACACACACACAAAGCATTCACAGAGAAAGGATAAATTGTATAGAACCATGGCGACTCTTGGTGCTCAGCGCAAGCACAAGGTGACCATTGTAGGCTCCGGCAACTGGTACGTAATATGCTGCATTATTTGCAGATGATCCCATTTTGGTCTTGGACTGTCAGAACAGCGAGCTGACATGTGGCAGGGGCACCACAATGGCCAAACTTGTGGCCGAGAACACCAAGGCCAATCCTTCTCTGTTCGAGGAGCAGGTGCAGATGTGGGTATTCGAAGAAGAATACACGATCCCCAAGACCTCGCGACACTACGATGGCTCAGACAAGCCTGAGAAGCTTTCGCACCTCATCAACAGAGTCCACGAGAACGCTAAATACCTGCCGAACATCACGCTGCCTCCGAACGTAATTGCAAACCCCGACCTACCTGACTCTTGCAAAGACTCGACAATGCTCGTCTTTGTGCTGCCCCATCAGTTCATTGCTAGGACATGCTCCCAGCTGTCAGGCAAGATCCTACCATATGCTCGAGCTATCTGCTGTACAAAGGGCGTTGATGTGAGCGAAAAGGGAATCCAACTGATGTCTGAGGCTATTGGAAAGGGTCTGGGAATCTATTGCGGCGCTTTGTCAGGTGCAAACATCGCTTCTGAGATTGCCAAAGAGCTGTATTCCGAGACCACTGTCGCATATGACCCGCCACCGATGGACTCCCGTCATCCTACACCAAGCGGGTCACCAAGCTCTTCGCAGGTCAACCTGATCAACCCAGAGATTGAGCCTGGCAAACGATCTGCTCAATTGACCCCTGTACCATTCGAGTACCCCCCGCTTTCGCATGAGAATATTCGCAAGCTCTTTCATCGCCCTTACTTTCATGTACACCTGGTAAACGATGTTGCTGGCGTGTCACTCGGCGGAGCGCTGAAGAACATCATTGCCCTCGCGGCTGGATTCGTGGACGGTCTGGGCTGGGGTGACAACGCGAAGGCAGCTGTCATGCGCGTAGGAATCCTCGAGATGGTCAAGTTTGGCAAGACCTTCTTTGGAGAGAGTGCTCGCACTAGCACATTCACCGAAGAAAGCTGTGGTGTGGCTGATGTCATCACATCTTGCTCAGGCGGTCGCAACTTCCGCTGCGCTAAGATGGCCGTTGAGCGCGGAGAGTCTATCGGTGCCATTGAGGAGAAGGAGCTCAATGGCCAGAAGCTGCAAGGTACCAGCACTGCCATCGAGGTGAACCAATTCTTGAGGTCACAGGGCAAGGAGGCAGATTTCCCGTTATTCACTGCAGTTTTCAACATCTTGGAGGGTAAGGCGAAGCCAGAAGACATCCCTGAGCTTATTGAACCAAAGCATTGAGCTTGCGACGTGTTCCGAGGTGGAGCAATCCGATGGATTTGCCTGCATGTAGACGCATTTCTAAGCAATACCCACTATAGATTTTAACGCACCCACAGTCATGGTTCTTAGCGGAGCAAGCACGTTTCAATACAGAGATCTGACGTTAAGTTCCACATCATCGGTACGAGTGCTCCTTGCACAATATAGGTGCATGTGACTTCCTGACTCATGATACGGTGCAGTGGGTGTACCTATGCGACCGAGCGCCGTGAGTGAAGCCAGATAGGATTTTATCATTTAGGCTGCGGAATACCGCTAAGCTCCGCATACATGCAACATGCTGACATGTTGAGTATGATCATATCTCCGTAATTACAGTAGTTGCACAAGCTGTGAGGGCATGGGCAACGACGCAGATGTCTGATGCGTCCAAGGCTGCTGGATGCAAAGCAGACAGTCTTTGTCAAACACATTTGAGCGTCATGTGTTTGTGCGCAAAGTCGCTAGTCCTATGAATTTGCTTATCAGAGTTCAGTTGCGCCTGCAGACACAGCTTAGAAATGCATGTCAGATCTATCCAATGAACGAATTGGGGTCACCGCCAGATTGTGCGGGACGATCGCCGCCAGCGGGTCAAGGTATGGCCGTTTGCAATCATTACATGACTCAGGGTTCCACCAAGGAATTCATATTCCGGTCGCGTTTTGCAGGCACAGAATCCCCTTCAGCAATAATGGCCGATATGTTGGGCACCGGTGATTGGTAATATCCACTGCAACGAAGCGCCTAAGGTGTGAGAATTCGCAGTGGCGTGGACTTAGACGCGGGTAGTGGGCTTAGTAGCATAGGGTATGACGAAAGAGCATAGCTATGGGTCCGGCGTTAAGGCCGTTTCTTCGCCTTTACTGTAGATTCGTCTTCCAGAGAAGGGGAAATTTGGGCTCACTTCATCATTACTTTAATTTCTTCTCGCGCTCCCTTCTGTTGCATGCCACCTCCGCTCGTGTGTTCACTTTCCCCTGATCACAGAGCTCGATTGCTCTTGCCTACGGCCATCAATTAGACGAAGGACGACTTGAACCGCAAGAATGCTATGGGGTTCCGGTCTTCAGGATCCTCGCGATCAGGATCCCAGGAGGAATCCATGGCACAACGAGAGCGAGTACATTGAGAATGGACAAGAAAGAGCGATAAGTGGGGATGACAGCAGCAATAGCAGCAGCCCCAGCGGTGTTGGCAGGACGGGCACCTGGGGAGAATCTGATGCGGGCAGATTCGACCCTGCTACCGCAGCGGCGGATATCGATGCTCTTCGAAGAGAACTCACCAGCCTATCCCGCACAAGATCGCAGACCGCTCGCTCGGAGCGAGACCAAGATGGCCTCATGCGGACCATCAGCAGAAAGAGCACCCGTCGTAGCGTGTCTCGTCGGGCATCTCGCATCTCACAAACACACACCAGCGATTCGACAGCTGCCGAAGACGAAGAGACGGCGGATGCTGCTGTGGCAGCTGAGAAAGAGGACGATTTCGAGCTTGGAAATTTCATGAAAGAAGGATATTTCGAGAAGAGAAAGGATGGCAGGTCGGCAAAAAAGGTCGGTGTTGTCTGGAAGCATCTAAACGTAAAAGGAGTTGGTTCAACAGCTACATTCGTAAAGACCGTTCCCGACGCGATCCTAGGCACCTTCGGTCCTGACCTTCACCACCTTATTTCACGTTTCATCCCCGCCCTACGACTCAATCGGCATCAGCAGACTCGCACACTTATCAACGACTTCTCAGGTGTGCTCAAGGATGGACAGATGATGCTTGTCCTGGGACGGCCAGGATCTGGGTGCTCAACATTCTTAAAAGCGATTGCAAACAATCGAGAGACCTACGCTGCAGTTGAAGGCGACGTACATTACGGTGGTATCGAGGCGTCAAAGCAGTCGAAGCAGTTCCGTGGCGAAGTCAACTACAACGAGGAGGACGATGTCCACTTTGCCAACCTCAATGTTTGGCAGACCCTTACATTTGCATTGACCAACAAGACAAAGAAGAACAGGAAGGAGGATATTCCGATCATTCTTGAAGCCCTTTTAAAGATGTTCGGTATTTCGCATACAAAGTACACACCAGTCGGAGACGCATTCGTTCGTGGAGTGTCTGGTGGAGAACGAAAGCGTGTGTCGATTGCAGAGACGCTAGCTGCGAAGTCCACTGTTGTGCTGTGGGACAACTCGACAAGAGGTCTAGATGCGTCGACCGCGCTTGATTACGCAAAGTCACTCCGCATCATGACCGACCTGAGCAACCGGACGACGTTTGTCACCCTATACCAAGCTGGAGAGGGCATCTACGAGCAAATGGATAAAGTTATGGTCATCGACCAAGGTCGTTGCATCTACGAAGGTCCTGCGAAAGAAGCGAAACAGTACTTCCTTGATCTTGGTTTTCACTGCCCAGAGCGACAGACTACTGCCGACTTCCTCACTGCAGTCACTGACCCCACTGAACGGAAATTCCGTGAAGGGTATGAGAACAGCGCGCCAAAGACTCCGGAAGACCTTGAAAGGGCATTCCGGCAATCAGCGGCGTACGAGAAGATTCAAAAAGATATTGCACAGTACGAGGAAGAACTCAAGAGAAGTGACTACATTGACGCAAAGGAGTTTGAGGGCGCTGTTGCAGAGAGCAAGAGCAACAGCAAACTGAAGTCGAAAGACTCACCCTTCACTGTCTCGTTCGTTCGACAAGTCCTGGCGTGTACGAAGCGTGAATTTTGGCTCACATGGGGTGACAAGACAACGCTGTATACCAAGTTCTTCATCATCATCTCCAACGGATTGATTGTCGGCTCCCTGTTCTACGGGCAGTCTTTGGATACCTCTGGTGCTTTTACCCGAGGTGGTTCAGCCTTTTTCTCCATTCTTTTCCTTGGCTGGCTTCAGCTTTCTGAGCTGATGAAGGCGGTCTCCGGTCGACATGTCGTCAAACGGCACAAAGACTACGCATTCTATCGACCCAGCGCTGTCACTCTGGCTCGAGTGCTGCAAGACTTCCCGCTTATTTTGGTTCAAGTCATTCCCTTTTCGATCATCATGTACTTCATGACTGGACTTGATGTTGAAGCTGGAAAGTTCTGGATCTACTTCCTCTTCATCTACACCACAACCATGTGTATCACATCGCTCTACCGGATGTTCGCGGCAATGTCACCATCGATTGACGACGCGGTGAGATTCTCTGGTCTTGCGCTGAACCTCCTGATCGTTTTCACTGGATACGTTATTCCCAAGCCGCTGCTGCTTTCTAAGTATATTTGGTTTGGATGGCTGTTCCACGTCAATCCCATCGCATATTCTTTCGAGGCAGTTCTGTCCAACGAATTTGCAGACCGGGTTATGGAATGCGCGCCATCCCAGCTCGTCCCTCAAGGCCCTGGAGTCGATCCGGCGTATCAAGGCTGCAGCTTGACTGGTGCTCAGCCAAATTCGAACATCGTCAGTGGATCTTCGTACTTGCGAACTTCATTCGAGTATACACGGTCTCACCTCTGGCGAAACTTTGGTGTGGTTGTTGCATTCACAGTTCTCTATTTGATTGTCACTGTTTGGGCGACCGAATTTCTCTCTTTTGCCAAGGGCGGTGGTGGAGCTTTGGTCTTCAAGAAGTCGAAGCGCGCAAAGGAGGCTATCAAAGACGGACCGATTGACGAGGAGAGGGTCATTGCTGGTGACTCCAGAGGTAATACCTCCAGCGAGGGCACAGAAGACGAGGAGGAAGCACTTTCTTCCATCTCGAGCAGCGAAAGCGTGTTCACATGGAAGGATGTCGAATACACCGTACCGTATCAAGGGGGCGAACGCAAACTGCTCAACAAGGTCAACGGCTATGCAAAGCCTGGTGTAATGATCGCCCTTGTCGGTGCCTCCGGTGCTGGAAAGTCCACTTTGTTGAACACACTATCGCAGCGCCAGACAACGGGCGTTGTGTCTGGTGAAATGTTTGTCGATGGCAAAGGCCTTGGAAAATCTTTCCAGCGTGGAACCGGGTTCTGCGAACAGATGGATCTTCATGATGGCACTGCGACCATTCGTGAGGCACTTGAATTCTCTGCTGTCTTGCGACAAGACAAGAACGTTCCGCATAAGGAAAAGATTGACTATGTTGACAAAATCATCGATCTGCTTGAGTTGCAAGACGTTCAGGATGCTCTTGTTGCCAGCCTGGGTGTCGAGCAGAAGAAGCGCGTCACTATCGGCGTTGAGCTTGCAGCAAAGCCTTCGCTCCTCCTCTTCTTGGATGAGCCTACCAGCGGACTTGACAGCAACTCTGCGTATTCGATCGTCACTTTCCTGAAGAAGTTGGCTGCTGCGGGTCAAGCAATTGTCTGTACCATTCATCAGCCCAGCAGTGTTCTCATCCAGCAATTCGACATGATCCTTGCACTCAATCCTGGCGGTAACACCTTTTACTTCGGCCCAGTCGGAGAGAACGGCAAGGATGTCATCAAATATTTTGGTGATCGCGGCGTTCAGTGCCCTCCAAGCAAGAACGTGGCCGAGTTCATTCTTGAAACCGCAGCCAAGCCAGTCAAGCGCAAAGATGGCACCCGTATCAATTGGAATAAAGAGTGGCTGGAGTCTGATAATGCCAAGGAAGTCCTAAGGGAGATCGAACGTATCAAAACTGAGCGCATTCAGAAGGCTTCCGCCAACGAAGATACTGAGGAGGAGTCTGAGTTTGCTGCATCTGTCTGGCTACAGACTACCATGCTCACCAAGCGTACCTTTCTTCAGCAGTGGCGCGATCCATCCTACGTCTACGGAAAGCTCTTCACTGCCGTCCTCATTGGAATCTTTAACGGCTTCACGTTCTGGCAACTCGGCAACACCATCGCCGACATGCAAAACAGGATGTTCACTTCGTTTTTGATCGTCATGATTCCACCCACGATCGTGAACGCTGTGGTGCCCAAGTTTTACCAGAATATGGAATTGTGGAAGGCACGTGAACTTCCGTCCAGAATCTATGGATGGTTTGCATTTGTGAGTATTTTCCCCCCAAACTTGAGGTCTGTTTGTATCAGAATACGAGTAGCGTATCCTCATCAACAAGCCGTGTGTCATAAAAGGTTTGCAACGACTAACATTGTTCCAGGTCACTGCACAAGTCGTCTGCGAAGTCCCCAGTGCCATCATTGGTGCGCTTCTGTACTGGGTTATATGGTACTTTCCTACCGGCCTACCTACCGATAGCTCCACATCTGGCTATGTTTTCCTCATGACGTTGCTCTACTGGCTCTTCGTTAGCAGCTGGGGACAGTGGATTTGCGCTTTCGCGCCTTCCTTCACCGTCATCAGCAACGTGCTGCCTTTCTTCTTCGTCATGTTCGGTCTATTCAATGGTGTGGTTCGGCCATACTCCATGCTTCCAGTTTTCTGGAAATATTGGATGTACTGGGTCAAGTATGTATTCCTGAGTGCTACACTGTATACCAAGCTAACGTGCCCTCAGTCCCGCAACCTATTGGATCGGTGGCGTTCTTGCAGCGACACTTGATGGCATTCCCATTGAGTGTGCTTCGCAGGAGACTGCTCAGTTTGATGCACCACCCGGTCAAAACTGTTCCAGCTATGCCAGTGACTTCTTGCAACAAGCTCCTGGTTATCTTTTGAACCCTGAAGCCACAAGTGGTTGCATGTACTGTCCTTACACAACCGGAAACGATTATCTCGCCACACTCAACATCCAGGCCAGCCAAAGGTGGAGAAACTTTGGTGTGTTCCTTGCCTTCTGCATTAGCAACTGGGCACTCGTATATTTCTTCGTATGGAGTGTGAGAATTAAGGGATGGAGCTTTGGGTTCGGGAAGCTTTTCGGTGTAATGGGCAAAGTTGTAGACAAGCTCAAGGGGAAGGAAAAGAAGAAGACAGGGGAGAGCAAGGCTTAGGTGTTCCAGGACAGGAAGCCGTGAGAGGAGACGCTCTCCATGTTCAAAGACTTTGCCCCAGAAGTCAGAAGCTGTTTTTAGCGTTGCATAGCCATATACCATGTGTCGGATTCATCCATGAATCCGACTTGATTGCTCTCAAGAGGTTGCTGAATCCTTGAGTGCTTCGCAATAAAGCAGAGGGTATAAACGATACTCAGAGAGTTTGAATTGCAGCCGTGGCCAACATATGGTGCTTACTGGCTGCCTTCGACCTCATACTTTAACGTCTTCCCAAAACCTTCTAGCCCTATCTTACCTTCAACATCTTTCAAGATTCCCTCCACGACCGGTGTCCGCAGCTCCACCTCGCCAAAGTAGTTAGGCTCTGCACTTGTTCTGACAAAACCCACGCGCTCGAAGAGCTTCAAGCTCCGCACGTTGTCTTTGTCAATCTTGACCCGTAAGTATTTCAACACTACGTCCCTTCCTCCAGCATACTCGAGCAGTATGCTGGGTAAGGACGACTGGATGAACGACATGAACACCCGCAGAGTTTCCTGTGCCAGGCCCTTTCCTTGCTGGTCTTTCCGCGCAATCATGATTTCAAGTTCACCAATTACGCTTTTCGGCTTGTCTTCGTTTCCTTCCTCGTCCTCTTCGTCATCGTTGCTGAAGAACAAATTCACGTCACCAACCATCCACTCTGGTGCATCTTGTTTGCCGGGAGCGATAGAAGCTATTTGGGTTGATTTGGTGATCTCATCGTAGAACTGCTGGCTGGGGTGTGTGCATACGATGAATGTCAATTTGTCGGCGTCGGTACGCCAGGACTGTTGCATCGAGTATTCCTCATCTAAGGTTAGAGGTTCAGAAGCTGTCGCTTGTTGAATCTCCTGAACGTATTGATTAGGCACAGAGGATCTGGAGCAGATGGTGGGGGACGTACTTCGTCTTGCATCCACTCATGGTAAGTCGGTACGTGGTGCGCGCTGTACGGAACGAGGAGAACGCATGGGGTGATCAAACCTGTGATGGTTAGATCAGCATGTTACAAAATGTCGTATACGTTGATGCTATCCTACTTGTGAATTCATTTATTCGCATGTTTGCGTTGTCTAGTGGTATCTGAGAAACCGACACTATGAGGAATTGCAATGCTTTAAATTGGCAGACAACTTCCAGGCAAATATTTTCTAGTTCCCTTCCTCGGTTAGATCTGGCGATCGAGTGTCTGCGACGGTATAGACAAAACTTTGAATCGATGTTATAGGTGATGTTCACAAGAGTTCCGAAATTTCGGAACGAAGTGTAGATGACTCGCTTGTTACGGCAAGGCTGCTTGTGCGATCACTTCGTTGCGAGCATCTCCTTTGCCCTCTATCATCGACATCAAACTCGTCTTCCAGCTTGACAAAACACCAATAGGATAGGGAATTCTGGCACGGAAACTCAAGGGAGCTAGGTGTTGAGTGGAAAGGGCGACGGACGAACATGCGGACAAGAGTAACTTGGCAGCACTTGAATCCTCCCGTACAGCCGTACAGCCAGCTGTCCATCTCTTCAACATCAACAAAATGTCCACAGACCGGATCCGTGTCTTAGTGACAGGCGGCTGCGGCTTCCTCGGCACAGAGATCGTCTCTGCGCTTGTTGCTACGAAGCGCTTCGATCTCACCGCCATCGACATCAACCCGCCCGCGTTGGGAACTTTGACGTTTACGCAGGACGTCCGATACGTTCGTGCTAACGTTCTGGACCGCGATGCTCTTCAAAAAGTCTTCGATGAAGCAAAACCTGCTATAGTGGTACACACAGTCGGTGTCTACCGTTTAGGCTCGGCGCGTTATTCGACGAACAACAAAGAAGGCGAATTCAGAATCAATGTCGAAGGGACCCGGAATGTGCTTGAAGCCAGTAAAGAATGCGGTGCAAAAGGGATGGTGTATACGAGTAGCGTCACGGTGGTATTAGACGAGTTAGGAAAAGACTTCAAAAATGTCAATGAAGAGTGGCCAACTGGGAGAGCGACAACGACTTATGGACAGAGTAAGGTAGGTTCAAATCGATTCTTCGGTGCAGTTGTCCACTTGAAACGCATGTTCCATACCCGTTATGACTTCACGACATCCTTGATATATAGCACGCTGGGGCAGAGTACTTCGTAGCCATTTGGCTGCTTCTCACCACATTACACAGCCACGAAAACCAAGCTTGACAGCCTTGTTCCAGTTTGAAACTCGACTCTTGCGTCCCCGCATTACCACACTAAACTTCTCGCATCTAACGGCTGACAACCCTCAGGCTATAGCCGAAGAGCTCGTTCTTTCCGCCTCGACCCCAGATCGCTCATTTGCGACTTGCTCGCTCCGCTCCGCCCCCATATTCGGTCCCAATGATCCGACCGTCGTCCCGAGATTGCACGCCTGCATCGCGGCCTGCCAAACGCCCTTCATTCTCGGCGCCTCCGCCTCCAATCTGCAAGACTACGTGTACGTCACCAACGTAGCAGACGCGCATGTCCTCGCCGTCGCCAACCTGCTCAACTCCCAGACCGCAGCAGGTCAGGCCATCTTCATCACGAATGGCCAGCCAGTGCCGCTTCGCCACATCTGTCTCAGTGTTTGGCGCGAGTTTGGGCACATTCCGTCTTTTGAGATTAGTGTTCCGGAGGGGATGGCGTGGTGGATGGGGCTCGGTGCTGAAGTGGTGGAGTGGGCGACGGGCGTGGAAAGTGGATTGAGCAGGGGTGTTGTGGACGATGCATGTCGTGACCGGTATGTAAGCATACTCAAAGCGATGAGGGTGTTGGGTTACAAGCCCAAAGTCAGCTTGGATGATGGAATCCGGCGCAGTTGTGAGTGGTATAAGGGTGTGATTGGAAGACGGTCCGTGAAGAAGGAGAATGGGGGCTGGTCGTGATGAAGCAAGCGAATAGGTTTGGGTTGCTACACGAGGCACCCGAAGGTCTTCATGACACTGCACGCATAACATTGGGGTCTCTGGTCATCTCGCGTGCATCCATTTCCACATCTACATACATCAAACTACAGAGTCTCCCGTGATATCTAGTTCATAATCTCCTCACTCTCCTCGATGATCTCCTCAACGATCTCCTCGATCTCCTCAGCCTCACCACCCTCAGCATCGCCGGGAACCTCGCCGTTAGCGGCGGCGAGCTCGATATCAGCACCCTCCTCGCGTAACCTCTCCTGGACCTGTGCGCGCCACTCATTCCATTCACGAAGCTTCTCCCTGCGTTCCTCAATGACGGCCTTATTAGCGGAGCTCTTCTTGGCAAGATCCTGCTCATCGAAGACCTTGGAGTAGTTGCGAAGGTTCTTGCGGATCTCGGACTGCTCCTCCTTGGACAGAAGTGTGGGAGGACGAGGGCGCCACAGCAACTGCTTGAAGCCATCGATATGCTCTTCGCGCAGAAGAGTGCCCCTGAAGTCGTACAGATGGTAACCGTTCTCCATGCGGTGACGGAAAGCACTAGCAACTGTAGCAACGTAGCGACCTGTAGGGTCCCACTCAATATCGGTCACACCATAGTGCTCAGCCGTATCCATGAGCTGTAGGTTGGCGAGGAGCTCCTTGTCACCCTTCTCGGACTCGTCCTTGGGCTTCTCGAAGCTGAGATCCCAGAAGTCGAGTTCGAAAGACTGCTGAGACTGCAGAGTAGCAACAACAACGAATCGACCCTTGGGCGACCAGTAGATGGTGTTGCTGTTCTTCTTGTCGACAGTGCGGATGTGGCGGAAGTTACCAGGAGCGCCACCCTTGAGCTTCTCGGGAGCAAAGAAGGAAACGGCAGTCTTTGGGGGGACGGCGGCCTGAACAACGACTTCGCCGGTGGTGATCAGAACGAAGCGGTTGCCCTTAGGCTCCCAGGCAAAGTTGATAACGGCGTCCTTGATAGAGTCGACGACCTCAACAGGCACACCCTTCTCCTTCACACGGAAGATCTCGAGGTTTGTAGCAAGAGACTTCTTCGACTTCGAGTGACGGTCGACCTTAACGCAAACGTACGCGGCCTCAGATTGCCAGTGGAGCTTAGCATCAGAGACATTGAAAAGGTTTCGTGTACGGACAATCTCCTTCGAGGGAATGGACATCAGACCAACCTTCGCGGGGTTGCTGCCAAGCTCAGGAGTCCAGTAACAGAATAGCTGCTCGTATGTCTTGATGCCATCGCGCTTGGGGGTCGCAGGGGCCCACTCAAAGTCCACAACACCCTCGATCTTGATAGAAGACTTATCCATCAGGTTCATTCTGGGCAACTCGTAGACCGAGATGGACTGACCCTGTGTCAGGCGAGCAACATACTTGTCGTCGGCTGACCACTTGAAGGTCGGCCACTGCATCTTCTTCTTGATCGGGTTGCCATCCTCATCGATGCCACTGGGCACATCAATTGTGGCGAACGAACGCAGCGGCTTTCCAGTAGCGATATCCCAGATGATGTAGTTCTTGCCGTCCTCCTCAAGCGAAAGGGTCGGGACCGGGTGGTTCTCGTCGACCTGCAGCGGGCGGTGCGACCAGGTAGTAAGGTAGTTCTCGCCGGGCGAGTAGTCAACCAGATTGACACCAGGATGCGCGAATCGCTTTTGTCTGCTCCATGCCCTGCCACCCCACAGTTGCACACCCTGGGCGTGAATCGAGGTGAGAAATGTTCCTCGTGGCGACCACTGAATGAACGATTCTGTCCAGTTCTCACGGTCGACAACAACCTCGGGTTGGTCTTCCTTGTCGTTCCAGAAAACGCCAACTTTCTCGCCACGGTACATGGCAACCTGGTCACGGCCGTCCGAGTCTCCCAACCACCACCTCAAGTGCTCCTTCTGCTCAAACGGCGCGATCTCGGGCGCGTGGTACTCCTCGTCGACGCGACCCTCCTTTCCGTAGCGGTCGATGTCGGTGAGCTTGTTCACGGCCATGGAGTGCTTCTTGTCGAGCGGGGCTCCGTGAAGCTGTTTGACGGCTGCGATAGCCTCAGCGGGTGCGCTGTACTCGACAAAGGCATAGCTGCAGGGTAGTCAGTGGATGGTCACCTGCAGATGGCGCATTCGCAAAGATGTTTGCGATCCTGCACCCTCAGATTCCCACATACCCCTCGGTCTTGCCATCGTCGCCTACGGGCATGTGTACACCGTCATCCTTGACGCGTCCCACGCTGTTGAGCTTCCTCAACACGAACTTGATGAGCTTGGACTTGCTGTCCTCGGGGACAACGGGCAAGCCATCGATAACAACGAAGGCGTCGAGCCCTTCGTCAAGGCGGACTTGGAACTGATCTTCAAGGTCTGTGAAATCGATCTGAGACTCGTCGAACTCGTCTTCCTCCAGCGGGAGGTTCTCGTATGAAGGCGCCATGTTGTGTTGTCGTTGTTAAGGTGGGGTCGCGGGCGTCTTAAATTCGCTAAAGTCGAAATTCTGAGTGCTGAGCCGGTCCAACGCTAGTGGGGCGCAGTCATGGTCACGTGGACAGCTTCTACATCACATCGATTACATTCGCTCTCAGCTTCTGACTCATTGCATTGTTCTGACTCTGGTGGCCAGACACAGCTGCTCCGAAGAGACTATGGTTAAATATTCATTGGTTGTGCTGTCATTCGTATGGATCAAGATCAGGCAGCGATGTACCGGCACAGGAACAATAGCTAGCCTTAAAAGGCTGTGTGCATTGATTTAGAGTTCTGAGTTGAGGAGAAATGATTTTGGCAACAGCACACACGGTCATCCCTATCTGAAGTATCCCCTCTCTGGTGGAAGCGTACCAGAGATGTGTAACTCCGACATGACACTGCAGTGAATGACCACCCAAAGCAACTCGCTGCGTGTAAACATTACTGAGGCTATCCAAAGCCCACTGAGCTAAACTGCTATCATGCAAGCTCGCTCTGCTACCCAACGCGCCAACAGTTGCGGAATAGTCGTGTGTACATTCGCTGTCATCCCAGCGACGCCCATCGAGCAATTCCGCAAGCCACCCAGGGCAGGTATAAACTAGAAGCAAACGAAACGAGTAAGCGTCAGCCAGCCTATAAGCCGCGCTTACCTTCAGTGAAATCTTGAAATGTGTTCTTCACCAACCTTCCACTAGCAGAAACGCGTTTCTGAAGCCGTGCCTCTCGCTCACGTGCTCGTTCGGAAGGGGTACTACCATTGCCGGCTGTGATGTGTGGTAGGGCGGGGAGAACGTCACCACTAGGGTTCGGTTGCCCCCCGGGCATTACAGGTATTGTGCGCTTCCCGGTCTTCTGATCCGCCTTAAAATCGAGGTATTGGCGTGCGGACAGGCTAAGGGGAATGGGTGCCGCCGTGATCGGTAGATCTGCACCATTCTGAAGCAACAGCTCCGCTACAGGGAAAGGCTTGCGGAGTGGCTGAGGTGTCGAAGGCCGTGCATCTCGACCAGGTGAAGTCGCAGGTGATGCAGATGCAGAGGGTGAAGCAGGGTCGGCGGCTGCGAGGGCTAAGAACACAGCATGTGTCCCTCGGGACCTGTCTCGAGAGTTGGGATTTGCCCGCAATGCAAGAGCGTATAAGACATTCTGTATGTCGTTCTTTTTGACTGAGGCAAGCAATGTCTCGTCGGCAGTTCCGTAATGTGAGACAGTAGACGAGATGGGAGAGACATATGCTCGTTCCGAGTACTTGGCGGTGATGAAACGCAGCCTCTGCTCTCTTGTTGACATCGGCCCCGGTTTGATGGAAAAGTCCAGTTTTGCTTCCCAGATCATGTTGCTGACACGATTGCCAATCTTGAGAAGCAGCTCAATAATATCGGGCGTGAACGAGTTCACATCGAGTGTCAAGGACCGCACTTTGGTGATGTGTGTACCCAACGAACGGTGAATACCGCTGCATTCAATGCAGATCACAATACCCAGGTTAATTGATACCCAGTCGGCCTTGCTTTCAGAGCCGCAGTCCGCGCACATTCTGTTCCCGGCGTCGGCTTCTCGCACCTGTCTAAGGAGCTTGCCATCATCACCTGCGGGTTCTTCGCGCCTGTATCCAGGTTTGTCCCCTACTGTGGCGTGCCGAGATGGTGCTCTAGGGCCGTAGTTGTTACCTTTGCTGGATAGAGAAGGACTCTTTCCTGTCAACACAGATGCGATGTCTCGACGAGTCTGACCCGGTAGAGACTCCGTCGACGGACGATCTTTCTTCCCTGTGGACTCCACTGCGGTCTGTAAGGCATTGTTTACAGCGGATATCCACGACCTCAGATCATCCTCGTTTGTGGCCTGGTAGACACGTGTAAATTGAGGGGTAATGACCTCAAAGCAGAATCTTCGATCTGCATTGCGTGCCTCGCGAACTGATGCCATGCGTAGGTCTATCGGATCCATGTGTAGTTCCAGGCTCTGCTTCCAGTTTGTGTACTCCGATAGTTTGCCCTGATCTAGCACAATCCAAAATCTGGCGTTATCAGCAAACTGTTTGTCACAGGTACGGACGCGACTTACTTGTGCCAGGCCTGCTTGTTCAAGCCCTTGGGATCGACGTGACTACCTGGCCTACTGAGCGCCCACAGCAGACCTTCCTTGCGGTGAGCACCAGGCGTGAGCTCGCTTATACAAGCCCGCTCCTCCAAATCTCTGATACCCTTAAACTTGTCTGGCTGAGGAGTCACAGCGACCAGGACCGCTTTGCTTGCTTCCGGACTTTGTGGGGAGCTTATATAAGAGCTACCTGTCGGAGTTGGAAGTGGAGGCGGACTGACCGTGCTCTGAAACACAGGCGCTATACTCGATTTACGACCAGGAAGTTCCCCATCTGCACTCGAAGGGGCCCTCGGCGCACCTCCATTGGCAGCTGTCGTTGCAGGTGCTTGTTGTGAAGGCGGTCCGTCAAATGATTTGCTGTCTTTCTCCAACTGCCTCCTTTTCTCTTCTCTTCCTGTCCGCTGTAGCTGGAACTCTTTGTCTGCTTCCCGGACTTCCTGACTTAGAGCCTCGAGCTGAGGCAGCATAGTCTCGATTATCTTTGCGGTCGAAAGGAAGTTGTTGGCCTGTGTATCCGCATATCGCGTCAGATGCGACAAGACATCCTGGTCTTTGCGACCACCATGGAGATCTTGCATGAATGATGAGTAGTCGAACCGCTTCAGTTCGAATTTTCGCTTCTTGTCTTGGTACTTTGAATCTGTTTCTGCCCGTTTCTTCTCTTTCAAGGAGTCTTGTCGTTGCCCGAGATATCTTCCAAGGTACTGGTAATAGTCCTTGCTTTCCTCCTCGAAGTCTTTGCGCTTAGTCTCCGCCTTTTTGATGTCAACATTGTACAGCTTATATATCGGGTCAATGATAAGCTTTTGAACATTGGTCGCGTTCGATCGTTCGTACGCGAGGATGTCCTTGGCGATCTTGTCGAAATAATGGTCGATTGCGGGCTGTACAGCACCAGCATTTGAAGAAGAAACTTCTTTCAGAGCGTCCATGAGGTCTGACATGGCATTATTGCAGTTTACCTGCGCTTCCATAGCGGACTCTGCCCTTTTCAGAACCTTTTTCCACCGCATACGCATGTTTCCAGTCTTTTGCTCCAAGGATTTCATGGTCGCGCGGAATAAAGGCCCATCGTCAGTTTGACTGAGATCCTCACCTGGGCGCAGAACATCGACTTTGACCGAAGCGCTTGTGAGCGCCGTAGTCTGTGTCGACACTAGATTGAGGCCATTTTCAGGTATTGCCTCAAAGATGGGGGATCTTGGAGGTATGTTATCCCATTCCCTGTTATCATCTACTGAGTCACTGACACGCGAATCTATCGATTGCGCCGAGGGTACGCGTAGTCTTGGAGGTAGACCCAGCTCCAGTCGCGGTGTTGTGGTCTTGGGACTTTGAAGAGACCTTGTGGTGTCTGGGAAAGTCAGGTCTCTGTATTGAGGCAACGAATGCAAGGGCATACTTTGGATCCAGAAGGCAAAGTTGGCTAAGGTCTCCAACCTGTGCGCGCGTTGGTCGTACTCTACAAACTTCATGGTATTAGTCGGTGCTGGAGCTGGAGAGGTACTGTATACGAACACTGCAGCTGGTGCGCCAACCCCCGCCACGGCACTCGTTGGTCTTGGGAGGAGTGAACTTCCAAGCCCACTGAAACGAAACTGAGGAGCTCCCGCCTGTAGTGTAGTCCCCGACAAGCTCGACCTGCGGATTCTTGTGGAGGTTAGGGTTGGCATGAAACTCGCGCGTGACCAGGTTGTCGAGTTCTCTAGAACTCGAGGCAAACACAAAGGTCAAGCCGTTGATAAATGTATCAATCAGACCAGCGGTGGCAGCGTGACTCGGCGCGCTGTTGGGGCTGTAATTGGAAGGCACCGCTAGTTGCTGGCGGAGTATGAATGTGAAGTTGAACGTGAGGTCTTCGTCGTTCGGTAAGCGTAGCAGGAAAGACGGCGGTCCGTCGGCGTTTGGTGAGGCGTCTGGATCCTACACAAACAATGTTTAGCATTGCGCGATGCCCAGAGACTGGTGAAACTGTACCTGGATGTACTCTATCACGCTCTCGTCCCCAAGCTCTCTCTTCGGGCTGTATCGCGCCGCGGGGAACGCATTCGGCGTGACGTTCAGGATCGTGCGACCGCGCGCGTTGGCGATGCTGCAGGCGGCGACCGAGACTGGGGGGTGTTAGCAATGCGGTCACGAGCCGGGCAGCCAGGGCGATGGCCTACAGCGAGTCTGGTCGCGCAGGTACAGCGCCTCGCCCTCTCCTGTTCTGCTGGCGACCTGGCCCATGGTCTCGGGGATCGCGTTCACGGTGCAGCCAGGGTGGCCTCGGGTTGCTGCGTGCAAGTCGCAGGCGCAGTCGCAGTCGCAAGTCGGTGCTCAAGGCGCGCAAGTAGAGGCGGACGGGCGCAGGTGCATGCCTGACCCGAGAAAGGGAGACGGCACTTCTCGAGGCTCGGGTATCAATCGAGGTCCAGGATCACACGCTTAATTAATATGGGGTTGCCCGGCGCGCGGAGGGGAGGTCGCAAACTGGCGCTATGGCTTGCGCGGGGTTTGGATCAGAGCTGCAGGTCTTAAAGTATGTATGTTACCGAGTATCGCTGTACGGAAAGGACGCGCAAAGCCAGGGCACGAACGCCTCTGCGGAGATATCTATACAGTCCACGCCAGACGTCGAGGTGCAGCAAGCGTCTTTGTGCGTCGATCACAGGCAGGCGCAGCGCGGGACACACAGGGCACGCTACCTGCAGCCTGTCACGCAGGAACAAAGTCACTATACACGCTGCGCCGCTGCCTGCTCTGTAGAGCCACGACACCCGTTTCGTGCCTCACCAGACACGGCGTTCAAGCAGGCAGAAGTATTGCTTGCACTTCTGGGATGCGTCACCGGCAATGTGTCCCTTCGTCATGTGGCGCGGAGCTCGAAATAGATGGAGATGCACGAACACGGGTTGTCTATCGGTAGACGGGCAGCACCGCGATGCCGATCCAAGTCAACGTCTCCTAGTGAAGCCATCGTAGGTATCGATACAACGGGTGAATCCATTCTACGGCCCCGTTCAAACCGGTGCAAAGGTGCAAAGTTCACGAGCCGGGTTCAGATCGCGCTTCCAGTAGTCAGTACCCATGGCCGAAGGGTACGCCTGCTTCCACTCGAGCGGTACCGAACCCCTGTGCGGACACCGTCGTCTCCTCCACATGGTCAACTTGATATCCTTTCGGTCGTAAAGCAGCAGCAGCGTCGCGTTGCCGGTTCTGTTGAATGCAATGTCATCTCCGAAGTTGACTCAGTTCAATGCCGTCCCCTTGAAGTGGAAGTGATCACCCTTGCGGTCCCTGCATCTGCGCAGCCAATGGGAGTTCGCGGGCATCGGCGGCAGCTTTTCGAGACGCGGTTTCGAGCTCCGTCATCATCATCCTACACCATCCTCAACTATGGCGCTGCGTGTTCCAGCCTTGCGGTCCGCATTTCGCCAGCCGTTGTCGAATCCGCGATTCTGCCAGCGCCGCTGGGCCCAGGTGCAGGATGTTCGTTTTCTCGCGACTCATGGCACAGAAGAGAGGATCTTGTCCAAGTACAAGGACAAGCTCGCCTCCAGGGCGAAGCAGGAGGGCGTGAAGGACATCAACGAGTTGAAAGAAAAACACAAGGAGAAGATAGAGAAGCTGAGGAAGGCAGCTGTTGTCCCAGGCGCAACAGGTCCCTTGACACCACCGCCCTCGCCGTCGTCTGCAGCCAGCTCGTCACCTTCTGCATCACCTGCGGCGTCATCGACGTGGCCATCGCCACCTCCTCCACCGAAACCACGAGATCCCAATGCGCCACCGCCAGGCGTCAAGACGCTCGACTCCTTCCTCGATGTGTCCAAAATCAGCACTCTCCCTAACAAAGAGATCGAAGCTCTCTGGAGACTGCGCCACGCTTCGAATCCGCAGAGCATACACTTCTCTGTTCCTGCCGACACTTGGGCTTCTTTGCTCGTGACCGCGAAACAACATCCCGCATTCGTGCTGCCTGTCCCACGGGAGATCCCCGTTGAGCAACAGGAAGGCGAGCAAGCCACAGGTCAAACCCAGCAAGCTGCAGAGCTGCACTACCTCCAGTTCGCTCATCCGCACAAAGATACAGCGACCCTATTGTTCACGTCTCTCGCCGAGTTCAAACTAAGGGGCGAATTCGCCAGCCCGCACACGACAGTAACATTCCACCAAGAGCTCGCGACCAGCCACAACATGGTCCTTGGTCAGGGACTGGTGATTGAGAACAGGGGCGTCAGCGTGGATGAGGCGAGATGGCTGGTCATGTGCATGCAAAAGTTCTACGTGCAGAGCGGGGAAGACCAGGTCAGAGGGGTGCTGCTGAAGCAATTCACAAGTGGAGATGCAGGTTTCAACGTCACAGCGCTGATTGACGAGGCCGAGAAGGCATTGTAGATAACGACGGCATGTCTGATGCGATTTGTGCGATATGTACGATAGGCGTTATGCATACAGAGAGCAGAACATGCTTACCTACGACTGAGATGCACCATGCATGATTTGCAGTCATGACCAGAGATAGGGACTGAACTTATCACTAGTGGCCGGCCCCAGAGATTCACAAGTAGCATCACACCTCGAAGATACAAACGATGTAAGCCTGGCCAAGGGTACTTTCAAACGTGAGAAACATGCTTGTTCTTTGCCACGAACCGTGAAAGCCGCCATCCTCGTCGCAATGTGACATGCGCGCACAACATACCATACGTTGGGTTCCCTGAGATTGTCAAAGTCAAGTCGTAGACTCGAACGCCTCTCAGCTCGATATAATGTAACGAGTCAATGCACGTTCCTGCAATGCACACGATCTCACAGACTCGCTTAACACGGGCGCATCTGCAGATGCCCCGCGCGCCCGCTATTTGCTGGTTGGCACGTCATCCCTCGAAAAAAGAAGCCGTACTTCGGAGCTACAATCAGTAATTCCACAGTGATTATGAGGAACGTACGGGTCTTGTAGGACTAGCGCATCGGATGAAGGATTAGAACCGAAAAATGGTCTTTGTAGACTCAGCAGCCATTGAATCATTCCACGTGCGGAAATTCAACCCCTCTTGACTCACTACGGGCGCGATAGGCAAGACGGCAGTCACTACTAAAAGACACATCCATCCACTTGCACCCACATCTACCTGCAGCACGCGCATATCTCCGATCTCCGCCAGACTCAGCAGCACCCAATAATACCTTCATACGTGGACACCCTGCCACAACCCGCGCGCACAGCACTCAAGACTAGCTGCCACCTGTCGCACCGCTGTTTGCAATACCCCATACCTTGAATTGCGTGCTAGATATAAACAGCATGGATCTAGTTAACTCGTACGTACTTCTGCCCCGCTTCCTTCTTCCTTTTTGTCCAACGCCTGCAAGATGCCTCACGCCAATGGCGCCAATGGCGCGAATGAGATGGAGTATATTATGCAACGAGCGCGTCAGGGCAGTCGAAGCTTGCCATTCATGACTGACACTCTAGGCAATAGCTTGAACGATCGCTTGCTCTTCGCAGTGCCCAAGAGTAAGTGTCTTAGCACGTCGATCTTTTGACATGTCTAACAACACCAGAGGGTCGCCTCCACCAAGTCTGCCTCGACCTCCTCCACGGCTCAGACATCCAATTCCACCGCCACTCGCGTCTCGACATTGCGCTCGTCAAGAACCTGCCTCTTGCGCTCGTCTTCCTCCCCGCCGCCGATATCCCCACGTTCGTCGGTGAGGGCCGTGTCGACCTCGGAATCACCGGCCGCGATCAAGTCGAAGAACACGAATGCGGCGTTCCTCCCACAGCCACAACTGGCGTCGTTGAGGTCCTTGACCTCGACTTTGGAAAATGCAGCCTGCAGGTTCAGGTACCCTCGAAGGGCGACCTGGCTAAGCCGGAAGATCTGATCGGCAAGAACGTCGTCACCTCTTTCACAAACCTTGCCGAGCAGTACTTCAGAAGGCTGGAGGCTGAGCAGAGCGGCGAGACTAACGGCGATGCAAAGGATACGAAGCTAAAGACGAACATCAAGTACGTCGGTGGCAGTGTCGAGGCGGCATGTGCGCTCGGTGTTGCCGATGGAATTGTCGATCTCGTCGAGTCTGGAGAGACGATGCGCGCTGCCGGCCTGAAGGCCATCTCCACAGTCGTCTCGTCCAGCGCTATCCTGATCAAGTCGAAACACCCCTCAGACCCCAAGCTTGTCGATCTGATCACAGCCAGAATAAAGGGTGTCATCAGTAAGTTTCTCCCCTGCCATCTACGCTGTACAGAGAACCAATGCTAACTTATATAGCTGCACAAAAATACGTCCTCTGCCAGTACAACATCGAGCGCTCCAAGCTCGATATCGCCAAGCAGATCACGCCTGGAAACCGAGCGCCGACCGTCACTTCGTTGGAGGAGAGCGGCTGGGTCGCCATCTCAGTCATGGTACAGAGGAAGCAGATTGCTATTGCCATGGACAAGCTGACTGAAGCGGGCGCTTGCGATATCTTGGTCACGAAGATCGAAAATTCAAGAACTCACGATTAGACATTAGATATCATAGAGAGCAGGACACAGTCTTTAGTTCAGTACAATGAATAGTAGACAATAACGTGTAGAGTGACTTTATCTAAGAATAATCGCGGAGTACAGTCTATCCTAGGGGTATTCAAGCTCTACATAAGTTATACACATAAAGAGGCTTTTCCAACGTCGTCTCAGCACATTATACAGGGCGCAAGAGCCTACTGTCCTTCGATTTGAACCCAACCATTAAAGTCAGCCAAAAGGACACCGCAAGGATTAACCAAAGAATTCACCGCTCACAAGCGACTCCCACGGCTTCCCAGTCTCCCAAACCTGCTGCATGAGACACTTCGCTCTGTCAATCTGTCCACCCAGTCAGCTTCAGTTATCCCAAAGAAAGAAGTCTTCAAGGCACTCACCTGCGTCATGCCAAAACCTTCCACCCCCCTCAGCCGATCCATAATCTTCTCCCTTTGCCCTTCGTCCTGCGCATCGCACCCAGCCACAAACATAGGGAATAGCAAACACGCCTCCGCCGAGCTACCCCGCCGCACTTTGTACAACAGCTCGACAATCTCGCGAATCGCATTCTGCACCTCCGGGTCCGTGGCCGGCTTGCCCAATACGCGACGGTACAAATGCACCAGGCCTCCCCAGTGGAACATCTCGTTGGTTGCGTAGATCTCGGTGGCGTCCCAGGCGCCTTCAGACTCGGCGTTCGAATCGTGGCGGTGATTGCAGCCCTTATGGATGTGGCGGTCAGACAGACCCTCCTCAAGCTCGTTGCGGATGTGCATGGCTGTGGCGTAGATGTCCGGGCCGGGCTGCCAGGCGTCTCTGATATTCCCGTCGTCGTCAATGCGCAACGGCTCGCACAGTTTTGCGAGTTCTGAGATGCGCGCGAGGCTGCCGACACAGCGGTTCGTGAAGCCCATCAGGCAATCGATCTCAAATTCTTCGTCTGCGGATGCGTTTTCAGAGGACCAGTAGAAGGAACCGAGTGGTGTGTCGGTCTTGTTGCCACTGAGTGAGCCGAGGACATCGAGGTAAGCAAACCAGCGAGAAAGGAAGTAGGCAACGCGGTCTTGTCTGTCTACACCTTGGGGACCACCTCGTGCCATGACCATTTGTCGGGCCATTTGAAGATGGCTTTGCCAAGAGATGGGGACCTCGAATGTGTTGGACGCGATGATCTCCAGGCTTGCCATCATGATTACGGCGGCTAGTGTGCTATTAGATATGTTGTTAGGGTTCTCTGTGAGCGATTGGCGCAGTTTTGGGAAAACGTCTTGTACCCATACCGCGATGCGGTTGGAGGGCTCAGGCTGGTTGAGCATTCGGGCGCGATGTGAAGCACTGTAGGCCAACAGGAGGTTCATGATATTATCATCGCGTACAGCCACTGCAAAAATCAGCTACGGTATGTCTGAGAGGAATGTCCGTATGCTTACTCTCTGGCAGAATCTGACGAAAAGGGTTTCTTTCGCAGTCATGTGGCACAAGGATGCGGGCTGTATGGTTGATAAAGTGGTGAAAGTAAAGGAGGTTCATCTTATTCTCCATTAGCAGTGGCGGTAGTGGTTCCAGCGATTTTGGTATTCGTATCTGGACCGGTTCGACGTAGTATCCACCTTTGCCGAAAGCCATGTCTCGAGTGTGAGGCTCTGCTTCAACAAAAGGAAAATCTTCGCTGATCTCCCTTCTGCCGATTGGCGGACTGAAGATGGCTATCGCAGAGTCGTCTTTGTTTCTGGGTGTGTCAAAGTCTGGTAGACCCATGTCGTATCCGTAGGTTGTCGATACAGAGTCCATGACCGGATATCTTCGCCTTGGCTCGCCTTCGGAGTTAAACTCGTGTAAGCTACTATCATTCGTACTGTTGACGAGCGACTGTACTGATAAGCGTCGTAGATCAGGAGGCGGATATGCTGGACTCTGGTGGTCTGTTGCAGAGCGCACATTTGGTTCTTCAGAGCCTACTGAAGAGTTCGGGGTCAACGGCATGGTAATAAAGGGGTTGTAGGGTGTAGGCGGACCTGTGTATGGCGATTGTGTATCAGAGAGGGTCGTTGCAGGAGATCCTACTGAATGACTTGACTTGTGGCGCTTATACATCGATTCTGTCGATCCTCTTGGTGGGAGCATCGATGGGGGGGAAAGAGGTGCATCTGCATTGTCAGAGCTGAACCCGACATTGCTGTATGCGAGGGCTTCAAAGGCAGAGTTCGACAGCGATGGAAACTCGAAAGGGGTCTGAAATTGAGTCTGTTGGAAGGGTGCTGCAGATACTGGTAGTCCATTTACGTTCTGGTTGAAATGATCTTGCTGATATTCCAGACTACTTCCGAACGACTGACCTGGTCTGACCAACCCAGGTTCGACAGCGGCAGATCCTGAACGAGGGGGGGAGTTACGCGACAAGCAATGAGAATGCTGGCTTCCGGGGTTGGGTGGCTCCAGGGTTGGTGGGTACCACTGCGATGCATCGTCTCCAAACGAGAAAGTCGACATGTATGGACTGGCGGATCCGGTGCTCGATGCCGTTGAACCCGAAGCTGATGGATCACGCTTCGTACGTCCGCCCCAATTCAGTCTAATGTTGTAGTCGCATGGCTCGCCTTGACGTTCGCAATTCAGACAATTTGGCTTTTCCTCTCCACTATACAACTGTTATCACCAGTCGCACCAGACGTCGAACATCAATAGTCACCATTTGACTTTGCGCGCTTTACAAGGCCTGTATAAGCGGTTAGTGCAGACAAACATGACGGGCATGCCACATACCAACACCCTGTTCTCGATCTCCGCTTCGGTTCGACACCGGGTTTCTTTGGGCGAGGCATTTTTGGAAGTGGTCAGCGGTGAGTCAAACTGGAATAGGCAAGTGCAGATCAAGCGGCGATATCGTCTCAGGCTTTTGGGTACGAGATTCTTATATGGTAGTTCGAAAAGGCCATGCAATGAGCTGTAGTCCTAAGCTGAGTGCTCTGGTGGAGCGGGGTTAGGAACAAGCTTCCCGGATACTACACAATGCAACTCTTGCATGTGTAGTGCGCCATGCGACAACACGGCACATATAGCAGTGGTCCTTGCTCGAACAAGGCGTCTTGGACGTTGGGCAAGGTCGTCTGGTCTGTGCGGAAGGATGCCAGTTCCTACATCATTGTCTGGAGGCTTGATATGAGGTGGGGAACAGAGCTGCGATAAAGCGTGCCGCATCCGCTCTAGACGCCTGCTGCTCCGATATGTGGGGTACGAATCATCAATCCTCATCTTGCCGATCACTTTGCTTCGCGTCACGACTTCTCACGACGAACCTCACACTCATGATGAGTTTCGACGGTTGCCTCTGTCGACTGCTTCACGTTCAGGAAACCTGCGCTGCTTACACCGTTACGTCAGCCATGACAAGACCAACAGGCCCGACACCGGTATCGCCTTGATTTGCTGGAAAGTTGACTGCTTTGACGTAGCAAATGCAAGCCTTCCGCCCTTTCGATGATGGATCGAGATAATGGAAGCTTCTACGTTAGGTAGCCATAGAAGGTGCGTATCGCCAGTTCTTGCCTTCCACGTGCATGTCTCAGCCCTACACAAGAACAACGTGCGCAAGTGCAGCCGTAGCTGAGCGATAAGAATAGCCGCCTTAATGTGAGTCTCTAGTATGTACCTGACGGTTACATCGCTACACCACTTGGCATCATCATCACATGGGACAGAAGATTTACTGGGCCACCTAAATATATCGCTGGGAAGTTCGAACCCGATCGGTCGTAGATGCAGGTAACCCCAAGAATAACGATGGATGAGGCTTGAGATTTGGATCAAGATGCAAACTGTAGAAGATGTGTATTCATCAGCAACGTCTATCGAATCTCATCATTCACTCCACGTCCATCCTCGGCTATGCAAGCAAACTATGCCATTTCCGCTCTAGGCCAGTGAAGCAGAAAAGGAAGTTGTGAGGTGGCTACCAGGCAGTGATATAGGTGAGGCGCATGGAGTCGGACTCGGTGACTGCCCGACTGTTGTGTTTGACGCGGGAGAGGAGTAGCAGGAATTTGCATCTCAGCTTGACCGAGATGGGTTCCTCACATGAAGTCATCACTGCATTGTCGTTAGTGTCATGGACTGCATCTTGCACGCATGTGTACTTACTCGCCAAAGTCATCGTTATCATACGCGGCCATGTCTGCAGAGCGGCCGACGTCTCTCGATGCGTTCAAGCTTGTCTTGGTCTTCGCGGCCTTGGTCTTCTTTCCACCCTTCTCAGCTGCCTTCTCTTCCTTCATCTTCTCGTTGCTCAAAGTGGTCAGGCCAGAAGCAATCTTCTTGATCTGCTCACTGGGAAGGTCCTTGGCAATGCCCTTGCAGAATTCTTGCAAGAACAGCGAGTACTGTCCTTTCTTGGCGTTGTTGGCAAGGAGAGGGGTGAGAGTCTCGCGCAGCTTTGTGAACTGGTCCTTGGTGTTTGGGTTGAAGATGGACAGCGCACTGAGGTCGACAGACTTTGTAGGATCGTTGGCATCAGAGACAGTGACAGCCTTTGCGGTCTTGGACTTGCCGCTGGCGAGGTCGCCAAAAAGCTCCTCCGCTTGAGAGCGTGAGCCTTCCTGCTCGGCCTGTCGCAACCTTATTCGGCGCTCTTCCTCGGTCTCCTCTTCCGACTCGTAGTCTTCTTCCATCTGTCGCCGGCGCAGCTTCTCTTGCCTGTGCTCCTCAACGCGCTGTGCCTTGCTCTTGTGGTTGGCCTTCGCCTCCGCATCAGCCTTAGCCTTGGCCTCAGCGGCCTTCTTCGCCTTCTCGCGCTCGACCTCGGAATCTTCGGCGGCGTCCCATGAGTCGAGCACCTGTTGTGGCTGTCAGTATGCCTTCATGCGTCGGCGGCGGAGCAGAACGCCCGGCGCGGGGCACAGTGGGCTGACGCACATCGTCTTCCTCCTCATCGTCGAACTTGCCACGGCGAGCAACAACGGGGGCAGGGGAGCCAGAGTCGGAGCCGGACTCCTCGTCGTCTGTCGATTTGTCTGTCAGCGGTGGTGCTCGTGGGGTAACGCGCAGTCATAGCTGGAGGGACATAAATCAAGAGTATGACGTACCCCACTTTCCAGGAGCCATATTTGTTGCGGAGTATGCAAAGATGAATGCAGTTGGCGGGGTGGGATACGTTTGCTAACAGGCAAGCCTGGGAGAATACGCCGTAAGGTGTGCTAGGAAAAAAGGTGGAGGAAGTGGGTTTGTGTTTCGCAAAGATCGGGCTCACGCGAAAGACCGGCTTGTCAAAAATTGCCTGCACCTGCGGCCCAATCGGGCGTCTCGGCATGTGAGACCTGGAGTGCATCCATCACTACGTCGTTACGATTGTTGCGACATATCGGCTGGCCTTCTTTATTTCCAAGCTCTGGTTACGGAGGTGCTTAGTCAGATGAAATGTGTCTTTGTTGTTCGTTCTCGGCAGAGAAAAGATGAGAATGATATTAGCTATTGACAAAGGTACTTGCGACCGAGCTATGCAGGACTGCGAAAAGAACCAACAGCTTGCACGTAAATAGATGACTCGCGTCAAACGTCTTCCAACTTCCTGTCCCAGTCCTTGCCTACATTATACATCATACGTGCCAAACGGCGGGGTGGAATCGAATATTAAGTAGTCGAATGGAAAGGCTGGAGCTCTTGCAAGAACCATGCTCAGAGTCATTCCTCATGCGCGACCCAGGGCCGCCAGAACTTCCAGCCTTCACGAACCTCTTTCGCAAGCCGTCTTCGGGTCCCGGCTACGCCTACTAGCCTCTCTATCCCCACAGTCCCCTCGGCCATCAAGAACTTCTCTTGGTCAATTTCTTCTCCACCCTCTTCTTCGTTGCCATTGTGGAGCACTGCCGGCCATAGGATGCCGACGCCATCGCCGGCAAGCGTCGTCTCGAACTTTTCGAATCCTTCGTTTTCAAGCTTGACTTCGAGAGAGTCCAAGATCTTGTGTTTGAGCCTTGTACCGTTCGAGATGATCGATGCGCTGCAGTCGGCTTCGGAAGAGATGTCTGATTCGTCAGAGGAAAGTTCGTGGGCACCGTTGTTGTGCCCGTTTGTGAGCGCTGGTGGCTTGGGTTTGATTATGGATATGGCGCAGCCTCCACCGCCAGCGCCGGTAAGCTTTGTCCAGCCAATGCCAGTATGGTCGATAAGTTCTCGGACTCGCTCAAGTTTGGGGTGTGAAACTCCAAGTGAGACGAGCAAGCCGTGATTTATAGTCACGAGCTCGCCGAGATGCTTAAGTGAGGCATGCGATGTGGGGTCGAAATCTGGAGAGTTGAGGAGCTGATACGCGGATTCGGTGACCATGCCAATCGATTCGAGGATATTCTCCGCAAGTGCAGGGTGGAGTGTCCTGAGAGTGCCGACTTTAGCGACCTCGGTCGCCGTACTTCTAGACTGCCGCGTGTTGACAAGAAGTAGCGGGAGTTCTGGAAAGTTGTGCAGTGGCTCAACGCGGGGCGGCTTGCCCTCGCCCATCCTCTGGTACAAGACCGCCTTGCCACCTGACGATACTGTGTTGTCGATGCCTGAAGGGTTGCCGTGGATGCACATCTCTCCAACGAAAGCCCAGCGATTGATGCGTTCAATGTTCAGCTCGCACTCCTGCGGCGGCTGGTCTTGGTGAGGCCCACTGAGAGCGCGGATCTGCATGAGTAACGCAGCACTCAAGCAGACGGATATACTGGCGCTACTGCCCAGACCAGCGCCTATTGGTATTGTGGAGCGCAGTGTGTATGTGCATGGCGGAGTCTTCCTCGAGGCTAACGAAAGGAAGAGGTAGAGGAAGGAGCAAGCGGAGGCATGCTGTATCTTGCGTATCGATTCGGGGGCTTTTGGCGACACTTGATCAATAAAGGGTTGGATAGCGGCCATCAGGTCGGGGTCAAGTGACGTGACCAGATCGTAGTAGTACTTCTTCTTCCCTGCTTTGGAAAAGGCCTCCCAGGGCAGGTCGTCGATATTCCACGTGTGTTCCATCTGTATGTCGGGGAAACGCAGCTGTACGGTCCGGTTTGATTTGGACAGGAACGAGACGTGCAGATAGGAGCGGAGCGAAATGGCGGCAGCGATTGCAGCCTACACACTGTTAAACCGGCATCCGCGCGTCAGTATGGCGTATGTTGTACCTTGCCGTGCACGACAGCGTGCTCTCCGTACACAATGACCTTGCCAGGCGCCGACACCATGAAGGGGGGCATCATCGGCGACGACTGCTTCCGCTTCAGGGCGGGCGTGACACCTGCTGCTGAGGCGGCGAGGGAAGGCATTTTGGGAGCCAATTGCGTGCGCGTAGAATCGACCGGGGAGTGTTCAGGCGTCTGCGCGGACTGAGACGTCGAACGCGGTTGGTGTGTGACTGCTCCAAATCAGCCATGACTTCGAAGTTGCTGGTGCTCCCACGGTAACACTGACGGGGCGAAGCGAAGTTGGCCCTGCGAACGCTGCCGTTGACTGCCATGCGCGTAGACTATAGGCGGGTGTCGTCGTGTGGACAAGGTGCGGGGACCAGACTGCGCGGGCGGGCTTTCTTCAGGAGGCGTTGAGCGCTGAGTACCGGCGTTCGCGACATTCATTACATAGGCCTGATGGCGCGCTAGCCTTGTCTCCAAGCCGCCATGCAGGAACGGTCGGAGCGACCCCTGCACTCCACAAAACGCTGCCCTTTTGCGCTCGCCCTATGGCTGCGTCTGATTACCAAGACATATCTCACTGCCACATGGCGTCGTCATACAGCTGATCGCTGCCCACGCGAGCTGCAGCTCAAAGAAACGCAAGCCTTGTTTAGGAATGCATGCACGTTGGCAACAATAGTAAGCGCAGCATCTGTTCTAAGGCCAATCGTAGACCCTCTGAGCAGAGGCCCACTCAGCTATGCACTATCAACCGCTAACCTCTGTTAACACCTTTACACTATTCCAGCGGTGATATGTTCGAGGTTCGTGCATGCAAGTCTCGTGTTGCCGCCAGAACGCGGAGCTCACCGGCAGACACAGCCTCGACAGCAACGCAAGCATCGTTGCTTTGTCGCTCGCTCACACCTCCGGAGGCCGCAGTTCACAAAATGTGCCGATGGATTCGCTTGAACATCCCGATAGTAGGCTTGCCTTCGGTGCTTTCAATGGCCTATCAATACCTATGTCGGTATATAACAAATAAAAGCTTTCTAATGCTCATGCAATAAACAAACACCCCGAAACTCCTCGCTTATGCACATGAAAGCAATCGTCTTAGGATGACTATGCTACTGGAGTCTTAATCATGAAAATCTGGGCATGTGCGTTAGTGTTGCCATAGTTTCAAAATGAACGTGTGCACATACCTCTTTCAGTGCCTGCGGATCCATGCTTGCGCGCTTCTTCATCATGATGTGCCTGTGTCTAGCCATCTGCACACCTCTCGGTACAAAGCTAGGCGTGGAAGCACCCGTCGCTGGTACTGAGGAGCTGGGAGTTGTGTCATCATCATCGCTCTCTGAGCTGGAGTCGTCGGCGCTGTCCTTCGACTTCTTGGCTTCCTTTGCTGCCTTCTTCAGGGCCTTCTTGAGCTTCTTCTCCTCCTTGCGAGCTTTCTTCTCTGCCTTTCGTCTTGCCTTGCCTGTGAGAGGTTCGGGATCGGACGCAGGTGTGGGCGCGTCATCAGACATGGGCTCGGGGTCGGACGAAGCCTTCTCCTTTTTGATCTTCTTGCTTGATTTATCTGCCTTCTTCTTCTCTTTCTTTCCCTTCTTGGTCTTCTTGTCTTGCTTGTCTGCCTCGTCACGCAGGTCCATGCTCTTCTTCTTTCGCTTCAGCTTCAGCTCGCTTGTGTCATCTTCGGTCGCATCGGCCACCTCTCGCTTGCGCTTCTTGCCTACGCCGTCGTCGCTGTCCGGCTCCTCTTTAATTTTCGGCTCTGTTGGCTCAAGCTTGATTTCTGCCCTGGGCACCAGCTTGTCGCCGACGAGGAAGCCGCCGCTGATAAAGTTCATCGAGCCAAACTTCCTGAACACGTATGCTCTCTTCTCAATCTCCTCCCGCCTGGCCTCCTCTTTCTTGACTTCTTCTTCCCTTCCATTTAAACGCCCCAGGATGCTCTCCAAACCGGCGAGGCCAAAGTTCTCTGCGCGCTCGCTTCCACGTTTCGCGCCCAAGCCCAGATTGTCGTCTTTCAGAAACACACGAATGTGCGACTGCGAGGCTTGCGTGTAGTGCGCTTCGTGGGCAGCGTCTTTGGCGCCGAGAGTGTCGCCAGACTTCCATCCCTGTGAGGCCAGAATCTTGTGACCGAAACGTTCCGTATTGTTCGCCCAGTGGTTGTTCTGAGGATCGTTGGAAATTTTGGAGCGACTGGTCAATGATTAGCATGTGTCAAAGGGGCACAACGCTAAGAGAGGAGTTGCAAATGTTTCGTACTTCTTTTGCTGTGCGAGGCCCATCTTGACGGCTGGTGACTTCGGTCTGGAGTTGCTGAAAGATGAATTGCGGTAGTCCGCCAAAATCTTTTGGCGAGAGCCCGCTGCTAAGAGTTCGACCCACTTGTGGGGCAGACCCTGGCCACTTCCTACTTCGGCAGCAACACCAAAACACAGAACTCATTGAGAAGAACGCCAAACGTTGTATCAAGCTGATCATTACAAATTTGTCCCGCCACTGAGTAAAACATTGAGAAAAACACTCCCCTTGCAGCATGCCGTCTATGCGTACAGCCACGAAGTTCAACACTCCAACTGCACAAAGTGTTTCACGTCCAGGCCGCAATGCTCGCAAGAGAGCCGACGAGAAGCCTGGTGAAGATGCTCGCCAAGACTGCGCAGATATGAACGAGGAGTATGAAGACGTTGAAGCCGAGCCATCGCAGGGTACTGCAGTTCAGGACATGATCATTGGCAGTCTCAGCGCTGTACGTCGATGGCCAGTCATCCATGCGCAGCCATCTAATAATCAAATAGCAGAGGCAACGTCATGCTGTCAACAAGAAGAAAGTCAAAGAGAGCTACAGCAGCACAGCGGCAGACTTGCGGAACAACATCACTGTTTTCTTTGACGCACATGAAAAAGAGTCGTGAGTCGCCGTCCAAGCCGGCATCATGACCTCCATCAACTTCCACGTGCATTCAATCTCCAACCCCTCTCAGCCGTCACTCACCGAAGCCCCGCCTCTATCCCGCATCTGTCTCTGATGGCAGCCAGCAAATCAACAAGCCTCAATCACTGACACTGCAAACCTTACCCAAGCACTGGGCCGGCTAACACAAGCCACTAGAGATGATGTACATCGCGCCCAAATGGAACGTCTTACCGATCTACTGACTAGAAAGTCTACGATCGAAGCACAGATGATAGCCAAGCTAGCTAGCCTCCGTGCATTGTATGACGCCCACTCGAAGGAGCTGACATCTGTTATTGGCTCGCGAATCAAGGAACTGAAGTGAGTTGACGTTGTCGGTGGAAGTCTGGATTCACAAGGCCTCGTGCGGATTGCCATTGCTCCGAATTACTTGGCAGCCAAGACGAACTTGAGTGTTTCATCGCTTCGATACTGGGCTCTGGCCATGGACACTGATGGATGGTCTTGGCTGCATCAGTTCGGACTGGGACACGCAGAACTGGTGTATTGAAGCGATTTGGGAGGTATATCCCGAACAATCAAAGCATGGGAAGTATATTTCGAACAATCAAGCATGGAAAGTATATCCCGAACAAGCAAGCGTGTGAAGTATATTCCGAACAAGCAAGCGTGCGAAGTATATTCTGAATAATCAAGCTTTGACTTGAGAGGTTGGTTGAAGGACTTCCAGTGCCTTGGCTGCCCCCACCCAGACACGCAGTCTCCACTACTATCTCTACACATGAAGAAGAGTAAAGGACTTCCACATCATATACTCACATGTACGCTACAATAGCAAGCTCATAAAGGCAATATGGTGTGACCATTCAATCTCTACGTAAATGAGGTATCATAAATTTCCAACTCAAGATCAACAAATCATCCCTGTCCGTGATGATTGTTCACTTCGCCAAAACGCCCTGGTCTCCACTTATTATCATCTCCGATACTGAGGCAGCGCCTCACTGACCGGCCTCTCAGCTCGGCTTCTCACCGGCGTGATAGCTGCCGCCAGTTCCTCGTCATCCTCGTCCAACATCGGCGCCGAAGGCGCAAGGTGCCCAGGTGCAAGATGCCCCCCGTTCATGCCGTTTACCGGAGGCGCCGACGGTTCTTGTGAGCTCTCGCCTTGCTCGTACGACTCGTGAGTAGGTGGCGCACTGCTCTCCATTTCTAACCGCCGCCGCTGCATTTCATGCTTGTCGTCTGTGGCGGGGACATGTGAGGATGAGGGAAAGTAATCTGGAGTCGTGCCTGGTGGGGATTGTAATGGAAGCGGTGGGAGGGGTTTGGAGTGGCCATCGACGCCATTCGTTGGTGGAGCAGATGGTGTTGGGTTCGCGTTGATGGTGAGTGAGGACCCAGTGACAGGCGTCTGTGGTGCTTCTTCTATAGGGCCGGTTCTTCGACGAGTTATTAATGAGGGCTGGATAGGCGTGCGGAAACCTATTGAGGGTTCTGTTGCCACGCGAAACGACGGTGGGGGATGAGAAGGGATGGATGAAGATGACGCCTCAGGCAGATATGAATGCTCGGGATCGTCATCTTCTGGGAGCACTGGTGCAGATGGGGGTATGCCGTGTTGCATAGACCCAACTTGTGTCACATTGCCCTCAGCAGCGACAGGTGGATGCGATGGTAATAACATGGCTTCTGCTCGTCGCAGGATCTCCTTCTCTGATAGACCCTCCTCCTGCTGCGCTGGTGCGGGTGGCGCATGGTACGATTGGCCTGCGTCCAGACCACGATCATTGTAACCAGGAACTTCGTAGTATGCGGGATCATACCCGTAGTCGTAGTATTGACCATGCTCATCGTATCCGTAGCCGAACTGGTCGTAATTGCCTGATGCGTTTTGGTCGTCGTACTGTCCATATGGTATTTCGTGAACGCCGTTATGGCCGTTTGGCGGCAAATCCTGGGTCTGTTTCCGCTTGCCGT
Organism: Boeremia lycopersici; assembly: GCA_022609225.1. Classification (NCBI taxonomy): domain Eukaryota; kingdom Fungi; phylum Ascomycota; class Dothideomycetes; order Pleosporales; family Didymellaceae; genus Boeremia; species Boeremia lycopersici. The sequence continues at coordinate 74,366 of JAGKPY010000002.1, read as the reverse complement.
TTCTTTCACTATCCTTTGTGCCCACTATAACTTCGAAAATGGATGAGATTACCCCTTTCTCACGTCGGATGCCGTCTGTGTCAACGAAGTTTCCACCCCACGTCGAGAATGTGTTACTTGCGGACTCATCACGGCCCATGCCGCATGGTGTGCTTGCTGCAGACGTTGGGACGGTGACTACACCAGCATTAGAAACCATGCGATCCAGACCAGTGAGCTTTCCTTGGATGTCGACAACAACTTCAACGTAATATTTGAAAGAGATCATAGCGCCGGGTACATTCGAGATTGTGGGGAAAACATCGTCCGGCACTCTGACTGAGCACTTGATGTCTGCCGTAAGCGTCCTGGGATCGACGAACAATGGTGCAAACGATTGTCCCAAGTCTTTGCGGAAAGTGTGACTTGAGCCCGCCGATGACAAGGAAAGACCACCGAGCCCTGTTCTAGATTTTGGATAGTATTCTTCTGCTTTCATCTTGTCGCCCTTGCTACTTGACGCAACGGGCAATGCAGGATGCATGTCGACTCTTGCCTGGCGGTAGAGTGTAACAATGACGCCCTTTAGACTCCTGACATGTTTGTTGTGGTTGACAGTAATTCTGATCGGGATTTGATCGCCACTGAGAAAACCGCCTTTCAGAACGTCAATTGTGGCGGTAATGGTTTTCCCTTTGCCCGCTGATCGACTGGCGGCTACGAAACCGCCTGCATCGGTGACCGTGTTCACAGATCGAACTCCGTATTCTGTACCCGAAGCCCCACTGCTGCTCATCTGGCTCGCAAAGCTTGTTTCACTTGGGGACGGACTACGAGGAGTGATGGTATCTTCAGGCGTTCCGTTTTGAGACTCTGATTTGGTCGCTATTCGTGGAGTGTCTGCGCCAATGGGTGTAGGGGGAACACTGTCCGTTCTTGCAGTGTCCGGGCGTGTTCGTGGAGGTCTGTTTCGCGACCGTCGCGAGATAGGCTCCAGAGATATAACTCGAGGCTTGGGCTCTGCGATTGGCGCGACGTCAATAGCATCTCGGAGAGTGACCTTGACGTCGCAGGTGGTTGTGGGCGACATTGTGGTTGGCCGGGTCAGAGTGGAGGTCAGCATGTAGCACACTGTGCCACGTTCGAACTAGAAGCATGATCAGCAACAGGATGCCTAGTGGGCAGATCAGTGCATGGTGCTTACGTCAATGCTGCTTGGCAAGCCTTTGGAAGGGAACTCCAGGTCAAAGTTGAAATGGTAGACGCCTTCGGCCAGTTTGCCCTCGCCGCAGAGGACTACCTCGTCCTCGAAAAGTGATACGAAGCCATTGCCAAAGTAGCATCCCTGCTTCTTGCCTTTGCCCGACCCCACGGTCGCCGAGTAGGTCTTGTATGCATCGCCGGGCGCGTTTGGATTCTTGAAGACCTGCGCGTAGCCGTGCAGCGACACAACCAGATGCGTGATGCGCAGCGGCTTCACGACCTTGATGATGACGGTGCCGCTGATTATGTCTCCGGGGACGTACTGGCGGTGCGGGTCGTCCGACTGGATGTAGAAGTCGGTGAAGTTGCGCGACTTGGAGGACAGGGGCGACTTCAGTCGCGACAAGAACGATCTGCCGGGCGCGGGGAGGTTGGAGGAGACGGAGTCGCGCTTCGAGCTGGACGTCATGCTACTTGCAACGCGCACATGCTGCGGCTGGCCGCGTTCGAGGAGGGGATGCCGCACGCCGCACTCAGCGCTGCGCGCACCAGACTGCGTATGCGGCGGAGGAGGCGGTCGGGCGCGCGGTCGAGCAGGCGGTCGGGTCGGGCCGGCGCAGCGGTGGTGTCGCAGGAGGAGCGGCGCGCAAGGGTGCACGGACGGGAGACGGATGCGCTGCAGCAGGAGGCGTAGGGGGCGAGGATGCGCTGCAGCGGGCGGGTGCTGGAGACGGCGGCGCGGTGCGTCTGCAGGCCGGGGGGAGGGGGCGAGTCGAGGCCGACACGCAGCTGTCTCAGGTACACGGGGGCTGGTGGGCGGCGGCACAGCGACGACAGCGACGGCGACGGCGGCGGCGACGGTGGTCAGGGACGGAAGGGCGCTGGCGTGCAGTCAGCATTGCGGCAGCGAACGCGCCGTAGTGGCGATTGGCGTCGTGCGGTGCGGGTGTGGGGAGCATCGGGGCAGTGCTGCTCTAGCGCGAGGCACCGAGGCCGATCGCTGCTGGCGCACCAGGCCCAGCGTGCCCGCCCAGGGCAGCACCAGCCCGCGCTCGCACAGGCCGTGGGCCGTCGGGGCACGCACGGCGGGTGGCTACAGGTACGTACCGTGGACGTTGCGAGCAGGCTCCAAGAGCTCTTGGCTGCCAAGGGCGATGCACCTGCAGAACACAGGGCCGGGTGGGCGCAGATCGCAGATCGAGCAGCTTGCACACGCCGTCGGCGGCGTTGGGGCGGGGGCAGCGAGGACCCGGGCGCTGGGACTGGCTGGCAGCGAGGGAGAGGGAGCAGCGGCGGCTTCGTCTGGGGGAGGCAGCGTGAGAGAGGCAGAGGCACGCCCGGGCAGGGCGCTCGATATTGGTCTTCTTCTCAGTGCCCTGGAGACGCACCGTGCCCCAGCTCTTGTCTGGCGAAACGGGCAAGGCGTCTGGGATCTGAGCTGTTGGGTGCTGCACAAATCGGACCCAAGCTGCTCCCAACGGCCAGTGACAGCGCTGCGCGCAGGCGCCTAACGCTTCCGGTCTTGCTCGCAGCCAGGACGAGCCCAAAACAAGCGTTTGGACTTGCTTCGGCCCGTCGAGTCTGAGCGTTGCCCGAAACAACTGCGCGCTGGCTTCTGCCACACTGCCACGCCCGTCGGCCTCTGCTGATGCTGCACGATTCCAGTCGCACTATCGCGGCCGCCCCTGTCACTCGACAAATGGACCGACTCCCCAAACCAAAGTAGGTCGTGCGCCTGGGCAGCGCGCGTCAGCCAAACTCCCAACATGTTCGAGAACCTGGCCTGTCGTCACACGCGGGCTAAGCTTCGCCAAGCTCCATCTCGATGCTTATTATCCCATACTAGTGGGTAGATCAACTGTTCGTACCGAAATGAGGACCCTTTCGCGCTGCGTCGGTCGATCCCGCTTCACCTTCCGGTACACATCGTACGATCAGGACGGGATGGCTCCAGCTGGTGTGTGCAAGCTGCACGTGTTTTGCTGCACGTGTCTTGATGCACGTGTCTTCCTGCGCTGTTCGGGCGAACTGGCGCCGCTTGCCCCATCGTGCCAGAAGCTCCGAGTCCAATCGTTCCTGAAGAAGCTCACTTTCTGTGACTAGGTAGGAACGCCAACCAAATTTACTCTATTGTGCAAGCTATAACATCACACAGAGTAAAAGAATTCCCTACACTAACAGACAGAATACCCCCTCTGCTGCCAGCCTACACGCATAGAGAAGCTTATAGATTGCAGTATCAAGTAACAATAAGTCGAAGTAGTAGCGTGTTCAAATATTGCTGCTTGCATTTGGCTACGAAATCGGAATCTTCATACTCACATTGCGGTGACGACCATGACCGATATCCAACTTGTTGCCCCTCCTAAACCGCTCAGAGGCCAGATCAATAGGTACTCAAGAAACCAGCGGTGAATGTGTGAAGCAAGTCAATCGAACACTAACACGGTTAGGGTTAATGGCTATATCTGCCTCCCATGCTTGATCCTCGTCGCGGGCTGAGTCCAGCTTTGGTGCCCCATCTACGGCGGAGATCGCTAAACAAAGCTTGGGGACTACTACATAAATCTTTCACTGAAGACGCGAAATCCGCACTGAAATGCTACCTTTTGTCTTGAAGGCTGGACAACGCTAGCAGATATAGTGCACAGCGCCGATGCTATGTTCGTCCCTGAGCATGCGGAAGAAGTGGACAGCGAGCGCAGACCACTTACTTGCCCAAGCAGCGCAGTTCATGTTCGCAGCGCTATCGTCTCCTCAAAAAACGCTCCTTCGCAAAACACTGGGCCGCCGTGTCTGTGGGTAAATCGGACGTGATAGGCTGAGGTGGCAGGAAATTCGCAGGGCTGCTGTCAGAGCTAGCCGGATATGTCGCGCATGCATGATGACGCTCACCGCCGCCAAACCGCTCTTTGTGCACGCGCCTTTACAGTTGTCGCGACCCTCGACTGTTCTTTAGTTTTTGGTATGGCTACCACATACACCACTCGGCAATGACAGACCACAGAAATGACACCTGTAAGACTGGGAGCAGCGACACCTACGGCACCGGCCACCCACGCGATATCCGGCTTCAGCTTTACATCTCCTTGACGCTCGGCGTGGGGGCATTTCTACTCTTCTGTGTACGACGTCTGGGCTATGCTAAGTGACGATGCGCTGACCAGCCCTCATAGTTCCTGCGACCACGATGGAAAGGCCTATATGCTGCGCGCAAGAAGCAGAACAATCTAGCCACTTCGCTTCCTGAGCTTCCGGATACTTTCTTAGGCTGGATCATACCGTTATGGAGAATTACAGACGAGCAGGTACTCGCATCGGCCGGGCTAGATGCTTATGTGGTATGCCGGTATCCCCAAAAGCACGTTACTACCAACTGACATAGCTTCAGTACCTTGCATTCTTCAAGATGGCTATCAAGTTCCTCCTTGTTACGCTGTTCTTCGCCCTTGCCGTAATCAAGCCGGTCCATGACACACATCAGGAAAAGGAGGGCAAGAAGCCGTATCTTGGTGGCGACGGTGACGACGCGAACGAACAGCTCGAGATGCGCTCGGCTACAATCTGGTCGACGTTCGGTGGCCACGGATACGAATACTACACAGATTACCTCTGGATGTACCTCGTCTTCGTATACCTCTTCACGGCACTCATACTTTACTTGATTGTCTCCGAAACCAGGAGGATCATTGACATCAGGCAGGAATACCTGGGCAGCCAAACGACTATCACCGACCGAACCATCAGACTCTCGGGTATTCCGCTGGACCTACGCTCTGACGACAAAATCAAAGAATTCATTGAAGACCTGGGTATTGGTAGAGTTGAAAGTGTAACGTTGTGTAGGAATTGGAAAGAGCTAGATGACAAGATAATAAGACGACAAACTGTATTGCGAAAGCTCGAGGAGGCTTGGACAGTTCATCTGGGAAGTAGAAGAGTTGAGCGCAGCTTAGAAACTCTTCCTGTGATTCAGCCTCTTCCAGATGAGACTGACAGCGGTGATCGCGAGGACAGTCGACTTCTCAACAACACCGCCAGAGAACCTCATTACATGACCCCACATGCACGCCAACGTCCGGTAGCAAAACTCTGGTATGGACCACTAAAGTTGCGTTACAGGACGGTTGATGCTATTGACTATTACGAGGAAAAGCTTCGGAGGCTGGATGATGAGATTAGAGATTTGCGAAAGAAGGAATTCGAACCAACCCCGCTGGCCTTTGTCACTATGGATAGTGTGGCAAGTGCACAGATGGCTATCCAGGCTGTCTTGGACCCTTCGCCGCTCCAACTCCTTGCGAACAACAGCCCGGCTCCATCTGATGTGGTCTGGCCAAACACGTACCTCTCGCGCAGTCGACGCATATTCCGAGCATGGACCATCACATTATTTATTGGAGTCTTGAGTATCTTCTGGACTGTTCTACTGTTCCCAATCGCTGGCGCGTTGAATACTTGCTCTATTGGAGAGGTCTTTCCTGGTCTTGCAAGGGTACTCGATCGGCACGAACTTTTACAGTCCCTAGTCAACACACAATTACCGACTCTCTCGTTGACGCTGCTCAATGTACTTGTGCCTTTTCTCTACGACTGTAAGTTGACTCTCACAATGGTCTTCTTACCGCTAACGTCAATCAGGGCTCGCGAACAAGCAAGGCATGATTTCACAAGGCGATGTCGAGCTCTCCGTCATCTCTAAAAACTTCTTTTTCACATTCTTCAACTTCTTCGTCCTCTTCACGATTCTGGGAACCGCATCAAACCTCGTGGACCTATTGACGAGACTTGGCGAGAAACTGACAAGCGCCACTGAAATCGCTTTCGCCTTGGCCGATTCTCTTGAGAAACTTCTCGGCTTCTACACCAACTTCATCATGCTACAGGCTTTTGGGCTATTCCCGTTTCGTCTACTGGAATTTGGCGCACTGTCGTTGTATCCAATCTACCTCATTGGTGCTAAGACTCCTCGAGGTAAGAAAATGCCATTCTAAACAGCAACGTCAAATACTCACGATCACACCAGACTATGCGGAACTTGTCCAGCCTCCTGTCTTTAGCTACGGATTTTTCTTACCTCAGACGATACTCATCTTCATCATCTGCGTTGTTTACAGTGTAATGAGAGACTCTTGGCTGGTCATACTTACCGGATTGGCCTACTTTACCATAGGTCAGTTCGTCCACAAGTATCAGCTGCTCTATGCAATGGAACATCGCCAGCACTCGACAGGCAGGGGTTGGACGATGATGTGCGACCGTGTCATTATGGGTGTGGTACTGTTCCAGGGTACTGTTGCAGGACAGTTGGCTTTGAAAAAAGCATTCAAGCGGGCGATCTTGGTGGCACCACTCGCAGTATGTACCGTCTGGTTTCTGTTCGTTTATGCACGGACGTATCGTCCCCTGATGAAGTTCATCGCTCTTCGAAGTCTGCGAGATCCTGAGCGATCAGATTTGGGCCGCGACGTCCAAGAGGAAGCTGTCCACTCGGATCACGGCGGACGAAGAAGAACAGCTGGACGCCTCACTCTGGATGAAGCTCGGGAGAGGGGAATGAAGTTTGAGGTTCCAAGCTTGGTGATGCCGTAAGTTCACCTATACGCATGGCATACAATGACTAACACTATGCACAGCCTAAGCGAAGTCTGGCTTACCAACAAGAACGCAAGGTCTTCAAATGGATCAAATAGTTCCACTCCTCGCAGCAGCAATGGAGGTGTCTGAAGTTGCATCAGATCGTACTCATTCTTCGCATATATTTTCCCACTTTGTGGTTGCATAGCACCTTCCTATACATGCTGTTTGTAACAACTTAGAGCATCAACCTGGGCGTTCCTTCTGTCTCCATTGATACCCGAATACATGTTTTGATTCTGACGTTGTTGATTTTCACCGCTTGCTCAAGCTCGCATCATCTTACGTCTCGTCAAGCGTCCCCATCGCCATTCGATCGTTACATTCTTTTGGACCATTTCTAAACAGCAACACCCTATCCTGTGACTGTCTCTTACTGGCTACAGTCCATACGTCCGATCTGTCTTTGTATGCGTATCGCGCCGCTGAATACGACCCCCCACTACGGGTGCAGTGACAACGTCTTCCCAGATTTACCTCTCGAGGGGTGTCGCTGGTACTCGATCCGAACCCGTTCTTCCTACAACTGATCTCGGGTCTCTTCAGATCGGGTCTTTTCTCGAGTCACCAAGCGCCCGTAGGCCTTCGCTCCGTGCTTCACATCCGCTCTGTAGCCAAATGCCCACAGCATCACAATGTGTGATCGAGCCTTCACAATGCATCAAAAAAACCCTGGGACACAACGATAGTCAATCAACACTCCCTCCAACCAAAGGTCAGGACGACCCAACAACGAGACGCTCTGAGATGCTGCATCACGTCTTCCCGCGCTCATCGCGTCATCCCACTCATTACAGCAGGGGGACCAGAACCCGTGTCTCCAAAACCGATTATTATAGGGGCGCACTTCTTTACGGGCGGCAGCTAAAATCGAAAGGCACCTTTCACAGAGTTGTCAATTCGTTCTTTGGTAACACTGTGGGGCAAGGAGCGAACAATGCCAGTCCGCGGGCTCGCTCAATACCATCCAGCTCTGGTTCACGGCTAGGGTCCTCCTCCGTCCATGGCTCGGTCCCAAGTCTCGACCTTATCTCGCCTGGCGCATTCTTATTCAGCGGACCCAGTCTTCAGTTTGCGGGGTCGTATGGCACCTTGACTCCTAGACTTTCAAGCTTGACGGAATCGCTTCGTGACGCGCATACAGCCCGCCATATGCATTCGACTTCATTTTCCACAATTGATAATACTAGTTTCGGAGACGAGCTGCTCGAGCCTCTCGTCTGTAGAGGTGTAGTACGAAGTATGTCAGACGTGCTCCTTAGGATCAACACGCCAATTGAGGAACTCGAGGATCCTCTGATTGAGCGTCCTCATGGCGAGACTGATCTGATGAATTCGAACCGCACACAATGGCCCCGCGGTACGGCTTCAACAATTAAGTTGTTCCGGAACCTCGCAATTACAGCACTCGTCTTACACCATTCTGATACTGGGACACGGAGAAGCCTAAGGGCGACTTGCCGATTCTGGTATAATGCAATCAGCAACATTGTACCATCGCCTGTACTTTCGGCTTCTGGCTTGTTGCCTACAGAGATTTTGCTGAGCATCTACAACTACCTTGACGCGAAGTCCTTCAATGCTGCCCGGCGAACGTGTCGAAGTTGGATGATGGCAAGCCTGGACAAGAGTCTACTCAAAACGATGATACATCGAGGAGGGTGGCACAGTGGCAGTGAAATGAACGGGGACAGGCCTGCAAACAGATGTTCGACTGCTATCAGCAACGAGGAATGGATATTGAGCCGATATCTATCACGTCAATGTGCCATGGCCGCCCATTGGACGGGTAATGGTATAGATGAACGATCTGCGCTTGTGGAGAGCAATGATGTCGACTTCTCGGAACTAGCCAATGGATTTGCCATCCAGAAAGGCCGAACCAGCTGCGCTCTGATATTCACTTCCAGTATATGTGGAAAGTATCTGCTGGTCGCAAAAGATACTCTCATCTATGTCTACGGACTGGAGAGTGGTTTAATGGAGCCGATAACAACCGTGGTTTGTCCGAGAAGAGTTCTTGCGATGAGCATGAACACCTCTGTGGGCCGAGATGCTGTTGCCGCTCTTCTGGAAGGCAGAATGGGTATAGTATGCGAACTTCGATACGGGCGCCCATCTCCGGAGCCCAGCTCTGGAGATACATGTGAGGGAAGAGACGGACATCTGCCTCGAACAAGTGCTCAATCAAGTACTCCAGCTGGGCAAACTAACGAACCTCGAGGACACACTCAGCCTGGAGTGCCCAGGAGCATTCAATCTGTGTCGGATACAAGCTCTGGCTCCTTCAATGCGATCGAGCTAAAAGGACACAACCAAAGATTTGATCTAGAAGAAACCGATGACGCCAGGACCCATGATCGGAATTTGATCAATCAAACATGGAATCTGGACCTTCACGGACCGTTGAAAGATCTCCGAGGTGGATCAAAAATGATACCACCGGTGCAAAGGACACCAGTTGAAAGCAGCGCGTCTACCATCTACCGTCATCTTTGCTCTGAGGACGACCCACCACGAAATGTCTCGATTTGTCCACAGCGTCGATGTGTTGCGTTTGGATGCTCGGCGGGCATTGAGCTCCATTGGATTGATGCACTTACTGGGCAGAGCCTCAGTCGATGGTTCCCCCTGACATCGCCCAGTGATCATCTGTACTTCCTATCACCTCGACCCGGATTTGAGTCGGCCAAGAAGCTGCGTCTCATCTCGAGTGCTGCGCATCCAGGCGATCGACCAGCCATTTCCAGAAGACTGTTTAGCAGTGCGAGTTTCAGCTCTTTTTGGGGCTCGTTCGGCTTTGAAGCGCGTTCTCGACAATTCCAGAGCTGTGATCACTACCATGCCATCCCGTTGAGTGACGGCCATCATGTGCTCTTTGTCGATCCATCAACTGATCGACTGACGCTTGGGTGTGATGCACCACTTGGCGACCCTGTGAGATTACTACACAAAGTGATTTTGAAACCGCCTACGGAGCATCTCGTCCCGCGAGTCTACACCGCAGCTGCTGACATGTCCTATGGGGCTCGTGTCGTAGTGGCATATGGTAACATCATCATGCTATACAGCATACCACCAGACGTTCTAGCTCTTTCTAGACTGCAGCACGCAACAGATGACCAGGATACGTACGTCGACTCTCCATTCTCTTCGACAGGCCGGCATCATGATCACTGGCTTAACTGGTGGGACGAGCCAGCCGTTAAGTCGGAGAACGAGCATGACAACTCTATCTGGCCCATATTGCTCTCTGGCACTGAGATTGGCAAGCTGACCGATGTCTGCGAGCTGGCGGTCCAGACTCGCCCCGATCTTCTCATCTGGGCTTTCACCTACACCTCGCAGTGCAAGACCTGGCGCATGCACAACCATGTCGATTCGATTGTCAGGCCGACGCAGTATGTTGGTGGAAGCGGCCTGGTGCATGACTCCTACAACGTTGATGAGCCGAGGGATGTTATCATGCTCGACACACCGTCTTCTAGCAGTGTTATTGACATTCAAGCTGAAGGGAGCATATACGAGAGGTCAGTGGCGGTCGAATCGGGGATGGGCCGCAGTACGACGGGCGTGTTGAAAAGAATTCCGGGGGCACTGGCGGTGGAAAATGATAGCTGGGTTGAGACCATCGATATCGGTGGCTGTGCAGACGCGTGGTTTGAGAGAGGTGGGGATGTTGTCACCTGGCAAGAGGAGTGAGTGGTGTGATACGTGAAGAATGTTGGATATGGAGCATGCAGTGGACGTTACTTAGACCTAGCTATTGTTACCTACCTACCTATTACGCATTACGCATTACGCATTACGCATTACGCATTACGCATTACGCTGTTTTGTTTGACCACGAGTGCGGGTGTAGACGAGAAAAAAAAGAGTCTAGAGAGGGGCCGAAGCATATGGTATTATAATTACACTGAATTCTATCCTAGTCGCCATCGTACCGCCCAGACCTATATTATAAGAAATACAGCCCCATCAGAGCCTTGGATATGCATGCAATACTCTCGTCTCTACCTCTTTCTCTCATCCCCATCTCAATGCCATGTGTTCGATCAATGAGCAAAGGGGTAGTCGCGTTGATAATTTTCCGTACAGGCCAGGCCAAGCAAATGAAAACGCCATGCAAATGCAGGTACCGAAACCAAACTCGCTCCGTATCGCAGATTTACCTCAAAATCAACCAGTAAACATCTCCCATCTTCAATCTTCAAGCCATTAGAAATTTGGATTTGCGTTGCTAAAGGTTCAGGCCGCGTGTCAGGTCTTCCAGACCCGAGTTTGTGCTGTCTTTGCCCTTGCCAAACTTGCCCTTGCGGGCTGCCATGGAGCCCCAGTCTTCCTCGTCATCTTTCTCTTCGACGTTGATTTGCGGGCTCTTCTTCAAAATGCCCTTGATGGCACCGGGCTTGTTGGCGCCGCCGCTGGTAGCTTGCAGCGTCATCGATGTGCCATTCGAGACTGCGTCTGAATGGTTAGTAACAGGTCGGTACCGCGCAGAAAGGCCAATGTTTGAGCGCTCGGAGGGAGCAATCGACGGTGTGTATCCGGGACCTGGTCCCATGCCCATACCGCCCCCGAACGGGCGCTGTTGCGCGGACATGATAGACATGGGCCGATTATGAGGAGGTTGCATACCATTCTGCATGCCTGGCACATTCAGGAACGAATTGTTGCCCATCATGTTTTGTCCCTGGCCCATCATCCCGTTGTTGAACATGGCGTTTGGCATGGCCATCGACATGCGTGGATCTTGTTGTTGCTGCTGTTGCATTTGCTGCATCTGCATTTGCTGGTATTGCATGGCCATCATCTGCTGCATCTGTTGATACTGCTGCATCTGCTGCATGTACTCCTGCTGTTGCTGCGGCATGAAGCCCATCTGGCCCATGCCCATGCCCATCATTGGGGTACCCATAGGGGAGCCCATCATCATGGGGTTCATGCCGTTCATGTTCATGCCGTTCATGCCATTCATGCCGCTCATGCCATTCATGCCGTTCATACCGTTCATGCCGTTCATCGTTGGCATTTGCGGCATGCGCATGGGGTTCGTTGATTGGCCTTGGGCGTTCATCTGACTTCCGAGCATGCCGGTGAAGGGACCCTCGACAGGCTGCTTTTTGTTGGATGCACCGCCCATGTACTTTTTCTTAGTCATGTCGCGCATCTGAATTTGATCAACGAGGGACGGCGCTGACAAGCCGGCATCCTGGTACATGAGCGGTGTCTGGCCACCCATAGGAGCTTGCCCGTAGCCTCCGCCCATTGCATCGCCAGCGACAGAAGCTGGGCCGCGAGGGAAGTTGTTGAAGCCCAACGACTCGCGGTTCGCGTGGTGCACCAGACCACCGCCGATGAAAGAGTTGTGTGGATCCATCGGCAGGTGCCTGGCAAAAGCGGGGAGGTGCGATGCGCGAGCGGCACCCATGGCACCAGCAGAGGCTGGTCGATCGGGGAAGGCGGAAGGAATGGCGTTGACAGGTTGGCTGGGGTTTCGGTTGCGCGCTGCGCTGGGGAAGCCATGCTGTGCAAGAATGCCGAGAGGAACATCCTCGTCCTCCCACTCTTCTGCCTTCAACGATGTCTCGGACGGGAAGCCCATGGTGGACGAGTTGAAAGCGTTGTCGACAATGCTCTCGGGTCTGCTCGGGTCGCCTGGTGCTGTTGTCGAGCGACGCATGGCTTCGCGGGCAAAGGACATTTGTTGGTTCTTCCGCCTCAGGACTTCCTCCTCCTCGCGTTTCTTGATCGCATCCTCTTCGTCTTCGTAGTCGTCGTCGGAGCCGCTGTCTTCGGCAGGAGGGGCAGCAGCTCGCCGCTTCTGGTACTCGCGGAATTCAGCCTGAGACATGACGCGTGAGCCTGCTGCAGGAGGCGGGCGAGGAGGGTTCGCGACGACAGGGGGCGCGGGGTTGGGGGCAGGGGCAGTCTGGGGGTGCGGCTTGGACGGCGGCGGGGCGAACATGTTGTCTTCGTCGTCGTCGTTGTAGGCAATGGCCGACGGCGGCAGCGGGGCACGCGGGGTGGCATTCGTCGAGGCGGAGCGTGATGAAAGGGGCGTCTCGAAGGAGTTTGCGGACGAGGTGGAGATGGAGGTGGTGTGCTCCTCGGGCGAGGTGCTGCCGCCGCGCATAAAGGGCTCGCGGGCGGCGTGGCCATTGCGGTCCTGGAAGGCGGCCGACGACTGCAGGTCGGGGCTGTCGGGGGCCATGGAGACGGGGGCGTACTGCTGGTACTTGTGCGGCGGCGGGACGGGTGGTGAGTCGGTGTCGGAACGCGGCGAGTCCATCAGGTTGTCGGCTGATCCGCGGCTGTCCCAACTCCTTAAGGGTGGCTCGATGTGCGTCTGTGGCAGGACCTTGATAGGCTCGGGCTGGAATGTGCGCTTTTCCGCAAGGAGCGAACGGCCCGCCGGCTCAGGGTGCCTCAACATTTCAGGGGAGGCCTTGCGGTTTAGTCCGGTGAAGATGTCGTCGAAGGAGGAGTCTTCACCAAAGGACAGGTCTTGGTCGAGCTTGGGCGGCATGGCGGTGCTGGCGTAGCTGGAGGTTGTCATGGCGCGATCTCGCTTACCAAAGCCGAAGGGCAGGGAGCTATTATTGGGCGGGGCTCCTGAGCTAGTCTTGGGCAGGGCTGGCAGCGACTTCTTGGAGGCGAAATACGAACCAGGGGAGCTGCTGTGGTGCGGGATCTGCGGGCGAGGCACATTGGCAAACAGGTTGTCGTCCGAGCCCGTGTCGGTCGACGACGGCAGGGTCGAGGTGGACCCATGCTGGCCGTTAATGTAAGGACGCGACGTGGAAAATTGCGTCCCACTGCTGGATTTGCTGTCGCTAATGCAGGAGTCAGTGGCAGTTTCGCCGGCGCTACCGCAGGGGCCCGGTCTTACCGCTTTGAGGAGGCTGGAGATTCGTCTTCATACGAGTGGTTGCGCGCGCGCGTGCTGGCGCTGCCGAAGCCGCTGAAGCGCGGGAACGCGCTCTTCTTCTCCTTCTCCATGGTCTTGCGCCGCTCCGTCTGCTTCTCGACCTCGGAGCGGCTCATCAGGCGGAACCCGCCCTCGGCGGGCGGCGGCGCGGCGGCGACGTCGGGGCTGGCGGGCGCGGCGGCCTCGTCCAGCGCCTGCGACGTCGACTTGCGGCGCGCCGTGAAGAGCCCGAGGACCGGCTTGCCCATGGTGGCGGGCGGGGGCCTGGGAGCCTGGGAGCCTGGGAGCCTGGGAGCCTGTGTGCCTGGGCTGCGTGGCCGGCGGGCGGCTATGTCATCCACGGGCGGCGTGGAGCGTGCGGCGGGCGAGGGCGGCGGCGAGGGCGCGGTCAGGCTGGCAATGCGTGCGGCGGGCGGTGCTGCGAGGGTCAGCGGGGAGAGGAGAGGCCGCGGGGAGCAGGCGAGGCAGAGGCAGAGGCAGAGGCAGAGGCAGAGGCAGAGGCAGAGGCAGAGGCAGCGGGCAGCGGGCAGCGGGCAGGACAGCGGACAGCGGGCAGCGAGGGCAGCAGCAGCAGCCAAATGCTCGCGGCGGCTCAGGCTGCACACGTCGCAGGGACCCGGTCGCAGCGTCCCACGCCGCCGTCCCTCGGCCAGATTGTCTGCTCGTCTGCTCGTCTGCACGTCCAGGGCACGACTTACCTACAGGCGCGTCGCCGGGGCTCGAGGCGGATGGACGCAGCGCAGGCGGGCAGCGAGCGAGAGCGGTTGAGGGCGCGGAGAGAGACTCGCACGGGCGCCGCAGAGCGCCCAGCCTGAGGATCGCCAGCGAAATCAAGCAGCCAGGCTAGGTAACGCCCGGCCGCCACGAGTCGATGCAAACAGCCCCCGCCTGCACCGCACCACCGCACCACTGAACACTGCATCGCCTCGCGCGTCCTGTCTCGCGTCCTGGCCCGCGGCCTGCCCTCTGTGCCTCTCAGCGCTCAGCGGCCTCGCAGCGCGTGCGCCCTGCCCGCCCTGCCCGCCCTGCCCGGCCTGCGCGACCTGGCCGGTGGCCGTGGCAACGGCACCCATGTTAGCGAGCACCTGCAGCCCCGGCCTGCGCGTCGGCCTGCGCGGCCTGCGCGTCGGCCTGCAGCTCGCCTCAAGCCCTCGCCGACGTCTCACCACGCAGAATGCGTAGAGTCTCTGCCATAGCCCACGACTGCGAGTTGCACGCCCGTTGCAGCCAGCAGCCCCGTCTCGGCCGCCCGAGTAGGGCCTCTGGCCGTGGTCGTGTCGCGCTGCCGCCGCCCGCTTTGCCTTTCCTGGTTGCCGCCCACGCTTAATCGCCGCTCTAACGAATGCTCTAGCGAGCCGCACAGCGCGCCCTCCCCAACGCGACGCGGCTCGCCGAGCTAGGTCCTTGGTGTTGACTTCCTGCCGCCTGCAGCCAGCTGCAGCCAGCTGCAGCCAGCTGCAGCCAGCGGCCGCCGCACAATAATAAACACACCGCGACTCATACCCCAGCCCGCCCGACGTCACTCTGAACAGTGCTTCTGCTCGCGCGCCTCTCACCCACTGAATCTCCCATGTGCTACCGCTGCGCAATCTGCTGCAATCTATGCTCCCATCCGTGCCGCTGCAGCTCCAGCCTTCTGCTGCACTCCTGGAATGCTTTTGCTAGCCGCATACCAGCCTGCACATGCTCCTGCGGCGGTGCGTCGTTGGAGCCATCCGACTGGCCACGCATCAAATGTGTCTTCAGCTCCACCGTCACACAGCAGAAATAACTGCATCTTCGCTAGCACTCCCGCCCCTCGAGTTTCCGTCCTCCGCTCGACTGCTGAACACCTGCAACGTGCTCTAGTACCGTGAACGCGTAATGCTCCCCGCAGCCGCTGATCTTCAGGCCACCAAGCTGATCTCCAACCCCTTCGGACAAAGAACTGCACCCATTGCCCCGCCTGTTGAGCGGCACTCTCGCGCCTCTGAAGTTTGTGATGCTTGCAAGCATTCGCTCGACTTGTCGTGCCGTTGAACCTCACACCTCGCCTTCCCTTCTTGTTCCATGCTTTGCTGTCCAGGTATCCCTGACCCATGCGCAGGTCCACCCTGCTCAGGTCCACCTTGAACGTTAACCCATGTGGAGTAGTCAATCAAAAATAGATTGTCATTGATGTGCACGCCGTTGAAAGGGGATCGCCATTGATTTTTTGGTATTTTCCAGTCTCCCAATGCCAAGGCTCGTATGCGATGACGTCTCATCTCCGAGTACGACCGCTAAGAGACACGTCCACGGATCTCGGTGCATTGCAGCTGGAAGAGGTTGCTGGCATCATTTCTTGCAACACAGAGCTGCGAGAAAGCGTTGAGCTGAGACTTTTCGACATGTCAATCTCTGATCCTGGTCACCCCGGCCGGGCTTATTTGGTAGTGGCAAGTCCCTGCATTGCCCCTCGAGGATGACCTCCCCTTTTGTCACAGCTTGGCAAACGCATACTGTGTACTCGTAGCAACAATCAAATCACAGTGGGGTTGTGCTCGCCGCTCGTCTTGCCTTCCCTCGACCACCAACAGTGCACCTCTAGAGTTGCGTTTCAGCAAAGCCTACTGTTTGTACATGTGCAAAGTGTAGATGATCTCTATGAACGCCTCAACTCCTTGCGTCAAATCGACTCGATATCAACAGCCCTGGCCTGAACCTGGCCTCTATCTGTTCAAGAGTTCCTTGGCCGCAATGATCTCGGCCTCATCGTAGCCGGACTGTCCCTTTTTCTTGCGCCCAAAGTCCCTGATGAACTCGCCCAGCTTCTTGGTTGCAATCTCGTCCAGCTTCTGTACGCTGGCAAGTGTTGGAACGGGTACGTCCTCGTCGTCCTGCTCGCTCCTCTTCTTGGACAGGGTCTGTGTGTCGGACAGCAGCGGCAGGAGCTTTGCTGCTACAATCTTGATGCCGTAGCAGCCTCGCAGATAGCCCTCGTTCAGCTCAAAGGCGCGGCAGAAGTGCTTCAGAGCCAGCGACAGCTCAGCAATTGACGGCGGGCTGCTTGATGCCGTGGACATGTAATGCAGTGAAGCAACGTGAGCGTGGGCACTCCAGCTGTTTGGCGCCGTCAACAAGACCTCCTCGGCGCAGTAGATGGCCTGTCCCCACGCAGCCTGGCTGGCGTACAGCTCCGACGCCTCGGCCCAGGCTTCCACGTCGGTCGGCGAGTTCTGCAGCAGGACCGTCACGGCTGTGATTGCGTCGGCTGTGCGGCCGAGGCTCTTGAGGACTGCCACCCGTCGCTTCCGGATGCTCATGTTGGTCGGGTCGTCGCGCAGCATCTTCTCGTAGCCCTCGAAGACGTTGTCCAGGTCGGCCGTGGTCTGCGCGGCCGCCTCGTTGTAGATCCCCCGCAGCACCACGATGCGCTCGTTGCGCTCGCCGAAGCGCGCCTCCAGGCGGGACAGGAGCTGCGCGGCGGCCTTGTCGTCGCCGGTGCGGAGGGCGGCGAGGAAGAGGTTCTCGTGGATGGCCCAGGCCTCGGGCGTCTCGCGCGAGAAGAGCAGCGACAGCGGCCATGGCAGCGACGAAGTGGGCGGGCTGGCGAGGATCAGCGGCGCCTTCTGCGAGAGGGCGAGGGCCGTGGGCGGGGGGATGCTGGCCGGCGGGGACAGGAGATTTGCGGAGGCCATTGCTGCGGCTGGGTGCGGCGGGTGCGGCGAGTGCGGCGGGCTGCGGTGGTGCACGGCGCGGTGCGTATGGGTTGCGGTACGTCTGGATGCATGCACGTGGATGCGCGTGAATGCGGAGGTGGACCAAGCTTCCACTGGCGGCGCCGAACCGCCGGCGGGACGGTCATGGTCGTCGAGCCGCGGCAGGGCACCACCACCCGCGCTGCAGCGCCTCACCTCACACTGCTGCGGCCAGCAAGAGCTCGGATATGCACTCGCCGTCCCCATGAACAGGCGCCCTGGCCCCGTCTCGACTGCCGCCCTCCGCCCCGCCCTCCGCCCCGCCCCTCCTCGTCCTCTCCGCCCACGCCTGCCCCCACGTCCGCAACACTCGCCGTGAGCGTCCGCCGCCATGTTCGAGAAATCCCTCTACGACCTCATCCGCGGCCTGCGCAACCACAAGGGCTCCGAGGCCGAGTACATCGCCGACAGCATCAAGGAATGCCGCCGCGAAATCCGCTCCAACGACATGGACCTCAAGTCGACCGCGCTGATGAAGCTCACGTACCTCGAGATGTTCGGCCACGACATGTCCTGGGCCTCCTTCAACGTGCTCGAGGTCATGTCCAGCCCCAAGTTCCGCCACAAGCGCACCGGCTACCTGGCTGCCGTGCAGAGCTTCCGCCGCGACACCGAGGTCCTGGTCCTCGCCGAGAACCAGCTCAAGAAGGACATCATGCTGCCCACGCCGCCCTTCATCTCGCTGCCGCTCGGCGCCATTCCGCACGTCATCAACCCGAGCATGGCCAACTCGGTGCTGTCGGACCTCATCCCGCGCCTGACCCACTCCAGCCCGCAGATTCGCAAGAAGACAGTCGTCACGCTGTACCGCCTGGCGCTCGTGTATCCAGAGACGCTGCGCCCGGCATGGCCAAAGATCAAGGACCGCCTGCTGGACGAGAACGAGCATCCAAGCGTGACGGCTGCCATCGTAAACGTCGTCTGTGAGCTGGGCTGGAGAAGGCCACAGGACTTTTTACCCCTGGCACCACGGCTGTTTGACCTGCTGGTCGAGGGCGGAAACAACTGGATGGCTATCAAGCTGATCAAACTTGTACGTGCTATCATACAACTTTCCCGAATCCGCTCATATCTCCATAGTTTGCAACCTTGACTCCCCTCGAGCCCCGACTCATCAAGAAGCTGCTGCCTCCATTGACCAAGATCATCCGTGAGACGTCGGCCATGTCTCTTCTATATGAGTGCATCAGCGGCATAATACAGGGCGGTATTCTAGCCGCTGTCGAAGGCACCGCAGAAGGCGAAGAAGTAGCAAAGTTGTGCGTTGGCAAGCTGCGAGGCATGATGGTCATAGAAGGCGACTCCAACTGTAAGCTCAAGATCAGACAATGCACCTCTCCAGAATTGCTTCTCATCAGCCGCAGTAAAATACGTTGCACTCCTGGCTTTCGAGAAGATCGTTGGCTCGCACCCATATCTTGTCGGTCAACAACAGGACGTGATCCTGGAGTGCATTGACGATCCCGACATCTCCATACGGATGCGCGCCCTTGACCTTGTCGTCGGAATGGTCAACCCTGACAACCTCACAGCCATTGTTGGTCGTCTCATGCGCCAGCTCCGAAACGCACCCATAGCCACTGGAGTCGATGACCCAGAACACGATCGCCACAGGAACACTGCGGTTGTACCCTATGCAGACTCTGATGAGGAGGACGCTGAGGAGGCTCTTCCGTCCCATGAGCAGACATCTGATCAGCCACCACCATTACCGGACGACTACAGAACCAACGTCATCCGAAGAATTCTAGAGATGTGCTCGCGGGATACCTACAGCAACGTGGCCGACTTTGAGTGGTACATTGATGTACTGACCCAACTCGTCAGGGTTTCGCCTGCCATGAAGCATGCGTCGTCTGCAATAGACGAAAACGACGGAGAAAACTCTGACGACGTAGGCGCTGGCATCGGGCATGAAATACAGAATGTTGCGGTTCGAGTCAGAAGCGTACGTCACGAGGCTGTCGACGCAGCGCAATCCTTAGTGCTCGTGGACCATAGAGATCGAATGTTCCCTACCTCGGGCAATGGTGGTCAAGGTGTATTGGAATACGCTGGCTGGCTCGTAGGAGAATATGCAACGTACCTCTCACAGCCAGAACCCGTCATGACTTCGCTATTGCATCCCTCATCACTCCAGCTGTCATCGACAACACTTGCTGTGTACCTACAGGCGATTCCCAAGGTTTTCTCAAGTATAGCTGGCAACGAGCGGGTATCCTGGACCCCGGAACGAAAGACGCTCATGTCATTGCTGATGGCTCGGATCATCCACTTCCTCGAGCCACTCTCAACACATCCTAGTCTCGAAGTTCAGGAGCGCGCAGTCGAATACCTGGAACTGATGCGATTAGCAGCCGAGGCAGCCTCTGGAGCACCGACTGACACCGAGGGCGACTTCACAGAGCCACCACTTTTACTCACACAAGCTATACCTGCTCTTTTCTCTGGCGCTGAGCTCAACCCGGTCGCACCGGGTGCCCAGCGCAAAGTCCCTGTACCGGAGGACCTCGACCTCGACACCCCCATCAACCCAAACCTGCACTCTCTCCTTTCTCAAGCCGAGCAGGAAGGCTTCGAAACAGAGGAAGATGACGTGTATGCCGCCTATAGCGAGCCAGTTGCTTCTTACACCAACTCTGAGCCTACCCCAGCTTCAGCAGCCGACCGTCTCGATGCTCCTCAAAGAGAACCAGCGTCTTATCAGAACGCAGTGGAAGAGGAGTATCTGGATCCGGATATCATAGCCCGCCGGAAAGCAGAACGAAGAGAACGCTACAAGGATGATCCATTCTACATCGACCCCGAAGGCGGCAGCGGCGCTGTCACACCGCTTAGCAAGATCGTTCGCGATGGAAACCGTGATGGTAATGATTTGGACATTGACTCGATACCAATCATGGACCTTGATCTTTCCACGAATAGCCGTCACGCATCCTCGGACAATATCCCCCGCGCCCGCAGCCCTCGCAAACCATTCCGTAGAGTGGAAATCATGGGAGACGAGACACTCGGCCCCGCATCGGAAGATGTCGACCGCGAAGATATTGTCGCGCCCAAAGCAACAAACACGCGTAATAAGAAATCGCTACTGCAGGTCGATAGCGCAGGTCTGGCATCTTTGTCTCTCGATGATGAGGGCACGAGTGCGAACCGTCGCCTTACTGCGCTGGAGATCGAGCGTAAAGAGCAAGAGGAAGCCGAGATGGCGCGTGCCCTACAGGCTATTGAGCGATCGAGATTGGAAATGCAAAGGGCGAGCGAGCGGGTGGACTATACTGAAGGGAGCGTGGTTAAGAAGAAAAAGAAGAAGGTCAGAAGGATTGCCGTTGAGGGGGATGATGCGCAAGAAGTACCAGCTGTGGAGGGAGAAGGGGATGCGCAGCCAGTTAAGAAAAAGAAAAAGAAGAAGGTCAAGCCCGAGGGTGAGACAGAGAAGGCGGACGACGTGCCTGAGGGAGAGGTGAAGAAAAAGAAAAAGAAGAAGAGAGTCGCAGTCATAGATGAAGGCGTGTAAGCGCAGGACGTCGGTTGTATAGATGGAACTGGAATGAGAGAACATACCACATGTGCATTTTAATATTGCATACCCTTCTACGTGGGCAATAGCAAAGCCAGCAGGCCTACCTTCCCTAATCTTCTTACAGCTTCGCGAGTCTTCGCCTAGTCCATAGATGAGTGACATCTTGTGAAGCATCTCGGCACAAGCCTTGAATGAAGGCACTTGAGACTGGGCGAGCTCCAAACAGTATTAGCAGCACTAAGTGGATACAATCATTTGAGAACCGCAGACTGTCTCAACGCGAGCGGAATGTTGCAGCGCAACGCATGTTACAATGTACATGAGTCTTATTGCTATTGTGAGTAGCTCGGGGAGAAGGATCAACATGCTGTCACGGACTTAACTCGCAATAAACTCAATCCATGCGAAGAGTGTTGACGTCGTCGTGGGTCCACATTAATCATACTTTCCAGTTCGGGAAAGATATCAGTCTTCCGTCGATAGCTGTACAGCTTGAAGGTTGATCCATGGAAGCTTGTGATGGTTGTCATAAACGAACGCCATCACCCGCCGCCTTCAAGGATCAATGCCTATTGCGCCAATCGCAGAGTGCCACCGAGACGATGGTGCATGAGATGGACTGGTCCGTGGGGACAGCGGCTCAAGCCTTTCCCAATGTGCGAGCCAGAGATGGGATGCTGCATGAAGACGACTGCTTTAGGGTGCATTCGGGATGTCTGTGTCCGGATCAGGCGAACTGCGCGAGGCTGGAGCGGCGGAACGGCGGGAAGGATGCTTGTATCAGTAGATAGTGCCGGACGAGTCAGGCTTTACAAGAATTAGATGGCTGGCAGCTTGAGCAAAGCTGGTTGTTTTTGTGCGCGTCGCTCCGCTTTGCAGAAACGGTACGGACGGGCCTTGGTCGTTTGAGAGGCGCCGGCCCAGGTTCATGCACTACGTACGAAGGTAACAGATGAAGCCGTGTAAGTACAGAGCGACTCAAGTGGTTGCTCACAGTCCTGAAACACAAGAGCAGTAAGGAGCTTGCTAGAACTGAATTCCGTCGTCAACTGCATACAGCAGCCCACTTCTGAGCGCCTGCCACTGGAGCTCACCGGAATGGCACGCTGAACCAATCAAAACGCACGGAATGTCCTTCAAATTCACGTGATTGCACAAAGCTGTACATTTCCAACGCTAACAACTTTTACCTTGGGTTCGCATGAGTTCCAGCAATCTACAGTGTTCCAATCGAACTTACCTCATGCGGCAAGTTACGTATGGGGTCAAACTAGAACTCGTAGACTGACTCGTGTGGCTGGTGTAAGGTGCACGTTCGACCGAGGCTGCTGAGTATGGGCATGTGGATAGGTACTAGTACCTACTTTGGTCATGACGGGACTGAGCCTGCAGACAGCAATTGAGGACCGCAATTGTCAACGGCAACTAGACACTCTACATCAACTTAGGCCTCGCATCGAGCCACCTCCGTCCCAGCACCAAACAGTCCTCCGCGAGCCGCACGCCATGTCTAAGCCCGTCCCCCAACCTCGGAAGAATCTGCGGAACACGTACATCGCGCCCAAAGCACCCTACCTTAGGCCCATCATCATCTGTGGCATCATCATGGCTCTTAGCTCGCGGCGCGAAGTCATTTCGCCCGGCTCGCCTCTCTACGACTACGTGCTGTCGCGACTCTCGGCAAATGGCTTCAAGTACGCGTCTTGGGTACAGAGTGGGCTGTTCTACTTCCTGTTTGGGGCGCACGCGATTGAAACGGCAATTTTCACAAAAAGGCTAGCCAAGCATGGGGTCGAGATCTCGAGCATTGGTTGGTGGCAGTGGATGGCAACGTGTTTTGTGGGAGGGAAGTTTTGTTACGTGCATTTTGATCGGGAGGTGGGAAAGTTCGACTAGACGCGGAACGACGACACGGGGCGATGTCTATCAAAAAGTTCGGTCGCCGGCTCTCATGCTGCTTTAGGGAGCATGTACGTGGGACACGGTATCTGATACTTGATGGGTCGAAATCCAGGTCTTGTGTATATGTATATGACATTTCACACGCCGTACGCTGCAATCCATAATAAATCCACACAAACGCCTGGTGCCCATGCTCTTACAAAGATACAAGATTCACGTCGCTCGTCAGCATTCCCAATCGACTCGCTCTTGGCTCTACTGCAATTACTGCTTCTTCTGGGCGTTGGGTCCCATCTCCTTGCTAAAGGCAAAGTACGATACCTCCAGGCTGATCAGAGCCCGGATGCCCACGAGCAGAATTAGGAAGAGCGGGATGACAGCGGCAAAACCCATGAACAGGCCCGGTGTGAAGTACTGGTACCTCTCGAACAAGCCGCGGTCGTCACGAGTCGAGTTGGCGCGCTTGTAGTGTGCGGCGGTGTCACGCTTGAGCTCCATTTGGATGTTGTCGGTGAAAGAGCTGTCCATCTCGTACTGGTACTGCTGGTCGGCCTGGAGCCGGGCCTTTGCCTGTGCTTCTGTGGGCGGGGTGGTGATGTAAACGACGGTGTAGTCTCGGGCGTCGGCGTACTTGGCAAGACTGTCTTCGAGGAATTGGTCTGTAGATATCAGCGGGTGCATTGAGGGCACAACGTCTGCCAAGCGTACCTTGCTGAGCCATGTATAGCGACCTGAGCGCCTTGGACGACGGGGGCGTGTCAAGCTTCACGCTCTTGACGGGTCCGCACTTGGCCTCCAGGTGCGCTGTGATGTCGGCGACGCTAACCTTGCCGACGACGTCGGGGACGGAGACAGTCGACTTGACGGCGTCGTGCTGGGCGGCCATGTACTGCGCCAGGCGCGGCGTGGAGCGGCCATCGGCGTAGTCGGCGGCGGAGACACCGTCCTGGTCGACGACGACGTAGTTCTTGGTCGGACAGTCCTTCAGCGCGGCCAGCACGTCGGCGGCGATGCTGCCCGCCTGGGCGATGGATGCGCCCGACGACTCCAGCAGCAGGCTGCTCACGTTAGCAGCGACACAAGGGACGGCGGCGGCGGAGCGTACTCGGCGGTGGAGAACAGGAAGAAGGGCGAGGTGTTGCTGAAGGCGAGTGCCTGCGACGCCAGCGCGAGGGCGCCAAACAGAGTCTTGGCCATGGTGTCGTCGGCTCGTGTATCGAGGTCGCCGTCGGGATGGCAGCTCTGCACGATGCAGCCGTTGCGGCGACGGCGCGCTAGGCCCAAAGCGCGTGCATGACGATGCTGTGGTATTTCGTATTTAGCATTTCGCCCACGGCGAACAGTCACCGCACCGCTGCCGCCACTCACGCCGGGCCGCTGCCTGGCCGCCTGCGACCGCCTTCGACTCATAGACAGTCGTTCCTTCCTGGCCGAGCACCGCGCTGCGCGCCACCTGCCTGCGGCCGTCTTCGACGCATATCTTGCACACTTGAACAAGCACCGCGCTGCACGTCGCCTGCCTGCCTGCCTGCGACCGCCTTCTACTTGTAGATTGCTGTTCCTGCCTGAACAAGCACTGCGCTGCACACCACCTGCCTGCAACCGACAACGTCTTCACTGCGAGCCTTTCTTTCCTAAACGAGCACCGCACTGCACGCCACCTGCGCGCCGTTTCCCCACGTTCACCAGGCCGTACAAAAACCCGAGCCTGCACTTTTCTTTGGCCTCTTCTTTGGCTTCTTCTTTGGCTTTTTCCTTGCTCACTGTCCAGCATGGCGTCCGTTGCAGCCACACCACCGCCCGCAAGCACCGCTGAGGGCCCGGACGGCGCCTCACGGGGCAGGAGAACGCGCAATCGCACGCGCAATCGCGCACAAGCTGCGGCCTCGGAACCGCAGAACGAGGCACAGCCTAATGGGGAGCCGCAGTCGCAAAGAGGCGGAAGGAGTGGCCGGGGCCGAGGCCGCGGTCGCGGAGGGCCCTCTCTGGTGCCTTCGCAGGTGCTCCAGTCCATGTCCAGCGAGGCCACGGGTTCTGCGCCCACACCCGCAAGAAGGGGGCCCCGAGGCAGAGGTGGGCCGGGAAGAGGTGGCGCGCAGAGGTTCCCTCAGCGCACCGCTGCCGGTGGTCGCCAGTTTGGCGGTCAGTTGACCGCGGACGACGACGCTGACCCTGCAGTGTCCGCAAGCTTGCAAGCAGATGCCCCCGAGTTTGAACCAGGGAGACCGTTGGTTGGCCGCAAGCCACGAGCGCCAAAAGACAAACAGCCTCAATTACCAAAGTCGACCGCAGCAGACATCGCCACGAGAACGCACCAAGACATCGACAATGGTCACTACGAATGCGCCATTTGCACCGAAGACATCAAGCGACGCTCAAAGGGTGTGTGGTCGTGTCGGACATGTTGGACAGTTTTCCACTTGGGGTGTATAAAAAAGTGGTCGACCAACGAGGGCTCAGCAGCTGCTCGTCAGCAGGCTCAGGACGGAGAAGCACCCCCACCGCGGCAGTGGCGCTGCCCCGGCTGCAATCTTCCCAAAGATATCCTCCCGAAGAACTTCTCGTGCTGGTGCGAGAAGGAGCTCGACCCAAGGCCGGTTACAGGCCTACCGCCGTTCTCTTGCGGACAGACCTGTTCACGACCTAGAATCCTACCGAAGAAATGCCCCCACCCGTGTGGCATGACCTGCCACGCCGGCCCTTGCCCACCTTGCTCCTTGATGGGTCCCACCCAGCACTGCTTCTGTGGCACCAAGTCCATTACTCGCCGCTGTGTCAACACAGACTACGAGCACGGCTGGAGCTGTGGTGAGGTCTGTGGCGAACTGATGGCTTGTGGAGAGCACCGCTGTGTTCGTCCCTGTCACGAAGGTCCCTGCGGAGCTTGCCATGTTCGCGTGCCTGCACGTTGCTACTGCGGTCAGGTCCAGAAGGACGTCATGTGCTGTGATCAAGAGGAAGCGAAGCACAGCCGGCAGCGTCATACTGCGGTGGACGGAGCTAGCACAGTTGAAGAGTGGACTGGGTTGTTCAAGTGCCCTAGCACCTGCGGCCGTCTTTTCGATTGTGGAAAACATGCTTGTGAGCAGACTTGCCATCGACAGAACGCCGATCCAGCCCATTGTCCGCAATCTCCCGATATTGTCACACACTGTCCTTGCGGCAAGACTCGTCTGACAGAAATTTCGAACGTTCGTCGAGAGTCCTGTGAGGATCCAGTACCGAACTGCCTGAAACCCTGCAACACTACTCTTGATTGCGGCCACAAGTGTAAGCAACCGTGCCATCAAGGCGAATGTAGGCCCTGTATGGAGACTGTCACCATCGCATGTAGATGTGGGCGCAACACCTTCTCCACAATCTGTCACCAGGGGACCGAAGAAGCGCCACAGTGCATGCGAATATGCCGTGTTGCACTCAATTGCGGACGACACGAATGTGGCGAGCACTGCTGCTCCGGCGAGCGTAGAGCAGCCGAGCGACAGGCAAATCGAAGGAAGCCACGTCCTTTAGACTCGGCAGCCCAACGGCCTGGCGACAATTTCGAAGCGGAGCACATTTGCACGCGATCTTGCGGTCGCCAGCTGAAATGCGGTAACCCGGAGCATCGCTGCCAAGAACTTTGCCACAAAGGTCCTTGCGGCACTTGTCGAGACGCAATCTTTGACGAGATTAGTTGCAACTGTGGACGCACTGTGCTGCAGCCTCCGCTTCCCTGTGGAACTCGCCCTCCCCTGTGCCGCTTCTCATGCGAGCGACCGAAGAGTTGTGGACACCCACAAGTTGGTCACACGTGTCATGGCGACGAAGAGGATTGTCCCAAATGCCCCTATCTGACGACGAAATCTTGCATGTGTGGCAAGAACGTCATCAAGAACCAGCCTTGCTGGCTCAACGAAGTTCGCTGTGGCGAGGTTTGTGAACGCACTTTGAAGTGTGGTGTACACAAGTGCCAGAAGCAATGCCATCGCGGCGGTGAGTGCGAAGAGCCCTGCAAGCAGACCTGCGGAAAGGAACTTGGTGTCTGTGGCCACCCTGATATGGCGCCCTGCCATTTCCCGCAGCCTTGCAAGGAAGACAAGCCATGCCAACACAAGATCATCATCACTTGTGAATGCCAGAGAATCAAGCAAGAGACGAAGTGCAATGCTTCCAAGTCTGGCGTAGGCAACAACACCAAGAGTTTGAAGTGCGATGAAGAATGCGCACGTCTCGAGCGCAATCGCAAGCTCGCATTGGCGCTTAATGTCGACCCAGCACATGAGACGGATCATGTTCCCTATTCTGACATTACGCTGAATCACTACATGGAACACTCGACCTGGGCAGCTACTCACGAGAAGCGGCTGAGGTTATTTGCTGCGGATGAGGATGAGAGGCGACTCAGATTCAACCCCATGTCAAAACATCAACGTAAATTCATCCACTATCTTGCAGAGGACTTCGGCTTTGATACAGAGAGCATGGATCCCGAACCTCATCGCCATGTTGCGATCTTCAAAACACCAAAGTTTGTTATGGCTCCGATGAAGACCCTCGCGGAATGTGCAAGATCGCGCCAGGTCCAGCGCCCCATATCCGCAGCACCGGCCGCCGCTCCAATTCGACCAAAACCAAGTAATACTACCGGGGATCCTTACAACTCCTTCCTGATTTTGAACCCACGGTTTGCTCTCACGATCGAAGAAGTCAGCATGTGCGTCAAGAACGTCCTTCCGCAAACAAACTTTCCCCTTGAATTCGAAATTAGCTTCCTACCAAGTGAGGCCGTTGCACTCAAGCCACCTCTAGCCGCTCGACTGAGTATTCCTGAGCGAGAGATACAGACGATGCTGGAGTCTGTGAAGACGCCTTTAATGCAGGCACTTGCTACGCACAAGGTTGGTTCTCTGCAACTGGCTCGCATGGATGCTTCACTCAATGTGCTACGCAAGGAGTCAGATATTGGTCCAGGCTCGGGTTGGAGTCAAGTTGCAGCATCAAGAGGGATCCCATCGCGCCAAGTGCAGAGAAGCACACCCTTCGGAAACAAGGGTGGTTTTGCTGTGTTGAGTTTGAGCAGTAAGAAGAAGAAGGAGAAGCCAGCCCCTGTAGTGGATGACTGGGAGGCAGCCGAAGAAGAGGAAGAGGAAAAAGAAGAGAAGGATAAGGCTAGTGGCGTCAACAGTGAAACAATTAGTGAGGATGATGGCGGACCTTCGCGTCCGAGAAGCAGGGGTCTCGCCGAGGCGTCCGCTGATGAACCACTCATATCTACCAAGCCTGGCGAGCTATTGGGACGTTGGTCTGATTTGGATGAATAGTATACACTGCCTGTTCAACGTCGACATGAGATAAAGCCCACGGGTAGGACAATTCAAAGAACCCACGTGACACGCTCGCCCAAATTCAATATCCTATCTCGGAAATGGTGACATCCTCCACGAAATGCTTCTCCCGATAGCCCTTTGTCCACCATAGATACCACGGAACGACGTTCATCTTGATCCGATGCCCTAGCCACCCCACCTCTTGCGCCGTCTTGACCACACTCTGGCTTTCGTCCCATGCTGTCTCGATCCTGGCGCGCCGCAATGCTTCATACGCATCGAAGGCCTGTTTTACCGGTGTCCCATCACTCCCGTTATTACTCTTCTCCATCCACCTCGCCAACACGCGAGCAAAGAGCACTCCATCTTCAAATACAATCCCTGTACTTTCTCCTTGCGGCGGCATAGCGTGCGCAGAATCACCGATTAGCATGACCCTTTTAGTCGCCCACTTTCCATGTTTCGACAGTGTAAAGACTGGCCACAGGTACAAGTCCTGCGCCCCCTCGATCCACTCTCCAATCGCTGGTTCTTTCGCCCCTGCAAATCTTTTCGACATTTCCAAACGCGTTCTCTCTGCGTCTGCTCCTCGCGCTTTCCATCCGTCCCTCGACTGCAAACTATCATCTGCGACTTGCATCAGTGCTCCAACGTAGATCGAGTTCCTTTCCGCACTGTGAAAGGAGGTCAGCAGCATGCCGCCCTGCGCGAAATTCATGCCAGATGCCTCGAAGTGCGGTGTCTGACGGGGCTTGAGAGGAGCGAACCCAAAAGCGTTGCATATTCCAGAGTAAGTTGCTGTGCGAGAGGGCTCGACATGGGTGAGCCGTGTCACGGAGTGTATGCCGTCACAGCCGACTAGGATGTCCGAGGTGGATGAAGTGCCGTCGGTGAAGGTGAGCGTGACGTCTGTCTCTGTCTCGTGGATTTTAGTTGTCTTCTTCCCGCATGCGACGGTTATGTTGGGATGTTTCTCTATCGCAGCGAGAACACCCTTCAGAGCCTCTCCTCTTGTTATGCGAAGCGCTGTGAAGGGTGGTGTGCCGAGTCCTTTGCCATCTGGACCACGAAAACTAGACTCCGCGATCTTGGTACCGGAGTAGATATCGAAGACTTCAACGGCACGGCACTCCGCGCCATAGTTGGACGAGCGGATTTCCTGGAGAGCGCCCAGGTGGGAAAGTAAACGCAGGGCGTTAGGCGTGAGGTTCACAGCACCACCGATTGTTGCGGGCTGAGGCCGAATCTCGAAGATCGTAATCAGGGGAGGCAGAGAGTTTTCCGGAGCGAACTTCGTCAACGACAGAGCTGTCGTCAGGCCGGCTATACCCCCACCCAAAATAGTTATGCGCAAAGGTTTGGAGTTGGACATGTTACCAGGTAACGAGTAATTACAATTCGGGATATATGTCGAGGACACCGTTGACAAGCTTTTTCCAGAATTTGAAATTTCTCAAAATGCCTTGATTTAGCTTCTGACTATGTATTTAGGAAATTGTGTATGATGGTGAACCTGCTAGATACCTTCGGCAAAGTTGGGGAACCGTTCGTGCAACCTCACCTACGAACCCGAACATCGGCATGTAGTAAGCCCTAACATGTGTTTCTCCGGCAGCCTAGTCTAAAATATTTTGGGAACTAACGTCTACTAACTATACGTTAAGCGCGGAAGTGGATGATACCACGCTTTGAATTGGCATCTCACGGAGATGGCACTCACGGGAGCTGGGGCGGTAATCGAATCGCAACCGGGTAATGTTTACCTTACGGAAGCCCCCAAATCAAGCTTGCCCGGTACGATTGCTTGAATTTCCAGCGCTCTTCTGTCGTGCCCAATTAGAGATTGAAGCTCGAGAGTTGATTCACTCCAAGCTATCATCTCATTGCTAGCACACCCTTCGCCCATCATCAGGCAGCGAGAACCCATCATTTTCTTTTGAACTTCCATCCCAAAGACATTGATACAATTGACTTCAAACCCACTTAGGTATATGGGTCTCTCGATGCCCTGCTCCGGAACCCCCTTTGCGGGGTCCCGGGAGGCAGCTATATGTATGGGAACCTGAACGCATTGACAACAAGCGGGTACTGAGCGCCATCATGTCAAAGATCAATCCAATGGACGTACTTGCTGTAAAGAATGTTATTTCACGATACTGCGAGGCGTTAGATACGAAAGATTTCACGCTTCTTGAGGGCGTTTTTGTGGAAAATGTCAGCGCAGAGTACCCCTTCAACTCAGATCTGCAGGGCGTCAAAGCAGTCGCAACGGCAATTAAAGCTCGGTAAGAAGCGTTGCCAAGAACTTTGTGAGACCACACTCTGATCTTGTGCAGTCTAGGGCCTGTTCGAACTCATCATAATCTCACGACGCAAAGGATCGTCTTTGAAGACACCGGCAAGGCCGCCCATGCTGTCACTTATTTTCAAGGTGCACATTTTGGGCAAGGTGCACACGAGGGCAAGCTACTGTGTGTGTACGGAAGGTACATTGATGATCTGGTGCTTCATCAAGGTGGCGATGAGGGCGTGCCTGGTGCAAGTGGCCCCTGGAGAATTAAACGGCGTAAGGTAGCCTTTACCCAGCGAATAGGAGACGAAAGGATCATGTCCGAGCACGGTGCATAGGAGTGTCCACGAGGAAACGCATCACAGCATCTGGGTGGAAAGATTAGCCGTGAGATGGCCGAGCTGCTGATAGGGCCAACGTGGCTCTTCCCTTCAAGTCCTGTATCCGCCCCATTCTCTATCCTTCGACGGTTGATCTCTACGGCAAGAACGTCATTAACATTGCTCCTCACACTGTATCGCACATCTCACGTCAACTGGGTCGTTGACCGCTCTCACAGACCCTGACATAGGCGCCCTGCTGCAGTAATGGATTCTGAGATAGTCAATGTCGCGCTTATGAAGACTCATGAACAACACCCATATGAGAAGAAGATCATGACAGCCCATGTCATATACACATGTTCTCTATTTTCGGTATTGAGACTCAAAGAACATCGGGTATCGGCCTCGTCAGTAACCAAACGTCGTTGGCTGTAGTACAGAGCGCTGAAAAGATACCATGAACGCCGTAGCGATGCCAATCATCCATCATGACATTGTCTATCACTGATCCCAGTAGTTCCTCTACTCAGCAAACTCGACCATCAAGCTGGCACCCTTCAGCCCAGCAGCCTCGACTGTCTCGTCCAGATGCTCGATAAAGTTCTTGCCCATGAAAACCAGATCGAATTCGACGCCCTGCTTTCCGTCCCACGGGGCATCGCTCTTGATCCACTCATATATACGTCGAACAGGATCAGACAGGTTGAATCGCCGAACGAGAGGGCGTCCTGTAGGCCCACGGAATTGGATACGTGTAGTAATCTTAGGATCTGTGACGGTCGGTTCTGTGTGTGGTGCGTGTGAGGAGATAGAAGCAAACAAGGGATTTGTTGCGCTCGCAGGCTCTTCTTCTGTGAGCGCTGCGACTGGTGTTGAAGCAGTTGGCTGTACAGGTGATGTCGCGCGAGCCTTGCCTTTTCCCTCGTCTTTTGTGAGCGCGTCGGGATCGGCGTCTTTGGGCCCTTCGCTGCCGCTGCCGCCGTTGTCCATACTGTTCTGCAATGCCCATTCCAGCTGTTCATCTTCTGTCATGCGGTTGACATCAACCTTCTTGTTCTCCGGCTTGCGCTTGGCCACGGGATTCTTCACGTTGACGTTTAGACTATAGCGGTCAAGGAACTCGTGAAGCTGCGCATGGAACTCAACGGGTCTAGGGAGTGGCGGGCCAGACCAGACTTTGACTTGTTCTCCTGTTCGAGGATCGACAATGGCGATGTGTGGGTATGCGTCCGAACTATCGCGAGCATGGAAGTAGTAGTTGACGTATTGCTGACCGCGGGGGTCGTCTTTTGCGTACTGCATGAAGATGAAGTTCTCGCGTACAGTCGCCTTGATGTCTTCGTGCTTCCAAATGTCTCGATTGAGGAGCTGGCAATCAAAGATGGCAGAGTCCTGGATGTTGACAATGAGCCACTTTTCCTCCTCCTTGCCCATGTCTCGCGCTTTCTCCCATGACCCTTGGTACATGATCTCGAAAGGCGGCCGGAACAGCTCTGCCAGCATGTTCATCTTTGCACTCTGCTCGGACGCGCCTCCGGTTGATGTTGCAAGCTCACGGCGCCTGGCTTCTGCGTCGGCTGAGTCATCCCATACGGAGGATCGCTGATTGAAGATGCCCGCTCGACCTGCAGATCTGGGGTTAGTCTTGTAAACAGTGGCGGAGCCGTGTCTGGCGGGGACATACCTCGTTGCCGACGTGCCAGCTGCTCCTGCACCATGGCGTCAATGTCGTCGTCTGGGTCGCCCGGCGCCCAATTCGAACCAGGGCCAACCAATGTCTCCTGTGTTCGCTGTATGGGTGCGCGGACTTCATCCTGAGGCTGTCGCGCGCCACCGCCGCCGTAGTCTTCCTCCTGCAGCCGCCGTGCCAGCTCCTCGTCGCTCTCGAGATTCGAGGGCACGGGGGGAGTGTCTGTGTGTGCAGGCGGGTTGAAGTCAGACATGTCGTCGTCTGAGTCGACCTGCACGGGATTTTGGGCAGAGGCGGCGGGCGGCAGGGCGCTCGACGTCTGCGCGGGCCCGAAGTCGAGATTCGGGCTATCGAAGAACAGCTGGATGGCCTGCTCGAGATTGTTGTCGGTCAGGCGCAGGTACTGGGCTGCCTTGTCCGGGTCACACGAGGTGATGCTGACAAAGTTGAGCACGTTCTCCTCGTCCATGGCGGCGGTTGCGCGTGGACTGGGGCGCGGCAGAGGGGGCGTGGCAGAGGGGTCGCAGACAGCCTGGGACAAGCACTGCTCTGGCGGGGTAGCGCGTTCACTACGCGAGTGCCGGTCGAAGTCGGTCGAGGTCGGTGCGCAGGGCGCAGGTTGCTGGTTGCTGGTCGCTTGCAGTGCTCTCACTCAGGCTGCACGGTCGGCAGTGTAGACGCGGCAGGCGCACCGTCAGCGGGTGGCGGTCAGAACGGCGGCGGGCGGCGATGGCGGGCGGGCGGCTGTGGTGGATGGATGACGCAGCGCAGCGCGGTGGAGAGCAGAGCAGAGCAGGCAGCGGCGGGCGCGGGGCGGGCGTGTGCGGGTGCGCAGAGGTGGCAGCAGGCAGGCGCGATCGACGTTGCCAGAAGCAATTGGAAGCACGCGCCGGATTGTTTGCCAGGCAGCGCCGTGACGCACTTCATCAGGGCACGCGGGCCCGTGCCACCCCGGTCATTCACCGCAGTGCAGCTGCAGCGCAACCGGTGGCGAGGCCAAGGGCCGGACGAACACGCAGAGCCGCAGCGCCGCAGCGCCGCAGCGCCATCCTAGTCATCCAGGGCCCAGCTTTCGCAGCAGCTGACAGGTCGCGTTGCTCGCCTGCTGCCAGTGCTCTGATAGAACCAGACCCCGTGCCGTCCGCCGTTGCTGGCCGCTGCCCCTCTACACCACCATGGCTGCAGCGCAACCCCCCGAAGCCAAAGAGCTTGCCCTCGTCGGCAAGGTCGAGATGCGCATTGCGCTGGCCGACTCGGAGAAGAGGCTCGAGGACCTGCTGAAAGTGTACCTCGCCCCACTGCTCCTCAAGCTCGCCTCCGAGCATGTAGCCGTAAGAAACAAGGTAGGATGCTCGCCGTTGTCTCCACTGGCCGCAGCTCGAGTTGCTCGTCCAGGGACCTCTGCTGATTGCGCCATCTGCTGCAGGTCATCTCCATTTGCCAGCACATCAACACTCGCATCAAGTCTCAGTATGCATTGGACGCCGACACCGAGCATGCAATGCGCTGACAGAAGCACAGAGACCTCAAGCTGCCCGTGGCCGCCCTCCTGAAACAGTACAAGGACCATGCAGACATAGCCCTGATACGCCATTTTGACATCCTGTACATCCAACAAGGCATCTCGCGCCTGCCAATTTCCGACAGACTTGAGCTACTCCCTATTTTGATCCAGGGCATCTCAACCGACTACGACAAATCAGCTCAACATGCCTCACAGCTCTTCCACCTCATCTTGCGGCTTCTGGTTCACTTCAAGCTCCCCCCAAGAGGAAGTAAAGAGGACACCGAGCTGAGGGCCAAGTTGAGCGTTGCAGACGAGGACGCCGCATTCCTGTCCAAATGGTTTGGCAAACTCGTCCTTTTGACCCTAGTACGGCAGACTACTCCAGAAGACACAAGTGCTACAACATGTCCCGGTCTATCCCCAGAACAGTACAAGTTCCTTACGCAGCAGGGCAAGCCAGACGCTTGGGACCCCTCTTCGGAAGCTGGACTAAGTCTGACCGAGTCCAAGGCTTTGGTCACGCGTTTGCTCGCCAGTGGCATGTTCAAAGATGACGAGAAGTTCCTGCCAGCACTGTTTGCAAGTGCAGATACGAACTCTCGAATCTCAGAAGTTGGCGAAGATATCTTGAAACGTGTCATGCTCACGCAAGATCTTGAAGATGCCAAATCTGTGGAAACACTCTTTGAACTCTACTTCGGCTCGTAGGTATTTCGGTCTCTCGCAATCACTGTGCTAACGCATGTACAGCACTTCCTCTGATGGGACATTGCCAGTCAAGACTCCCCTACGGATAAGGATACTGGGAATACTGTCAAAGTCGGTCAAGTGCACAACGTATCCATACAAAGTAGCAAAGATCGTAGAAGATGGTCTGCTGTCGACAGAACTTAATCCAACAAACAAAGTTGCGGGTCGGGAGGCTTCCAAATTTCGGTCTGCGATCTTCTCGCTGGTCAATTTTGTTGCTCGTCGTGGTTCGTCATCTGACCTGTCCGCGGTTGCCGCCAGTCTTGTGGACAACCTCCGCGCTTTCATCCAGGATCAAGGCTGGCCAGCTGCAGATCATGACCAGGACATGGAACTGCGTGGCTACGGTTACGAGACGATAGGTCTTCTAGCAAAAGCTGCACCCGAGAAGATCCTGATAGAACCCTCTTTAGACCTCCTGGAGTGGTTGTTTCGGTCGCTTCGCGAGGACTCGGCTGGTAAAGATGTGGCTGTCAGCATAGAGGAGGCATTATCATCTGTGCTTGGTGCCTTCGCGAAACCTTTCGACGAATCAGCCATGCCACGATTTAGGGAGATTCTATTAAGATATGCTACTGTTGATCAAGTCACAACGCCAGCTTCTTCCCACTTCACAAGAAGCACACGGTATGTTGCTACGAGATTCGCAAACCGATGCCTACCGTTCGAGGACGTCCTGGGCAGGTGGATCGACATACTCGCTGTCAGTGGTGGCTCTACAGAGCGTCATGAGGTGGTGGAAGAAGGGCGACGAGGCCTAGATCCTTACTGGTTTCAGACATCAAACATGGCACCTGAGATCGGTCAAGAGCCACGGAAGCTAAAGTTTCCCGACTTTGACAGACTCGTCAATTTCATCTTTATTCAGGAGAGCGAAGACGAGGATATCATGGACCTCAAGGGCTCAAATGATCTGCTCACACAAGTACAGCGCTTCTACCAATACCACCCAGATGCGTTACCGACAGTCATCAAGTTTTGTTCGCAAGTTGCTCTGCAATCAGCTCTTGTGGAGAAAGGTCTCAACGACGACGTCTCGGAAAATTGGGGACGTAAGCTGGATACGCTGATGTCTACCGACCAGCGGGCTAGACAAGCATTCCGCGCCTTTGCTTCCCTCGATTCGCATGGCCACGCGATTGCTGCTATCGTTCGAGCCAGTTTCGACAGACTTACTAAAGACGATGTGAGTGACGTAGGCGACATCGGCAGTACAATGGTGCGTTTACTGTCGCTGTGTCCACAGCGTTACTGGACCTTTGCGCACTTGGTACAAGACTTTCGTGCTTTGGAACCTTCTGTCTTGTCCAACAATGTCGGCCGCCGTCTGGCAGCCGCCCATGTTTACGGGCTGCTTGCGTCTCACCCGGAATGTGATCAGACAGAGGTACAAAGGTCACAAACCCGCTTCTTCGACAAGCTCGGTAGTTGGCAATCAGCCGTCGGTGCAGATGTCAATCAAATCAGCGGCATTATCACCGCTCTTGGGTATTCTTTTAGTAGGACACACTGGAGAGGGACCAAGTCGGCCAGCGATGCTTTGCAAGAACACACAGTGCATACGTTATTAGCGACGATTGCCGCAATTCTGAAAGAGACACGAGATGCAACACTCAAAGCCGCGGCATTTGCTTGCGTTGACCAGCTAAGTCTCTTTCACGTAATCACGCCTTCGGCCATTTCAAAATACACAAGTACTGAGGAACTCGCGGCGGAGACATATGATTCGGCGAAGACAGGCAACATTAGTGCTATTTTGGCATTGGGTCACTTGTCAATGATAACCGAAGAAACTGAGGAGGCTGGACAATCCTCTGACTACAAGTCCACTGGCGACAAGCTATACGAGCTTCACGAGGTCCGCCAGTCGGAGGTTCAATTCACAGTGGGTGAAGCACTGAGTTGCTTTGCTACTGGCTGGGATTCAAAGGCTCTTATTGCAGAACTTGACATTCTTCACCCAGATCAACCCCAAGCCCCTTGGGATGCCCCCTTGCGGACGCCTGATGGGCCTAAACGAGCAAAAACCTTCCAACTCGTTCTTGAAAAGACGCTGAAGGGATGTGTACAGACCAAACCTTCGTTGAAAAAGGCATCAGTGATATGGTTGCTTTGTCTTCTACAATATTGCGGGCACAAGCCAGAAATGCAAGACTATCTTGGCCAATGTCAGGCTGCTTTCAAGGGCTGCTTGTCTGATCGCGATGAGGTCGTCCAGGAAGCTGCATCACGAGGTCTCGGTCTTGTCTACGAGAAGGGTGATCGCGAACTGAAAGACGATCTTGTTCGTGACCTTGTTGGCTCGTTCTCGGACAACGAGTCGAAAATGGCAGGCACCGTCTCAGAGGATACACAACTCTTTGAAGCCGGTGCACTGCCTACAGGTGATGGAAAGTCGATTACGACCTACAAGGATATTATGAGCCTCGCAGCCGAGGTCGGCGATTCGAGTTTGGTGTATCGCTTCATGTCAATGGCTTCCAACAATTCCATTTGGTCCAGCCGTGCTGCATTTGGCCGATTTGGGCTAAGTAACATCTTCTCAGACTCGAGTGTCGACGGCTACCTGGCGCAAAACCCGAAGCTGTATCCCAAACTCTATAGATACAGGTATTTTGACGGGCCCTTCTGCATTTATCGGACCCACTAACGTGGTTTAGATTTGACCCCAATCCCAATGTTCAGCGCTCTATGAACGACATCTGGACCGCGTTAGTCAAAGACTCTTCAGCCACCATTGACAAGTATTTCGATGCCATCATGGATGATTTGCTTGTTAGCATCCTAGGAAAGGAGTGGCGTGTGCGACAAGCTGCGTGCGCTGCAATTGCGGATCTCGTTCAGGGCCGTGGCATTGATAAGGTAAACCCACGTCAAGTTGAAAATCTCGTAATGACCGCTAATCTGTGTAGTACGAGAAGTATCTCACCTCGATTTGGGACAAGTGTTTCAAAGTGCTCGACGACATCAAGGAAACGGTCCGTGTCGCTGCCGCATCACTTGCCCGCGTCTTGACTGCCATTCTCACCCGCTCTCTTGAGGCTGGTGACGCGTCTCTCAAGACAGCAAATGCTCAACTGACTCGAGTTCTTCCATTTCTGTTCTCGACCTCGGGTCTTGAGTCTTCGGCCGAAGAAGTACGAATGTTTTCTGTTCAAACACTTCTCCAGATTGTCAAGAAAGCCAACGCCAAAACCCTGAACCCACACAGTCCTGAGCTTATTGAGCGTTTGCTCGGCTTACTCAGTAGTCTCGAGCCGGAGGCGGTGAATTACATTCATCTTAATGCTTCCAAGTACAACCTTACTGCGCAGAAGATTGACGACATGCGTCTTGCTTCTGTGCGTTCATCGCCACTCACAGAGTCTATCGAACGCTGTCTCGACCTCGCAGACGCCGAGACAATGAAAGCACTCATGCCCCGTCTCGAAGTCGCTATGAAAGCTGCTGTTGGACTGCCGTCCAAGGTGGGATGTAGCCGTGTGCTCGTCACTCTTGCAACACGACATCGATTCTTATTTGGTCCATACGCGGACCACTTCTTGAAGCTGGTACAAAAGCACATTCACGACCGCAATGACACGGTATCTTCCAGTTATGCTGCAGCATCTGGATATGTCGCGCGTCTGGTCTCTGACAGTCAACTGTTGTCTACTATTTCCTTCGCCAAAACCCAGTACTTTGAAACTGAAGAAGGTTCGGATCGCGCGCGTTTGCTGGCCGGTGACATTATTCACGCCATCAGTCAGCACGCTACGGATCGGTTTACTAGCTTCTCGTCTGAGCTACTGCCTTTTGTCTTCCTCGCCAAGCACGATGGCGAAGAGAGTGTGTGCAAAGTGTTCACCGAAACATGGGATGAGCATGTCGCAGGAAGCAGAAGCGTGTCACTGTATCTCAATGAGATCCTTGCATTGTGCGACCGTCATCTCGACAGTAGACAGTGGGCGATTAAACATTCGGCCGCCAAAGCCGTTGCTGACGCTGTCCTGTCTATTACTTCCGCTGTTGGTAGCGAGAACCTTGACAGATCGACGGCGGAGAAGATCTGGCCTGTGCTAGACAAGGCATTGAGTGGGAAGAGTTGGGATGGAAAGGAGGTTGTTCTCGAAGCCTTTGTGCGGTTCGTCGAACGAGGAGAGGTATGGTGGAAAGAAGATGGCAAGGCAGCCAGAAGCAAAGATTTGGAGAAGGTAGCGATCAGGGAGGCGAAGAGGAAGGAGGGCGCCAATGAGAAGGTTGTCAGGCCTGCGCTGGACAAACTGCAGGGTCATGCAGGCAATCAGTGAGCGTATTTGGTAGTCCGACGAATTGCAAACTTGCTGAAAAAACCTTGAATCGACTCGGTGCAGAGCTAGCCATACGACACCTGCTTCAGATTACGGCTTTCTGGTGATTCAACGTTTGTTCATATATCTTTGCTCCGCGGTGTGAGTTTCTTTACAAAGCGACAAGCAGCTCCTGCTTCGGTTCTATCAGCTTGTGTGCGTCTCCGAGTAGCAAACAGGAGGCAGCAAACGGCAAACACTCGACATCATCTGTCAGATCGCGAACGGCGCACGCCAAATAATATATTACACCACGCAAAGGCCCGAGTCAAAACCGACTTGACAACTACTTGCGCCATACCGCACCACAATTTCAGCAACCAATTATCCTTTCGAGATGTGCGGCCGTACAGATTTGCATCAGACACACGCGTGCGGGCATAAGCTCCCTCTAGAGCCCTGCGACGAATACGCTCACTTACTACAGATGTGTCTCGCAAATCCAGGGGAGTATCGCAGGTTCGTATGGACAGACATGCGGCAGAAAACCCCAAGTGTGGATGAATGCAGATTCTGTAAGGGAGGTAAGGACATCGAAGGTGAATGGGCTTATGGCAGGAACTGGAAAGCTGCAGAGAAGTTTTTAAAGTGAAATGAAAAGGACAAGGAGAAGACGGCAAGCAACGCTTAAATAGTTCTTGGGTCTATACAGCGGCAGTCATGCAAGAGAATGTGCTATGAGCATCACGATGAAGATCGAGTGTGTGCTGCACAAAACCCATGCTGATAAGGTGACAATGTGTAATCTTCGCTGTTTCCGTACGCCATTGTTTCGGGTCTTCACAGCGTATCTGTTTCCATGCCAGTCGTTCGCAGATAGTTCATACAGAGAACAGCATAGTAATCCACAGCAACGTGATTCTATCTTGCCCACATCTTCACGATAGACCCCTTCTGCGGCAGACAC
Source organism: Boeremia lycopersici (assembly GCA_022609225.1). Lineage (NCBI taxonomy): Eukaryota > Fungi > Ascomycota > Dothideomycetes > Pleosporales > Didymellaceae > Boeremia > Boeremia lycopersici. The sequence continues at coordinate 34,368 of JAGKPY010000002.1, read as the reverse complement.
TTGTCTTCGGTGACATGGAGCCTACGGAACACGACAAGCTCAAGTTGTGCGACTTGAACTCTGCCGTTCAAGTTTGTTTTTGTTGCCTCACGCCGGAGTTCGATGAACCTTCAAGCAAGGAGCCTTCCGAACCGTCTGCTGATGCCTCCACAAGCTCCTGGTCTTAGCCACAGCTCCGTTGCGAAGAGTCTGGATGGCAAGTTCGAGGTCGCCAAGACGCCCCTGGTCCAGCATGGTCGGAGTTGGGTTAGCTATTGCACTACTCTCCGCCAATCTTTGACCTGGTATGTCTTCTAAGCGCCGCTGCCTCCACTCGCTCCTCCAAACCAACCCGATCGGCGGCTCTGTTGCGCTCCAAAGGGCGCCACTAGTCCACAGACGTTACACCCCCTTGTTACGACACTCGATTGAGTGCTCACGATTGCAGAGATGCGTGTGGCTGAAAGAGGAAGCAGCGATAGGGCCCCGGCTTGCAACACCACTTGCTCGGTACGAAGGATGGCGAGTAAAGCGATGGATGACGCATGAGGTCAAGTTGCAGGAGCTCGATCCATGCATAGTACATACTTGCCAGCAGACTCATCCAACCGTAGGTGACAACGCTCGTTGCTCTCGACGGCTGCCGCTCGAGGCAGCAGGACTGCCGCTGGCAGTTTGCGGCATGGCGGCGAGGCATGTCCTGCGCGTCCACCTGTTCACGTTCAGAGGTTGAGTCGGGTCTGCCATGCCGACATGGCAGCTGAGTTCATCTATTTCCAAAGCAGACGTCTGCAGAGGCTGCCCGTTCTGCATTGGGGGTGCACTGAGCAGGCAGGTGCTGGGTCGTCAGAACCGGGTGGGGTGGTCAGTGCCGGTGCCGAGTGCGAGCCGTGCAGCGTGTACACAGTGCGCACAGCGGAGGAGTGGCGGTGACAGCGTTTGTACGAAGAGACAGACGGTGGCACGCATTCGATGGGGTGTCACACGCATCCCGATCCACGCTGATGGGGGACCGAATTCTCATACGGCCCGGTTTGGCGTCGTCGACGAGGCCGCAGCCGACGAATGAGAGTAGCCGGTCCCGACAGTCTGGGTGCTTGTCCCAGTGCGGCTAGGGCATCGAGCTTGGGCAGTCGCGAATCACAGCAGCGTGCAGGCCGGAGATGGGCACAGAGACTTGCATCAATCATCACGGCTGCCCCTCTCGCGATGGGCGCACAGAGCACAGAGGCAGCATCGGCACAGGCGACGCGGCGGCGCATGCTGCGGTGCGGCCATGGCACCCGCGCCCGGGGCCCGTGGGCGCTGGAGCGCTGGGGCAGGCGCCGGGCTCAGTCACCTCACGGCGCGTGTGGGCGACGGCAGCGTCTCGCCCATGGCCTGAAGCGGCGCGCGGCCGTCCAGCCGCCGTGCTGCTGGCGGCGAGCGTCGCAGGAGCCGTGGTGGTGGCAGGCGAGCGGCGGCGGCGGTGATAGGCCGGGGCTCGCTGGCTGCATACCGCTGCTGGGATGCAAGCACGACCATTCTCTCTTGGCGCGCATTCGATCCCGCCGCGCTGGACAGCAAAATCTCGGTCGGTCGCCGTACGAAAGCCATGTTTCTCGTCTCTTTGTCCATTCTGCTTCGATGCCAGCCTTGCGCGGACCGTGTGTGAACTCGACCCCCGCCTGACGGCTGCTGTTTGTCTCCTGCCCGCGCTCCTCGGCCGCCTGTCTGCCTGCCCGCACCGCTGCACCGCTGCCCGCTGCTGCTCGACCCTTGCCCTCGCGGACCCAGCTGCGCCCGCCAGCCCGCCAGCCCGCCGCTCTGCGCCGCCCTGCGCCGCTGTCGCCCGTCCTGGTCCTGCCCGCCGCCCGCTGCACACGGCACCGCACCGCCCGGCCACGGCGCCCCCACGATGGCCCTGCTGCACCGCGACGCTGCTGCCCGCGCCGCCAAACCGCACGCCGCCGCCGGCCCAGCCTCGCCCCTGGCCCGCGTCCTGCGCGAGTTCCAGCAGCTCGCGCTGGACCTCGAGCGCGGCCTGCAGCGCTCGCTCGACGACCCCCGCGCCGCGCCGTGGTGCCCGCCCCGCCAGGACCGCCACGCCCTGCGCCGCGAGGCCTGCCGCATGGCCGTCGCCGACCTCAGCGACACGTACACCCGCAAGCACATCCGCCGCTCGCTCAGCGCCGCCGAGGCCGAGGGCAAGCGCGCCGAGGACCAGCTGCACAGTCTCGCCGCGCCCGCCGCCCCTGCCAGCCCCGATGGCCCCGACGCCCTCGGCATCCACAGCGGCCACTTCCGCCTGTACTCGTCCGAGCTCTTCGACCTGCTGGGCCAGCCGACCGACCTGCGCCTCGGCACCCTGCGCTTCCACTACCGCCCGCCCGCCGCCGCCGCCGCCCGCCCCGACGCGCCCCCCCACGGCGTCGCCGTCGAGCTCGCCCTGAACAACTCGTTCTTCGTCGCCGACTCGGACGAGACCCTGCCCTACCACACCTTCCGCCTGCCCTCGGCGCCCTCGCTGCAGAACAGAGGCATCCTGAGCCGGGACCCCGACCACGACGGCGCCTTCCCCGACTTCGACTCGTGGCTGCTCTTCACCTTCCTCGGCAGCGGCTGCCTGAAGCTGGAGGTGCCCATCGAGATGTGCGCCAGTGTGTACGGCGGCCGTCTGCGGGGCCGTGTCGACGAGGAGGTCACCTTCTGGGGCTTCTTCGTCGACGACGACGTTAATTCATAGCCCCTCTTGACTTTGCTTGCACCCGACTTGCGGATCGGCCCTTAGACTGGCATTTGGCTTTGGAGTTGGGCGCTATGGGAACCCCTGCGACCCTCAGTGACAAGAGTGGCTGCACATGCACTTACGACTTACGAATTTCCTTGACATCACATTACACCTCGTCTTCTTCACCTCTGTACCATGCATGCATGCATGCATCATCTACCTATCCATCGCGCATGGGCTCCCTATATTCTTCGTTTCCATATTTTACTGTACGCTTGGGCGGCATTCTGCATAGCATTGATCTATTTCAAAACTCGGAAAACAGAGGTAGATGGTAGATAGGCATGGACAGCGCGCACTCGGAGCAAATGTACCTCTCAATAATGGTAGAGTAAATGAACGAATCAGAGACGGCGGATCATCTTCGGCAGCCGCACCTTCCATCTTCCCTCATCTCAACCTTCCAGAATAATTTTGCCGCGTCGTCGAACAGCCACACAACCCGCCCAATATGGCTCCAGCGCTTCCAACAGCAGACACAGCGGCTGCCGCGCCCAGTACGCTTGGATCAGCTAAGCTGGGCAATTTCCGCGATGCTGATAACCAGCATGTCGATGCCAGCGACAGCGACCAATCAGATGCGAGTGGGCGGAGTCTTTCACCAACGCGGCAAGGCCTTAGCAAGGCCAAGAAGAAGAGGGAGCGCAGGCAGTTTGGTGCATTTGCGGACGAGCTTGGTGACCTCTTAGGCGCTGCGTTTCAATCCAATGATCAACCGAAGTCTTCTGGGCTGGCTGCAAGCACGCATGCAGGTACGTGGACCATGACGAGGCATAAGATCAACTCATCTAGCCCTGCCGTGGAGATATCAGCCGTTTCCACATGTCTGACATCATGCGCAGTGGGCCCGACTACTGATGGCGATCTCGAGATGCAAGCCGAGCCTCATCTAACGGAACCAAAGATGTGTATGTGATCCCTTTCCTTCTAAAGACTTTAGTTATTGTCTCGTAACCTGATACCCTGCACTTGAACCTGATCAATCTCAGCGAAGCGCCAGCGGCAGAACCTGGCAAGAATGCAAGCTCGCAAGCTTGCAAAGGAGCAGTCCAAGATGGTCACAGTAGAGGAACAGACAGCTGCCGCAGAAAGAAAGGGAATAACAATTCAAGAGTATCGCGGCCAGAAGCCACCAAAGAAGAAGAGCGAGAAGATTGAGAGTCAAAGGAGAAGATCGAGAAAGGAAAGGGAGCGTTTGAAAAAGAAGGCCGAGCAGGCAGGCGCGATGGAGATTGACTAAAGAATCACATGGTGTTGGGATATATAGAGGCCAAGCTACGGAACAATAGAGACTCTTCAAAAGCCCTCGAGAGTCCTTTTTTCTCCTCCCAGCGTCCTCCCAGACGACAAGTCATACCCAGACTTCATTTGTTCAGTTCCCGCGCAATGCTGTGTCAGCAACTACCCTCATCCTTTGTTTCGGGTAAGCAGATTCGCTTGATCACATAGCTGCATCGCCATTTCCCCGAACGTAATGGTGTTCGAAGCGTTGTCGTCTGCCTTGGCCTTACGGATCACGGCTGTAAAATCCTTCGTTGCAATGAAGGTGCACACCGACTTGTCGATAGAATGGAGGAGGTTACACTTCTTCTGCTGATACTGAACGTCCCTGAGAGTTCGCAAGTGGGAGACTGGGTGGTTCCTTGCCTCCCACGCTTCGATAGTCTTGTCAACCTCTGCAGCAGCCCTGCCCACTAGGCCGTAAGAGAGGGTTGGTATACCGGGAAACTTGGCAAACTCAGATAGAAGGTGTTTGTGGACGCCCAAATCGTATACAGATACCACCTTATCGAAATAGTCTGCTTCATACTGTGCCCAGTTGTGAAAAGGCTCCACAATACCGTACTGGCCGCCGGCAAAGTCCATGACCGACATTTTGCGGCTCTTGCAAGACGTTATGCGCAGTATCGTATGCTGATATTTAGACCAATTACAATGTGGCTATCCATTCATGTAGTGAATGGCAATTGTCTTGCGGGGGATAGGTCCAAGGTTGACGCCAATCTCTTCGGTGATGATCTTCAGGCCTACTTTTTCAGCTTCAAGGTCAGGACATAGAATGATAGGACTTACCTTGCAGAAGCAGCGCAATCAAAGTGCCCATGAAGGCATACGGCTCGTCGCATATCCACGCCGTCAGGATACCAAGCCGAGCGAGCTTGTTATTAAGAATGATGTTATCTAGAAACTTGATAAAGCCCCGAGAATCGGTCCATGGATTGCCATTATGGATGACTAGAGCGTCATCTCTATCTTCCACCTTGACGATCGGTGTGTCCCAGGTATTCTTGCGGAAGGTGATATAGGCCTCTTGGATGACTTCAGCCACACGGACAAGCATGCGCTCCAAATGCAAATCCTTGCAGACTGTCCTGTGCTTGTGCCAGTCCTTGGTCTGGCAATCTGTTCCGCAGTAGTTTGTTACTTTACAGGCTGCGCACTTCTTTGTCGTGACTGCGCCACAAGTTGTGCAATGAGCGCCGTTACCGCTTCTCATTCTGGCGGTTTTGTTACAGTCTGTCGTGTCTGCCGATCAACTCGCCGTTATTGTGTTTGTCGATAGAGTGAGCTGTGGCGATGCATTTATTGTGAGCTCAGTGGCTTGTGTCAAGTACTCTCGAGGCGAAGGTGGTTTTTAGCCGATCGATCACGAGTGAAGAGCCATAAGAATGGGCTCAGGGTAAGGCAAATTTCATAGGCACAGAAGAAGTGATGCTGCGAATGCGACAAGTAATTGTACTAGGGGTGGAGACGGCTGACCTCTTAAAGTGATGGGAGGCAAGGAAGAGAGAAGTTTGCTTGAACAAACTGATGGTAAAAAAAAAGAAAAGTTCTCCACCATACCCAGCCGCGTGCTGGGTCAAGCCTGGGCCTCAGCTTACCAGTTCCGGGCACTCAGACAAAGCTTAAAACCGCTCGTGCTGATGGCGATGTTTAGACTGCTGGTAAGTATGAGGAGCTCTCACTGTGTCTTCTCATTACTTGTCGCTAACCCAAAGCATCATCCACACAGCACTTGATCGAAATGAGCTACTTCTCACTACTGGGCCAGTGGTTCCGCCCGACTACCCCGAACCTTTGCCTGCAAGTCAGTAGAATAGCTAGTGCATCAATTTCGTCATGCCATATGTCCAGGTGGAAAATGGTGAGACATGTGTAGCCCTTCAACATACCTTACAGTTGGCCACATCTCGATGGATAGAACGTTTATGGCCTTTACCGAACACCAGCAACTACCGGCAAAGATCCATGCTCGTTCATGTTTTCTTTCCGAGTGAAGATTCTGAAGATCAATCTGTATCATTCATTGTTGCAAAAGCCGGGAATCTCACCTAGTCGCGCTGAACTAGTGCACCCCCATCAAGTTCAAGAATGGAAGTACTGGCTCTATTCATCCATATCGTATACCGTCAACGCAATTGCCTACGGTGTAGACTTCATAGTCAAAATCTGCATGTGGTTCGGCCCTGATATCCAAAGCTCAACATCGTACACACACCTTCCAGCCATGCTTGATGCACCTCGCGCTCACACACAAGGCTGTACCCACCATCATACTGGAGGCTGCCCAGCTAATCGGTACTGTATAGTCACCGCCTGCAGCCCGGAGCAACGCGCCCGATATTGGTCCTCCCACAAGGGCACTGAAACCAATTACTGTAAACGCCATTCCCAGCCTTGTACCAGTTTTGGTAATATCTGGACTGTATGCCCCTATCACTGAGGGAAAGAGCGACTGGAAAGCACCTGCGCCCAAGCCATAAAAAACAACCCAGACGTAGTATGATGTAATGGACTTTACGGAGAGCCAAATCCATAACATGACAACGTTGAAGAGAAGAGCCAATGTCTGCACGTTGAGTACGCCAATGAAACGATCCGCAATATACCCAGGGAGAACGCGTGCCGGAAGACCCACGCCGTTGAGGATAATGACAAGATTGAGCGACTCGTTATACGACATACCCAGCTCATCGCGCGCGAACGAAGCAACCTGTTCACAGTAAGCTGGATGTACTATTGTGTTGTAGTGAATGAACGACCCACGTAGTAGAAGACACAATACACAGGAGGCATCATGAAGCATGTACCCAATACTTGAAGGCAGTATGGCGCGTCTTTGAAAGCAGCCCAGTCCAGCAGTGGATCAGTCTTCTTCGGGGGCAATCGTGGCCGCATGAAAGCGATACAGAAAGCAAGGCTGACCAAATTCATGAAGCCTAAAACCCGAACGGTCCAACCAAAGCCGATTTTTCCCAACAGTTGACGCCTGGCCGAAATCAGTCATGGGATCGTGAAATAACTGATTCTACACTCACAATACAAGTGGATAAAGCACACCGCCCATGGCGGTTCCACTCGTCACTATGCCCAATGCCATAGCTTTCTTCTTCGCAAAGTATGTTGAGCAGACTCCCATGATGGGAACGAAAAAAATGCCGCCACCCACACCAGTGCAAAAGCCTTGTGTGAGGAGGATTTGCCAGTAGGTGTGTGCCACACTCATAGTGAAGATTCCAACGAGCTGTATAATGATGCCCAAAGCTACCGTAGGACGGAACCAACCTCTATCCAACGCACGGCCGCTAAAGATGCCCAGTCCGAACACCAAACATGCCTGTACAGAACCGATCCACGAGATCGTTGAAGCGGGTTCAAATAGTATGGCCTCGTAGTAAGGTTGCCAGGCGCCAAACGAGTTGACAAAACCCCACGAATTGACAATGGCTAGCCATGCGCAAAAGACTTGGCTCCAGGCACGAAAGCCACCATCGGGAGGTGGGCCGGGCTCCGAGAGCGAATGGGTAGTGATGTGTGACTGTATGCGCCCGAGTGCATTTTCGGACTTTGACCTTGTTCTAGTGATTGCGGTATTGAGTGGAAATGCCGTGCTAATGCCCGGCGTGGGGGCGTCGGTATGTGCTTCGGCTTTCTCTCCGTCGTGAGGAGTGTGGGTAGGAAACTCCATGACGTCGGTTAATGACAGCGAGAGACTTGCAAAGCAATCATCTGAGGCAATAGATGTAGACCCAAAGACCTTTTCTTGGCCAGTTTTGCGATGACTCAAAAGTGTGATGTACACTAACAATCCTCAAGAGTCATCGATATAGACAGTGCAAGTTCTTGGCAGGGGGTGCAAGTCTTCCGACTGATCTCGTAGGGCGAGAGTTATCAATGGAGACTATGAGAGAAGTGGAGAACGGGGTAGCTCGGCTCGAGAGTGGTTAGAAGGACGCTGTGAGGTGACGTTCGTGAGCAAGATCAGTGGGGTTGCGCCACTCAGGACTATGTCGGCTATAAGCGGGAATTAACTAGCAGAAGCCGGGCGCAAACCAACGAGTCAGCACACAGTGATTGCAATGACGCTCTTGACGACGGCCAGTGCTTGAGGGCTGAAGATGCATGGGGACTACCTAGCTCTTGGCGACGCGCTGGACGAAGTCGAGATCGCGCTCATGCTGGCCTGCTATGATGTAGATCCAACGTGCCTCGGCCTTCTTCCACCAGCGGTTTGGCAGGTATGCCTCGAGCATGTAGTACTCGTCGCGCTGGTAGGGGAACTCGAGGCTTGGCGGACCGTGCTTGGCCAGGAAGGCATCGGTGCCGGCGGCGGCGTCTTCTTCCGTCATGCGGATGTGGGTGCGCTGGTTGCCCTTGTTCCTCGAGTGCCTCCTGATGGCGCGCACGGTGCTGTCGAGATGCATCTCCAGGATGCGGGCGTGCCACAGCGGGTGGGCGACGGCGCGGCGGGCGATGCGGGCGTTGCGGGCCAGCAGCAGCTCGCTGTTTAACGGCGTGGGCTGGCCCCGCGGCAGGACGGGGATGGGCACGCCGTGGTCGAGATTGGGCTGCCAGTGGGCAAAGTCCAGCAGCAGGGCCAGGTTGTTCCACGTCAGGATGCAGGTGAGGCAGGTGCACAGCTCGTGCGCGTCGGGGGGCTGGATGTGCTGGTAGGGGCGCCGGTGGATGTTGAGCTGCGTCTGGCGGGCGGGGTCGGTGAGCAGCTCGCGCACAGCGGGCTCGACGTCGCGCAGGAGCCGCGGCGTAGGGAAGCACTGCGCAAGCAGTGCGTACCGCCGAGCAATGATGGCCGCGCCCAGCACGCGCCCGTGGGCCGCAACGAGCGCATAGAAGCGCCCGTGGGCGAGGCTGAAGCCGACCACGTCTCGCGGAGACAGATGCACAAGGCACTCCAGCAGCACCTCGGCTGGCAGCTCGCTGAGGCTGATCGCCGCGCCCCTTCTCTTGTCGCGCGCCCCGCGCCGCCGCTGCATGCGCTCGGTGCGCTTCGACTTGAGCGCCAGCGCGCCCGTCCGGTCCTCGAGCGGCTCGTCGCCGTCGCTGTCGCCGACGTGCCGCGGCATCTCTTTCTCGTCGTGTGCCGCTTGGGTGCCGGCGGCGTGGCGGTCGTGTGCCTGTCGTACTCGATGCCTGCCGCGAGCCTGTCTGCCTGACTAATCGCGCCGCAACTGACGTAACGCACCTCCGTCGGTCTCCTGCGCCGCTGATTCGCCAATGTTTGTCGCCTCGGCCATGACGCCATCCTGCCATTTGTAAGCCGAGCATCACCGTCTGCGTACATATATCTACACATGGCTCCACCCAGTGGGCCACCGACACCCAGACCAAGCCGTCCACCATGACTGTCGCAAACTTTATCCACATCGACACCGCATCCTACACAGGAAAGCCTTGGTCCAAGGTCGACGGTCCCGGCCAGAACTTTGAGCGCAAGAGCCATTCTCGAGAGGTCCACAACCTGCGCGCCAGGGAACATGAGTTCACTACAGACAACTCTGGTTTTGCCGTTTACACCTACCCTGCCGAGGAAAAGCTTTTTACCGACGATGCTGCTGTAAGAGACAATTACTACCCAGAAGTCGAGAACCTACTTCGCGACAAGATTCCCGGTATCAAAAAAGTCCATATCTTTGACCACACAATTCGCCGCAGAGTCAAGGGTTCCGCTCGCCAGCCTGTGCAACAGGTCCACGTCGATCAGACCCCCGCCGCCGCCGAAGCCCGTGTTCGCCGGCACATTCCTCAGCCAGAGGCAGATGAACTTGTGAAAGGCCGCTACCAGATAATCAATGTCTGGAGACCAATCGAGAATCCTGCGTCCGACCACCCTCTTGCTGTCATCGACTGGCGGACCACTGCCCCTTCAGACTTCATTGCCACTGATCTGTTGTATCCTCGACGAGATTCGCAGGATGCGGACGACGACGACCGTGGCAAGGAGGTTCTGCCAGATCCGAGCAAGTACAACTCAACTGAAGGATATGAGGTCAAGGGCGAAACCATGGGCGTGGCACCAAACGACAACCACCGTTTCTACTACCAGAAGGATATGACACCAGATGAAGTACTCCTCCTCAAGTGCTTCGATTCATACGGTGAGGGCATGCCGAACGGAGTACAAGGCATCGCTGTTCGAACTCCACACACAGCGTTTGATGACCCACAAACCCCAGAGCACGCACCAGGTAGGCAAAGTATCGAAGTGAGGTGCTTGGTCTTCTATTAGTAGTGCAAAAGCCTTACGTAGTGCCCAAGATTCTCTGCTGTACTTAATGGTCATCATCCAACTTCGTTCATAATGTTTTTTCTCACATTACAAACGTTCTCCTCGGAGTCGTGTCGTTAACAAGACCAGAATACGCTGCGCTTGCCAACACTCACCGCAGTCCGTGGCCAAACGATGTTACGATTGGTGCTCACGCGAGCATCGTCTAGATGCATCCATGTGACCTCCCACTTCCCTAGTTGCGTCGTGCGCGGAGTGAGCACGAGCCATCATCGTAAGCTTTGCGGATCTAATTAAGGTTTCGCCTCTGCACATCTAAACACGCTCACGTTTTAACCAACGACACCCGGAGGCTTGAGAGTGCGCCCTACGAAACGTCAAAGCACTATAGCCCAAGAAAAGTAGGACATCCTTGTTGACACAATCCAGTGCCTAGAACGCGGCATTGTGAGCAAAGGGGCGATCGTCGGCCATTGGCGCTACGTCTTGAAACGTTCCCACTCTCACAACTGTCTCCAGAGCGTCGAGTGCGCGTTTCTCCCCCCTGGAATCCATGCAATTCCTGCAGCTTTAATCGCCTGTTTATCATCTACGATTTGCCCGTCTTCGCGGCGATTTGTGGTTCTGCTGGCTGAACCATCGCCTACATGGACGTTTATTCGCAGAATGCTGACGCCACGAAGGCTTAATACACCAGTACAGGTACTGGATTACAAAAGATTATACCTTAATAGAATCACAGCAAGCTACAAGGGCAATGAGGAAGGAAGAGAAGGTCTGGTGGGTGCAGATGGGGGAAGCAGGACCCAATCAAGGAAGAAACCGAAGTTGATGCACCGGACGGCAAACATCACTATGCAAGAACAACCAATTCCAACGCCCACAATGAAGCTCACACTAGAGACATCGAACGATCTACGAATCACGCATACTATCTCTATCCAAGCAACGGCTTCTGTAACTTCAAAACCTGAGGGAGGTGCAAGAGTTCAGATCGAGTCACTACCGGGACAAAACCAAGATAGGCCAACTCTTGACGGTGCCAAATTAGAAGTTCCAGTGCTGCCAGGTGTCAACCAAGATACTTCGGGTATGGGCGATATCCCGGTGTCACCCGCGGCAGCGCTCATACCTTCGCAAATGCCCGCCATAACGGTGGACAGACCTCTTCCTGGGCAGAACCAAGTCGACCCTATCATGGGTGAGCTCGCTCCTCTAGTACTTTCACCTTCGGCGCCAGAGTCCTCTATTCTACTTTCAAACCCTACTTCTTCGACACCATCAGTCGTCAGCCAAGTGACTGCAACATCAATGTCCACCTTGAGAGCTCAGTCGACTTCAGCATCTTTGGATTCATCATCGGTGGTTGGTTCCTCTAATTCAGTCACAATGTCGTCCATTGCCTCCTTCGTCACTATTACGCGATCAGAACTAGGTAGAGAAGAGGCTTCTGTCACACTGACCCTGCCGAGTACATCAGCAATTGCTTTCACGACGAGCACTACAAGTTCCGATGCTACCAAATCTGCTACTTCACAAGCCATTGCAGCTGCACAATCAGCCCCGGGATTGTTAACATCGACTGCCGCAGTTGCTATCGCCTCTGTGAATCCTGCAGCCGAATCTGACGTTCGCAATGGGAGTATCTTAAATCCAATGGCGAGGACACTACTCATTCTATTCGTGATTCTTGGTAAGCTAAGCTTGGCCACTCCGTCCGCGCCCAACCACTAATGTTCAACCAGGAGTCTTGTCAGTCCTCGTTGCATTCGTCATCTTCATGATGGTCAGGTCTCATAGAAGACGTTTTCAAACAACACAAAACGGCCCACGGAATATAAATGAATACGATACGTCGAATCGCCGTAATGATGACAATCCCCGCGTCTCCACTAATACCAACGACAACCCTTTCCTGACGGCGAGTGAGAAAGCCATCATCGATCGCGCAGCGTCTCCTGATGGAGATTCCGATTTGAATTCGTCATCTCGGCTGTCGGAAGCGATTAGCTCGTTTATCAAAAAATCGAGAAGGCTGACGTACAAGATCTCGCCTTGATAGCGCATGTCAAATATGATCAGAAATGCAAACAGGAGTAGTATATAGAACTTGTATAGTCGACATCACAATGTGCGACAAATATCAAACGCTCCTTTTTTTAAAAAGTGTCGGAACTATTGGCATGGTTCAACCATGATCGTATCAAATACCACCAGCACGACGGTGACTTAAACCTCAAAGACACAACCTCGTCTGATACTTGTTTGGTGATGTTCAGTCAGTTGCTGGTCTTAACCATCTGGAGTTCGAATGACGGGGAGTATGCCCAGACGCTACTCACCCTTGTTCTCGTTGACATTGAACCCAACACCAACCATCGACTGGACAGAACGTAGCCTCGCGTGGTCTAGTCGCAGCAGCTAAGTCGCGGTATTCCGCACGAGGTTAGCAAATGCTAGTGCGGCGTTCGATACCTGCCAAATACTGCCGATATGGGGATCTGGACAGTGCGCTGCATCACGCTCGCAGCCTTGCGTACGCTGGTGCTACCTTATCTCACGAGTCAGACAGCTCCACCTCTTTTTGCGCTTACTTACTTAGGACTGCCAGACCTATACAAGCTAATAAGCGTAAAGTAAGGCAAAAACCTATAGAGCGTCTAAGAAAAAAGTATTAGCCTCTTAGTAGTACTTAGAACTACGCTAGTAAATAGGTACCCTCTATCTTAGAGTAGAGTTAGAGTAGAGTAGGGTCTATATAGACCTTAGATAGGGGTTAAGTAGGGTAGAGGTATATTATATAATATATTGTGGTAGAGTATTAATAACTAAGCATAACATAAGGCTCTATTAGGACTAGTGTTACAGGAGTTCTTCCTAGAGGGTTGCCCTAGTCTCTAACTAGGTATACCTTAGCCTATAGCTAGGTGCATAGACAACCCCTATATATACACTCTTAATCCTAAGTGCTTAAACCTTAAGAATTTATCTTATATTATATTAAATAATACCTAATTCTGCTATTACTAGTACTTATTAAACTTATATTTAATTGCCTATCTATAGTAACCTTATAATTGAAATCCTTCCTATTTCCCTTTAGAAAAGGTAGTTAATTCTTATAACTTTAATCTCTAGCTACCTTAATTATAGTAGAAGGCTCTTAAGATTTATAGAGTATAGTAGCTAGTATAGTTAATAACCTTAGTTATAAGTCTTTTAAAATAGAGCTAGATAGGCACTATAATAATAATATATATAAGAAGATACTAGTAAAGGCTACTTCTCTAACCTACCTACTATAAGTGCCTAACCTTATACTAAAGAATAATTAGCTAGACTTAATAAAGCTTTATTATATTCTTAAAAAGCTATACTATAAATAGTTTATATTTAGTAAGTAATAATTAAGTATACTACTACTAATATACTCTATAGGTAAGCTGCCTACCTAGGCAAGTTGCCTACTTTTACTAAGACTATACTAACTTACCCTTCTATTACTAATGCCTTAATAATAGAGCTAAAATAATATATTAAATAAGACTTAGATACAGCTTGCACTTTAAGCTCTTTAATAGGACCCTAAACTCTTAGTATAATATACTATAGCTATCTATAATATACTATAAACAACCCTATATAATAAATATACTAAACAACCTTTATATAATAATACTATGCCTAACTTATAAGAGTTAGATAATAATAAGAAGTAGGTAATTGTTAATTATATACTTAAGCTAGATATGCAAGGATTTAGCCTCTAGCTAGTAGATATAGCTGCTATAGCTAATTCTCTGCATACTAAGTATAATCTAGGCCCTATTAGTATAAACTAGCCTAGTACATTTATAAAGCATTAACTAGAGCTTAAAGTAAAGTTTAATTATAGGTATAACTATAAGCAAGCTCTTTGCAAGGATTCTAGGGTTATATAGGGCTAGTTTTTCCTAGTATAAAATATAAAAGCTAAGTATAGTATCCTAGATAATAATATATATAACTTTAATAAGATAGGCTTTATAATAGGCTAGATCTCTTAAAGAGTAGTTATTATAGCTTTAGAAAGATAAGGAAGGCTAAAGGTAGTCTAGCTAGGTAACTAGGAGTAGATAATAGTTATATAGGGTATTAATACTAAAGAATAGGCTATCCTACCCTTTATTATCTTTAAGGTGTGTTACTACCTCTCTAGCTAGTATAAGGAGGAAGACCTACCTTAGGATTAGGTTATTATAGTCTCTAGTAACAGCTAGACTACTAATAAGCTTAGTTTTAAGTAGTTAAAGCACTTTAACGCGTATATAAAGAAGTATACTGCTAGTACCTACTAACTACTAGTTATTAATAGCTATAAAAGCTATTAATTACTCTAATTCTAGAAACACTATAAGGATAATAAGATTATTACTCTATATATACCTCTATACTTATTATACCTTCTATAGCTACTTAATATAGGCTGTTTTACCCCTTTAAAAATAGTATATAGGTACTAAGCTAAATTACTTATATATAACTAAATTAGCTATATTATAAAGACTAAGTTTCTACTATACTTTAAAGCAGCCTATAATATAGTGTTTACCTCTAGTAATATCTAAGAAGGGTTTTAAGGTGTTAGATTAGTCCCTTTTAACCTAGAATAGGTTATATTAGCCCTTAATATAAAGCTTTAGACTCTATTACTACTACTCTCTACTAATAATATACTCTAGTAGTTATAAACCCCTAGTAACACCCTAGAATTTAGGTTGCAATTAACTCTAATTTAAGAGAAGTATAAGAGGCAGTAGGGTAGCTTACGGTATTCTATTCTAAGCGTGCTTAAGCACTATATAAAGAGGGGAGTAATCTTATCCTATAAGCTAGTTTTAGCTTAATAGGAAATTAAGGAGCTTTAAGTAGCTAATAAGGCTGCTATATAATAAAAATTATATAAAAGAAAGTAAGTTTAGAAGGAAGAGACCCTAATAGTTAAAGATAGGCAGTAGCTAGCAGCTCTAAAGGAGTTTAGGGCACGTAGTAATAGGAAGAGGGTAAAGAAGTAGGTGCACACTTAAGAGGGCAAGCTAACTTAATAGCACTATAGAAGGTGTAGTTAAATAGGACATAATATATAAATATATAAGATTAATATAGAAGAGGTCTCTAAATAATATTCTAGCCTATACTATACTATATAGGACTAAAGTGTAGTGTTTTAGGCTATAATAGGTTAAGTTTTAGTAAGGGCTTAGTAAAAGTAATTTACTTGCCTATTAATCTGCTTGCCTATAGGGTATATTATAAGATAATTAAATAAGTTATAATATAAGTGTATAGCAAGTAACATAGTTAAGCAAGTAACGCACCCTAACAAACTATTAGGCCTTCCTACCTTTAAACCTTAATAGACTAACTACCTAACCTAGAATTACTCCTAAAAGAAGATAGAATTAAGCTTGCACTTTAAGCAATTAAGAAACCTTAAGAGCTAAGCGTGCAACGCGCTGCTATAGTGTATAGGGTCTCTAAGGCAACCCTCTGCTACTAACGCGCTAGGACGCAGTTAACACGTAATACCTACCCTAAATTAGCAAATCTTTAAAGGATAGAGCAGAGGACACTTGTATAGTATATTAGGAAGCTAGATTTCTAAGGATTTGCCCTAACACTCTATTATATTAAAGATATAGCTAATTAACTACATACTATATACAGCATAAAGCCTATTAGCCTATAATAGGCTTTAAACTTTATTAAATATAAACCTAGACTAAAATTATATATAACTTAATAGAGAGATTGCTAGAGAGTCTTGTGCAGCAATCTAGGGGTTATTAGGCCCTAGTTTAACCTATTTTAGAATATTAAGGCTAAGTACAGCATCCTAGATAAAGATACCTACAACTTTAATAAGACTAGCTTTACTATAGGTATTAGAAACTGTATTAAAGTAGTTACTATATTAGAGAGACATACTAAGCCTATTAGGTTATAATAGGGAGACTGTAAGTAGGTAACTTTTATTACTATAATTAACGTAATAGGCTAGGCAATTACGCCCTACCTTATCTTTAAAGTAAAGAACCACAACGCGTCCTAGTACCCTAATTTAAGGCCCTAATAGTGTATTAGAGTTAGTGACAATAGCTAGACTATAAACAATATTAGTGTAGCCTAGTTAAGGCACTTTATTAAGCAGATTAAGGGCTAGAGGGTAGGTAGCTATATACTACTAATAATTAATAGCTATAAAAGCTATAAGTTACTTATATTCTAGGATCTTTATAAGGAGAATAAGATAATTACTCTATATATACCTTTACACTTATTATACATCCTGTAGCTGCTTAATATAGGCTGTTTTACCCCCTTAAAGCAGGAGTATAGTAAAGAGATTAGAGTCTTAGTAATAAACTATATTAGCTAAATAGATAAGAAGGCCTTTATTGCAATATTTATAAAGGTTTTTAAGAAGGTATTCTTAAAGGCAAATATTATATTAAGCTTTAAGGTAACTAGCTTAGTGCCTAATAACCTATTAGTAGTGCTATTAAAGCTTAATATTAAGCTTTAGATGCTAACACTACCTCTACTAGGGGGGGCCTAATAGAACCCTAAGACACTTACTAATACTAATAAGATAGAGTCTTAATTAATACTGCTTTGCAATTGTATTTAAAAGCACTAAGGATTATTACTAACTCTAATAGTAGAGATTGTTAATTAGCTGCAGAGAGGCACTATAATACTACTACATAGGCAGACGTTATTAGCAGCCTAAGTGCTGCAGCTTAAAGCATTAAATAAGGCTGCTTCTAAGCGCAAATTACGTAAAAGAAAGCAGATTTAGAAGAGTAGAGATCTATTAAAGGAACAGGTAGAGGATTTAATAGCCTAATATAACGTTAGGGTGCAGATAGAGGGGGAAATGCGTAAGGGTAGAGCCTAAATAGGTGCAGATAAGCAGGGCAAAAGGCACTACAAGCACTATAGTAAGATAGGGCACAACTTGCGTATATATAAAAAAGATGTAGTAGACGTTAGTAATTAAGGATATATCTTGTTAGCTATATTATAATATTGTAGTATTAAGTAATTGCACGTAGAAGGCTTAATAGTTTGTTAGGGTGCGTTACTTGCTTAACTGCGTTACTTGCTATGCACTCACGTTATTATATATTACTATTTATTATAGAACTGTATAGCTAAAATAAGTGTAGTCTGCTCTTAAAAAGAGTACTTTGTAATGATTTATATAGCTTATAGACGTATAATGTGTATACTAGTATTTTTGCCTTATGTTTAAATCTTGGTTAGTGCTTTGTTTTTGGTTTTTGGTCTGTGCGCAGCGCGATTAACAATTTTGACGCTTTTACAAGTGTTAATTCACAGGCATCACCCCTTTAGTAAGCAGGTTATACCTAAATAGGAAACTACTATCCGTACTACGGCTACGGCACCGTCCAGCGACCCCTTCACCGTAACCCGTACCGTCGTAGTTGACTTTTTGGCCGTAGCGTAGCTGCGGCCGACCTCACGGGACGTAGTACGTCCCGTTGGAAACGCTGGACCGATTGCTCGATCGCGTGAGTTGTGAGTATGGCGGCCTCAAGCCTTGAAGGCTTGGGCCATCTCGATCCTCCACATGATCAGCTCTGAGGGCATGGTGATCAGAGCCGATGACAAAGTAGACGTGCTTGCCATCGAAATAGGCCCATTGCACCTTGCGGTGCGGCTCGGTCTGGTCAGTGTCTTTCGCCAGCAGGAGAGACATCGTGTGCTTCGGGGGACCCGAGATGGACTGGAAGATGTATTATTCTGGGTCTTCGATGAGTGTGTATATGTCTGGAACAGCCGCGCGAACCACTTCACTGGTCTGTTCCAGAGTGTGAGAGTCCGACATGGTCTTGTTGTCTGGGTGTCAAAGATCGAGGAAAGATTGGAAAGACTGAGGGCAGATAGAGGAAAGATGGAGGTTGAGTGACGAGATAAGTAGCGGGGTAGAGCGATGTAAGTACTCGCGAGGCTTGGCGGGGCTAGGTGAGAGAGGAACAAGTGAGAGTGAAGGTGAGATGGCGGCAGGCAGCAGTGGCAGACAAACGGTGAGCATACGGACCTCGCATCCCGGGGGACGAGTGAGCCGCCATAGCTTGACGAAATGGTGCTTTTCAGTGGTCAGATCAGCTCGAAGAATACCTTCCCGAACACAAAGTCATAAAGAGTAGTGAATAGAGTTGAACCACACATGTAAAGGGGCAGAGTCCTGTTCGAGGAACTAATACCGTTTGTGTTCGTAAACTAGTCCATTCCATGTCTGGTACGCGATTTAAGAAGCGCAAACAAGTATGTAGAGTAAACGGCGGCAAAGATGATTTTAGGGTCTCTTATACCTCTTGGCCGATAAAGTGCATATCGCTCACATGTGAGGTTGATAAGGCCACTTTTGAACGCAACTCCCCTTTAGAAGAGCAGCAGAAACTTCCAAAAACATGATCGCATCCGACAATCGTTTCAAAGGCAGTCGTAACCTCTACGCACGTAGACCGTGGAGCCATCCAGAAGGCGGCATGCGTTTTTGTAACGTAAAGAGGGTGGATTTTCGAGATCTCACACAGAGAAGGAGTCCATGTACACGTACTCATAACATTCCAAAATATTCACTCCGAGAATACAGCCATGTCCGCATTGGTGTCAAATTCAGAAGCAGACAGAACCCAGACAGTTTTCCGACTGATTTGAGTTTGAGGCAGAAAGGAGAGACATTTGTCGAGAGACTCGCATTTTTGGATTCAGGGCCAAGTAGCAGAACGGTCGACACTGACCGCCCAGGGAACGGCCACGGGCGCATAGCGAGCAATATCGGCTTTCTCGAATAGACAAAATGTGGAGGATCTGATGTCATAACTCTGTATATAATGTGATGACGGATCATCTGGTACTATGGAGCTACTAGAGTAGGTACGGGTATGCCAAGGCATCATGTACGTGATAAAAAGCCTCCATATAACGGCCCAAAGTACGGTTTTGATAGATGCGTATCCGGATTGTTTGGTTGATTTGGCAGAGCGCACATAACGAAACATACGCTGGTTTTGCAGCAGAGGAGGAAAGGACATAAGTTGGGTGGGCATATTTTGAGCCCACAGCAACATGCAACACGCCTTTCCTCATTTTCGAAATTTGATGTATAGACACAAGAAGAGAGGAGAGGAAGCGCAGAGCAACATAGTCTTTGGCATTTACAGTTTTTGAAGGCGGCTGCAATCAAACGGTTACGTTTTCGGCTCGCAGACAGACTCCAGCACATGCCTCAAAGGCTTTCATTTTCGAGACATACACAGCCATGGAAGCATTCCTACATCATTTTATGTGAAGAGCAGACATGACAGCTATCTTCGACCATTTGGCAGCCAGACAAGACATATGTTGAGTGCTTGTATGTTTTCGCGCATGTCAGTGGAAGGTTAGTCTTTTTTTTTATGAAACTTGGGCAGATGTAGCAAAGAGCAGGCAGCTCAGGTATAACAAGAGTGTGAGGTAGATTGAAGGACAGAACCGAGAGACTTGATGCAGAAGTAGGGGTTTGGGAGCACACATGTATAGTATCATATAGCGTTTTCTCGGTTTCTTAAAGTATCGGCTTTAGATGTGTGGATGAGAAGCGTGGGTTCGCGGCATGGAGGGGTTTATATGGTGTTTGGAACTGCACGTGCGTGGTGCAAACGAAGAGTATTGCTAGGCGGTCGCTTGGTGCGTGGTGCGGTCACATGCAAGGATGGGTAACAGCAGATGGCGCAGTCTTTGGAGAGGCAACGATGGCATCGAAGGCAGATTATATTTCCCTCCAGCATCAACCTTTACCCTCCCACTCGCCCATAACAGACCCGTCAGCCTGGTCCCCACTTGTTCCCTCCACCACCGAGCGCCCGATCGCCCCCCGCAACCTCCAAGACTCAAGTAGAACATGTAGAGCAACAACAACAACGGCAACGGCACACAGGTACATATCAGAAACCCACTTACAGTGAACTCATAAATGGAGATAAACAGATTCTGCTGTCCACAAGCCTCGTTCAAGTTCCCTCGACAGCCAGTCTGGCAATTGAGATCGCCGAGCGGGGCTGCAATGCCGGCAATGATAGAGTTGTTGCGGTTGATGACATTGTCGCACCCTGCACCGCATTAGCAACGATTCCGCCGCGACGCTTCGAACGAAGTGGACGTACAGCACTGGTTGTCGCTTGTGCCGGCGTACTTGTAGCCTTGTCCTCTGCACACATTGGTGCAGACGACGCCGCCGTTGGTGTTCTGAACTTGGTAGAAGGCTCCAAGAGCGTGGTCGGCATTGAGAATAGCGATGTTCACGTCGCTGGTTTGGTCAATAGGTGTGCTTAGACGGTTGAATAACACGCACGAATAGCATCCTTTGTATCTCCAGCCGTTGCTTAAGGCGGCATTGGGGGCAGGGGATTTCGGTGGAGGTAGTAGCTGCGCCGCTGTTGTTGTGAGCAGCGCCACGCCGGCGATGAGATACTCAAAAGCTCTCATTTTTGCGGCGTTTGGACCGACTCAGATCAGTAGGGCAGGAGATGGATCTACGATTGGTAGGATACGATAGGGAAGGGCTGAACCTCGACACAATACCTAACCTGGTTCTCTATTTGCACTTTTTTCTCGATGCAGTCAGTAAGTTCGTTGGCAACCGTAAGTCAAATCTGAATCGGACAGGCCAGATCTCAGACGCCGACGGCGTGTTCTCGAATTGTCGAAGGAGGGTGGGTAACAACTTCAGAGAGCCTGGCAGATGTTTATATCTCTTGAGCACATTCATGCCAAGACGAGTCGTGTGCATGAAGTACTCGCTGCAAGGGGTGAGGTTGTGGTCACTGATGACCAATGGCCATTGAGTTCTCGACAGCATGATTAAACAGGTCTCACGATCCTCTTAGGCCCACGAGATTGACAGTGAGTGTGTGTTGTTTGCTCGCCAGAGCATTCGGGCTTGTTGGCGTGCTCATGATCTGTCATTGCGAATGTCGAGCCTCAGAAAGGGATGTAAGTACGTGCGCGGAGTTCCACCGCCACATTCCAATATGGACGACGATATCAATGTCGTCGTCCGTACGGTCCTCGGAGACCAGGCCGGGTCAAACCATGGTAGTAGCCACGACTGGACTTCCAAGGCACCCGAACATCGGTGCCTCTGCGGCCTGGAGGTAAGACCATTGCTGATTTAGCAAGGAATGTATCATTTGCTTGCCGTATGCCGAAAGAAAACCTTGAGTGCAGGGCGAACAGTCGAGAATACATTGCCAGCCTTAATTCGCGTTGGCCCTGACAAAAACGCCTGCGAGAGAGTTGTTGTGCATCATCCTAGTCAAGACTCAGACAGCGAAACTAAGCTCAGACTGACATACTACTTGCGGACGTGAAGTAGGTGCATAACAGCGGTGTGTGATAGCCGTTCGGTAGGCCGGGGCAGTTGAGAATCGTGGTGTAAGATGTGGGGCAGGGACCGCGGCAGGTTGGTCCGATCGGGACGAAGCACTCCACAGCATGACGCGACCGCGAACTCACCCCGTAACTCACACGACCTTCCAACACACACACCCGACGCCAAACAGGTCCTCTTGGTTGACTGATCCTGCTTTGGCAACCACGATGCACCCGAATCGATAGGGCCACCAATCCGCGTAGCCCGCCCCAGCCCCTGTGGTTCCGGTAACCGTGGAGGCGCACCCAGGCGCAATGGATCAGACCGCAGGTGCACTTTCCAACATGACTTCCTTCCTGCCGTCACCAGCAGACCTCCTTCTTGTCTTTCCACGGCTCTTCGGAAAAGCCAGCTCGCTCGGCGACATGATGCGCTCTGGTGGCAGCATAATTGCTGAGCCGACCTTGGCCAATGTCACCAATGGCACAGCGGTGACGACTGCGGGCAAGTTTGCGCAAGAGTCCGTGGCAGCTGCAGCAGGTGCCACTTCTGGATCGACAGATGAGATCAGCATGTTCCAGGCATTCAAGAACGTCGCCAGCTTCTTCAGCTACATGACTTCCAAGTGGGCGATTGCGACGTTTGCCATAGTGAGTGACACAATATGTCTACCGTGCGCCCTGGCTGATACCTCTCATTTAGGCCATTCTTTTGAACAGGACTCAATTCTATGCCTCCAGCCGCGTGCCGCTCGCCTTCGACCGCCTACACATACGCCTCGCTCTCTACATCATCCCTTTGATGCTGTTCACGTTCCAGAACCTGAACATGGTTCGCGCCATCCGATGCCAGACGTCCCCCGACTGGTCGCAGATGCAGTATGGAACCCCGGGAAGATACCTCAGTACAGACTTCAGTGGTGAGGGGGGATATCTATACCGCGCTTCGTCCCACTTCCTCTTCTGGGAGAACACGATAGACTCGTGCCAAGCCGTGGGTATGTTTCCTAGTGTTGCAGACACGACAAGAGATAACGGCTCGCTCGCTTTGCTGTGGCCTTTGTTCTTGTCCCTGGGCTTCGGTCAGTTCGTCGAGACATTGTGTTGCGCTCTCCAAGGCCGCCCACCTGTTCAGGAAGTTGGTATGACCATTTTCGAGCACTCGCTGGCTTTTGCTGAAGCAGAGGCTGTTGTGACTAAGCCCTTGACCATCAATTCTACGCGATTCAACCAACCCAAGAACGTGCTGGTTCCCAACGGCACAGCTGTACTGGTAACTCGGTCCGGTCTCAACAGCATCGCGAATGTCCCGCCGGAGGTCCTTTTGATATCTCTTATTTCCAGTATCAGCCACTGGACTAGCAATCTGCTGGCAATTGCTGGGGTACGCTCAAGGTACCGACTAGTCACAACCGGCATCTGGGGCTTGGCATACATGGCAACATTTGTATGGAGCTTCGTGCGGCTGACCGAGGCCATTGCAGAATCTGACAATCCCGTTGGCCTGCTGCGGTTCCCCACTGTGTGCATTATTGGATTCATCCCTCACCTCTTGATCATCACTGGCACTGCCACCTGTGGGCTCATCTACCTCCTGGCCTTCCTTATCACTGTTTTAGCACCTCCACCAGGCCAGCCCGAGTCGATGACATGGAAGGAACGCTTTGAGGCTGCGTACAATAACCTGCACGCCAACATACACCTGTCCTCGATAGCACCAGTTACGATTAGTTGGCACGAAGACTTCTACACGGCGATTCTGAAAGTGGGATTCACAGTTCTGACTGCTGCGAGTGAAGCCGTATTCCTCAACGAAGGCGCCCGAATTAACGTCCACTCGATGACATTCCTTGAGAAGAAGAGACTGAAGGAGGTGCTAGACCGTCGACGCCAGTTCAGGAAGACCTTGACAAATATTCCCAATGAGCTGACAGAAGAGTCTTTCGCTCCTGGCGTTGGCGTGGAGGACAAACCGAATGCTGGCACTTCTGATCAAGCAACCGCCTCGGGCTATGCTCGCGAGCGAAAGACTCGCAGTATGACTATTGCGCCTGGGGCTGCCAATAATGGAGCGCAGGGCGATCCGGCTGGACTCCAGCAAAGGAGGGGCCGTTTCTATCTAACTTTGCAGTTCTTGAAGGGCATTGCAAGACTGGTCATGCTCGTCCACGCCAGACTGACCATTGCAATGCTAAGACGACTGAGAGTTGGATACCGCCCAAGATGGCTCAGGCGACTCGCTGGACCTCGCGCCGCGAAAGAACCGCGCTTCCCAGCGCAAGCGTACAGCGATAGACAGCGCCGCGCGGCATCTGTTGACGCATGGCTGACACTCGATGGCCGCTCCCGCGTCCGCCTTGACAGTCAATTCGATGCTGAGGCATTTGCGAAGGAGCGTCTCCGCCAGACAGGATTCCTCGACGCGCCCAACGCCGGGCAGTCTGACGAACGCGTTGACGACTACATGTACTCATGGTGGCGTAATGGAGGTCGCTTTGGCGACGTTGATCACAGTAGCGACTACATGCCACCGCCAGACGATGATGTAACGAGTGTAATCTCATATGCCACCACTGACGACGGCGACTGGTCGGACATGGAGGAGGACGGGCAACGGACACCGACTCGAGACACTTACCAGCGGACGCGAGAGTCAACACCAGCTGCAGAGAATGATCTCGACCTTTCGCGCCTTTCGGTTCTTCTGGATCCCAAGACGAAAGAGGATCGAGAAGAAGCGAAGCTCTTGTCACGACACCTTCAGAGTTCACAGATCATGACACGATCGCAATACCGCAAGGCTCTGGACCAAGACCAAGCTAGGATTCTGATGACGTCTCGTTATCGCCTTGAAACATCGGCTGGTATGACGGCGGAAGAGGAGGAACAGTTGCTGGAAGATCTGATCCTTAACAAGAGGCAGGCTGCCCCACCGCCAGGCTCATCCACAGGAGGCAGCTGGGACACTGGAGCGGAGGGTATGGGATCTGAGGGCCCACAGTGTGTTGTATGTCAGCTGTCACCCAGAACGGTCCTTGTGTGGCCGTGTGGATGTCTTTCGCTCTGCGATGAATGTCGTGTGGGACTGGCGAGCAAGAACTATACAGCGTGCGTGTGCTGTAGGACAAAGGTGGTTGCGTATTCCAGGCTGTACGTACCATGAGGTATATAGACTTTGCATCGCCGGGAGTTGATAATAGGCTTCGTTCTCGATACATATCATGCTTGAGTGTCTACTGGAGTGTCAGTTTGGTCCCTGTGCTATACCATAGCCCCGCAATTTAAACTCAACGGGTCTAGCCTTGAATCTACTAGCCATCATGATCCCTGTCGAAATTTCGAGCTCCGCAACTTTTCGAGCTCGAGCGAGCCGGCGCATCACTCACGTAACCTGGTCGCGATGGGAAAGCGGACAAATTTCGAAGGTGACGCGGCGAGTGTGCATACGACCAAGCGCCAGAGGATCGAGGGTGGCCATGAGCGCAATTCTCCACGACCAAACGGCGCTGGTGCCGAAGAGGTGCACTCGGCTCGCGACTTGCAGAAGGTCCTGTATTTCGACCAGAACGCGACAAATGACTTCCGAAATGGTACGCGCCAAAGTCACTAACCCGGGAATGTGCCTGACTGACCTCTGTAGGATTGACCTCATTCAAGCGGTTCCTCGACTCGATCCTCTATGCGACAGACGAACATGATGTGCCCCGCCGGCGAACCATTCTTCGCGAGTTCCTTGATACGCAGAAAGGCAAGACCCAGGATGAGAAGCACGAAACGCTGTTACCGAACATCATTCAGGCCTGGGACTGGGCCGCCGAGTCCAACTTCGACGCCATCCTGGCCCAGGTCACCGCTGTGCTTGCTCTTCTCTTCAAGGTCCTGTCCAGCAACACCGAGCTTACCACATATGGCACGACTCTCGCGAGGACAATACTACAACCGTCAGTCGCTCGCCGTCTAGTACGCAGCACTTCTGCTGCATCGAGCAAAGAGAATGTTATTTCGCCAGCGCTCCGACTGCTCACGGAGCTCACGCGGTTCAATGAAGGTGCACATGCGAGAGCTGTATACTCGAAGAAAGACTTCACGTTGGAACCGAGGATATTGGGCAGGAACATCGCGCTATGGAAAGAACACAAGGGTATGTCGGTGGCAGACATGCACAAGAAGCCGAGTGTCAGGACTACCGCTATTCGCTACCTGCTCACACATCTGAGGCTGCAGGACGAGCGTGCCAAGGTCGAAATCCTCTCCAACACCAACATCACAAGAGCCGTCTTCGACCATCTGAGTACTGACCCGCCATTCGTCATCTTCGAGATCTTTGATGTATTCACCAACCATGTCTTCAAAGACAAAACCGTTCCCCGCCAAACAAAGAGCCGTATTTTGAATGGTAAAACATTATCGCGCATCGCTGGACTCTACAACTACGATTTGCAGGAGGGTTCGCTATCAGAGGGACAGAAGGCGCCAGATGAGCTTGCTCACGAGTTCTTGTGCATGGTGTGCACAGATCCTGCATATGGTGTCATGCTGCCAACAAACGGCTTCTATCCGTCGACCCACGACGACGAAGATGGCGATCTTGACGATGCTGCAGACAATGGGAACGACCTCGGACTTGATTCGACAGAAACATTCGAGCGATTAGGTCGGGTACGCAACGTCATCCTGTCGGAGTTTATACAAAGCCAGCGGCCGTACGCGAACACATCACACCAGAAGCTTGTCATCGAGATCTTCAGGGCGTCGCCAGAGCTTGTTGCGGACTACTTCATCAAGCGGAGAGACTTCAACTACGACCCAAACCTCACCGCTACTTGGATCGGCTACTCCGCCTTCTTGTTCCAGACGATACAGCTCCCGGTACCGAAATACTTCGGTGTGAAGAAGAGCTACCGCAACCAACCGCCACCGGTAGCAGCCATGATTCAGAGCGTTCTGCCGCAGCCTTTGAACCAGCAAGTGCTGACCAAGTGCTTGAACCACAGCTCAGATCTGGTCCAGATGTTTGCTATCCGTGTGCTCATTGTCGCGCTGCAGAAGCTGCGGAGTATGGTGCAAGAGCTGCACGAGGCCAATGTGTTTAGGCCGTCAAAGCAGTGGCAACAAGCATCGCAACGCCTTGTTGCTGAGTTCAGTCGTCGCTGCCCAGCAATAAGGACTGTGTTCCTGGCACTGAAGAAGCCCGGGCTGCAGAGTCTGAAGCGAGAATCAATCACAAGACTATTGAGGTTGTACTACGAAGTCACCCCCCAAGCAGCATTGCAAGAGAAGTTCGACGTTTCGCTGCCGCTATGTAACGCATTAGTTGAGGTTGAGAAGCCCACAGGATCACCCGAGGACACAGCATTCCGTGTGATGGAGCTCGAGCACTGGATATCGATGGCGCGTCACTCTCCTGCCATGCGGTGGTGGCAGAAGCCGAAAACGCTACAACACTCGCCGTTTGTCACGCTGCTCAAACTTCTTGTCACCTCGAAGGAGAACGAGCTGTATGCAGGTGTCAAGTCTCTGCTTGATGCAGTCTTACAGGATCAGGAAATGCTCCAAACAAAGACATCTCCTGATGCATTGGACGCGCTCATTGCCAGTCTCGAACCGCCGGCTGGGTCAGTCCCTTCGACAGACGTACTGGACTTCCTTGACGACTGTTGTGCACGGTTCATCAAGGTCCCGATCAAGTACTTTGATGATCTAGATGCGATGTGCGCAAAAGCATCGCAATCATCAGCAGACGTCGGTGCATTCAGCCCTCTGCTGATGACCTTGGCTGAGCAGTGGGCGTTCAAGGGCGCTGAGTCAGCAACAGGGCCTGCTGCAGAAGCCCTTGCCGGGTGGCTGTCGAAGCTCCTCTACCTTTTCAACCTGATAGGTGAGGATGAAGCAGCACTGACTCTAGTACGTGATAATCTGATCGAGTCGGCCGGCAAAGCGTACAAGGAGCTGCTGAGAGATGCCTTTCTGTGGAAGATGTACAAGGCACGGGCGAAGGAAGCTCTCAAGCTCGCAACCGGTGCAGACTTTAGCGGTTCAGAACGATCCAGTGCGTCACCTGTGCCGCAGGTAGAGGCTGCAGCACCAGCCAAGATCGGGCCAGTGGTCGACCTCGAACTCCCACCACAGGAGGACAAGAAGCACAGTGGTCTGACCCGCTGGCGGAAGAAGGAGATAGACGAAGCCATCGAAGACGGTGACATCGGCGAGCTTCTCCTTTGCCTCTGCTCCAAGCACCAGGAAATCCGCATTCAGGCCATCGCCAACGTCCGCCAGCTCATGAGTACCATCGGCGTAAGTTCTGCATTGCCCCTTTCTCTGTTCTCACTAACAACCACAGCCTGATGCACTCACCCAAGACCTTGGCGCTGTCTACCTCCTTCTCGGCGAGACCCTGGAATCGCTCGACCCTACTGGCGCTACACCTTTCCCATACATCGGCGGTGTCTTCGCGGCGCGCTGCGTGCGCATCCTGGCTGACCCCACACACGTCATGTTCAGCAAGATCAACAGATTCCTCACTACCGCGCCATCCTGGGAAGTCGATGTCTTGTCGCGGAAACTGTATCGCAGTATTGTCGGCAGTGAGCCGGAAGATGACGGCACGTATCATAAGGAGGTTGAGTGGTTTTTGGAATATCTCATTGACGGGTTGCGCACACCTAGGGACATGGAGAGCCTGCGGAAGAGCAACATCTTCGAGCAGCTCCTGTCTTTCTACGCAAGCAGGTCGTGTAGTGCGACGAGCAAAGAGAGGATCATCAAACTGCTGCTGAGGGCTGCGGCGGTTGGGGGGAGTACCACGCTCGTCACACGATGTGGACTGGTGAGCTGGATCCAGATGTGCTTGAGCAACCAAGATCCCAGGCAGAAGATGCTGAGAGTACTGGCTACAAGAGTGCTTGAGACGTGTGACCAGGGCAAGGTCGCGGAATGGAGCAATGGGGCTATTGAGGCAGCTACTGGCAACTTGGTCAACGTAGTGGCGTGAGCACGGCCGGTAGACTTGGATTTTAGTTAGAGCATTGCAGGCGCCCTCATAGCATTCGCAAAATAGCAACCTTGGATGGTTTGATACAAACAACTCACCTCGAGTCCCCTGTGGCGGAGGCTGCAATGACGCACGTCTCGTGACTAAACGGGATCCATACTAGTGGGCTGCCAGCGCTGCACCTCCATCTGTCTGCAGCCAATGCGAAACAACAAACAGTCGCTCTTATTCGTACTCCCTCACTGCGCCAGACGCCGCGAACAAATATCACAATATCACCAGATCCAGCCAATTGCGTACCGTAGCGCTGATCGAAAGCGCAAGGGCTTCTCCGCTTTTCATTGACGCCTCAGAGCAGGGGTGTTTCGAGGTGCGTCCACCCTGTTCAATCCCACCTCGAGCTCCACCCACCTCACACAACAAGCTCGCCGCAAACGCCAGCTGCCTGCTCACCTCAACAGACTGCCTTCTGCCGCTGTACAGCTCGACGCTGCCTCCTCCCACGTCGCACCCTCCACACTGCTGCACGGCCACAAGGGACACGAGACGGGGATTGAGGAGCTGTCCACGCCTCGAGCGCTCCACTCGGGCCCTGCCCAAAGGCATCTGCCTTCCATTGCTGCGACGCTACGAACACATTCTTACCAACCATATCACCAACCGCGACTGAGTCTGCCACCTCCCGCGTGCCCCACCTCTCCCCGCCCAGCCTCCCACCGGCCGCGAGCATGAGGTACACACCAGATGAGCTAGAGGGGCTCAGGCAGTCGCCGCTAGTAAAGAAGCCTGACGGCCTGCCGTCGATCCTGCAATGGATGGACGTGCCTGCCGAACAGAACAATAACAACAATAACAACCACACCACCAACAATGGCACCGCTCGCCGCACCCGAGTCCGCGACGGAGAAGCAGCAACCACCGAGCATCGCACGGACCGTCCTCTCATCAACCCCATGGGTCAATTCGGGAGACGTCAGAGCATGCGTAAGTCTGAAGGCCTAGGCGTGGTTGCTGCCATTAACGCACTTTTTGTAGAACCTGGCGAGGAAACGGTGCTCGGGCCACCGAAGCTGAACTTTACCTCAGCAGCTCGCGCAGCCAAGAACACAAGTGACAAGCAAGAACGCACTGGCATCACCTCGACCGACGGCGACCAGCTCGGCGACCGCTTCCCTCGCGACAAAAACGAGCGATGGCCTCGAGACGGCGACCGCGATCGCAACCGCGAGAGGGGCATTACGAATGGCCGTCGTGGTGCGCGCGAGGATGGCGAGGGCTGGACAAGTGTCAAGGGTCGCAAGAGCTTGGGCCAGGAGGACTTTGAGCGCTTCAACCGCAACGGGGACCGCGCCGAACGTAGTGACCGCAACCGAGAAAAGACCGAAGGCGCTCTGGAAGACGATGCTCCTCCACGACGAGGTCAGCGTGACCGCGCAGATCGCGCAGAACGATGGGGTCGACGAGACGAGACAAAGGAAGAGGCACCCAAGTTTGGCGTACAAGGAGGTTGGCGCGAACGTACTCAACAGCCACAACGAGAACCGCGAGAACGCGGCGACCGCAACGATCGCGACTGGGAAAGAGGCGGCGGTGGAAACAGGGGAGAGGAAGACCCCGAATGGATGGACGCGAAGGTTGAGAAGAAGAAGGAGCCTCAGATGAAGACACAAGCAGACTTTGAGCGTTGGAAGGAGCAGATGAAGGCCAAGGACACACCCGTTGAGGAGAGGGGTGCGCCCAAGGAGAGCCCTGCTACGCCTGCAACTGCAACCGGCATTGCTGCCGGGCCGATGTTCACGGCTCCAGTACAGACCCCTACAGCAGCCGAGTCCACCCAGGGAATTCTCTTTGGAAATTGGGGCAACGTTAAGGGTGTCGAGCTCGGTCAAGATGAATCGATAAAGGCAAAGCCAAAGCCTGCAAAGGCATCGAAATTCATGAGCATGTTCGCCAAGCCCGAAGAGCCAGCCGCGCACAGCCCGATACCTGTATCGGCCCCTGCACCCCCTGCACCGCATGCCAACGAGGACCAACAAGGCTTCCAGCGTATTCTGCAGATGCTTGGTCAGGTCAATGTTGGCAGCCCTCAAGCAGCACCGCCAAACCAACCTTCACCACCCAACGGCGTACGGGGACACGGAGGCAGTATTTCGTTAGACTTCCAGCAGTCGCCTCCACCAGACATGCAGAACCACAGGCCACCACCACACCGCACGCTCGAGCAGCAGAGTATCTTGCAGAACATTCTAGCTCCTCGCCCTGCTGCGCCAGAATCAAGACCATTGCAGCAAGCCCGATTCAATGCCATGTCTCCTGAGAACGCACTCCAGGAGCAGTTTGGACCTCCACGACCTGACTCTGGGCGTCAAGACGGGCAGTCGCCCTTCCAAAACCCTCCTTCGAGGAACGCCAACCCACAGGACGCCAATCTGGCTGCTATCCTGAACAGTCGAGCACGGGAAGACTCGCAACGGGACCAAGGACAAAAGCAGCGCGAGCGGGACTTCCTTCTTACGCTTATGCAGCAGCCACGGAACACTCCGCCCCAGATGATGAATCAGAATATGCCGCGAGGCGGCCCCCCAATGGCCATGTTCGAGAATATGCAGCACGAGCAGCGAGCTCCACCCCAGCCCAAAGCCCGCGGCGGACTGCCGCCAGGCTTCATGGATGATCCTCGAATGTTCAATGATAACAACGAAATGATGCGTCAAGAAGCTCAGCGTAGAGAGCAGGAGCTTCGCCAGCTGAGTATCCAGCAACAGCAGCAGCAGCAAGATTTGCGTAATAAGAATCCGCGTTTGCCAATGGGCTTCCCAGGCCACGAAGACCCAACACTGGGCCTTCAGCGCCGCAACACCGCCGGCGAGATTCCTCGCCAAATGACTAACATGGGCATCCCCTCCCAGCAACACCCTGATATGCCTTTCATGGGCGGTCGTGGACAACCAGGGATGCCGCCGACGCCCCAGGATCGGCCCAACATCGCGCCTCCCCCAGGATTTGGAGGCCCCATGCGCCAGCCGCCTGGTTTCGGTGGACCCAACCCGCAGCAACAAATGGGTCCTGGAGGACCGAGCTTTTCAGCTGGCAACACACCGCTCGGAGCTCACCCTCCTGGTCTACCCCAGCTTGGCGGTGGCAGCATGCGCGGCATGCCACCAGGCTTCCCTGGGGGCCCGGGCGGCAATGGCATGCAGGGCCCGCCCCAAGGCTACTTCCCGCCACCACCGGGATATGGACCACCACCACCTGGCATGCGAGGCGAGGATCCTAGGATGATGTTTGACGGTCAATTTGGCGGCCCCCCGCGACAGCAGCAGGGTCGTCCAGGACCTCCAAACATGTATTAGGAGTCCCCAAGACCTACGTCTTATCGTGTCACAGCAAAGGCAGCTTTGCAAAGGACTGGCGGAATACCAAGCGAAGGCCGGCGCGAGTGCAAAGTGCCTTGGACGATAAAGCAGATTTTGTGGCGGTGAGCTGGAACTCCGCAATCGGTGCGACCTGAACTTGAAGACTTACCTATTTCTGATGTCAACGGCGGATCCAGCGGTGGATAGATAGAGCAGAGCTCTGAATTAGCGGCACACAACACCAACCACGGTACCGCGCTACCCGGGCTAACAACGATCGTCTCCTTACTTGTCATATCAATCTGCTATACTGTTGCTTGAGCGTAGCGTGGAGTCTGGGGTCTGCATACTCTGGGTCGCATCAGCATTATCAGGTCTCCTGCGTTCTTTCTCTGCACGCGGACTCGGCGCGCACTCTTCCGATTTCAGCTGAGACGATACGGGCGGGAAGGGGGTGGAAGGTACGGTTTGCCGTCACTGGGCGCTCGTGTTGGTAGTAAATACGAAAACTTGAATGGTCACGATATGTTGACGCCAAGCGCGTTGCCCCTTGGATGTGGTGATGTTCAAGCGATTTGAGAAGATGTCTGCTCCTGGATTTGGTGCTCATGCATCGTACTTGCCTGTCTACGCGGTTTCCCCTGTGCCTTTCCCACAACGTAAGTTCGGGATTTCTCGTATCTGCGATGTTGACGAACCTACAGTACACTCTTAACAACACCCTATTCTTCTGGCCTATCAATTTGCTCTGAGCATATCAGAGCACATGCGCACAATGGCTCCTGGGCTACTCGGCTCGCATTACACTCGACTAGCTAGAACCGTTTCAATCCTGCATATCGTTCCTGAGAGCTTTGCATGGCGCCGCCGTGGGTCATATTCGGTGGGCATCCCACTTCCTCTAACATTCCCTTGCTCACATCTCACAGACAGCATAGCGTAGTACGCGGGCGACTGCGCCAACGCCTCGGAGCCAGACATCGCAGGCGTAGGCGTGCGTCCCCCACGCTCTCGCAAAACGCCCAACCACTAACACATACCCAGGTCGTCATCTCGTTCGTGCTGGCCAGCGCCATGACGACTGCGGCCTCGATTCTGGCGATGATACTCGACAATGCGTACGACTCCAAAGGCCGATTCGCGCTCAGAGCACCGGTCACGTATGTCCGCGAGCGGTTCGTGGATACGCAGTGGATGAAAGATTACGCGTGGCGGCCTTTTCTTGATCCGCTGATTATCGGATTCGGGGACCAGCAGCTGGTGACTGGATATGCGGTTTTGCTGAGCGGGTGGATCAAGGTTTGACTGGCACCCAATCCACGTCACGAAGAGCTGCTAACAGACCTCACAGGTGGCCCAGAATTCGTTCGAAGTCCAAGGCGCCCACTTCGTCCTCATCCTCTACATCTGCGCGCTCTCCTCCTCATCCCACCTCGCCGCCATCATCACCCTGCGCAAGTACTTCCGCAAGTACAAGCTCATCGCCAAAATCCGGCTCACGCTCGTTATCTTCTTCGCTATGTGCCTGTTCGCTTCCATGATCGCCGCCATCAGCATGCCGCCCACGGCCTCGCACGGAGAAAGTGCCGTCAAGCAGCGCACCCGCGTCCAGCGCCTCGCGTTCCTCGTACCTATGCTGTTCATCCTCGTCGGCTTCTCCACCGCGCTGGTGTGTATTGTGTACGATCCCGCGCGCAAACCCGCGTCTCGTGCTCACGACTCTGAGAACTCGGTTGTGGGCATGGTGCGCCGCCTCACTGACCAAACGCCCCCGACGCCGTCCTTCTCGCCCCACCGTATTTTGCGCCCTGCGCACTTCGGCCTGCGGCTCATCTACTTCGTGTTCCTGAACCCGCTGATCGCGTTCGCGGTGCAGCTCTTACTCGCCATCCTGTCGGCAATTCTCGTCCTGACGCAGAAGTTTGCGCAGCCGAGCGACGCCAGCAGTTATTGCGGACTGCAAGATGAAGGGGATAATGAGTGGGGCTTTGGGCAGACGCTGAGTGTGGGCATGCTGTTGCTGCCGGTGTTAAGTGCGGGGCATACGTTTTTCGAGGGGAGACAGGATATCGGTGAGGCGTGACGGGGGGTTTGCGTGGTCATGCTGGACTGTAGTAATCGCACGGGCAGCTCAGGAGTCGTGACTGGCTTTCATTCGGGTATACCGCATCTACTCCTACTCTCCCTATCTCTATCCCCTCGCGCTCACTTCTCTAGCCCCCGCGGGGGGGGGGGGGGGGGGGGGGGGGGGGGGGGGGGGGGGGGGGGGGGGGGGGGGGGGGGGGGGGGGGGGGGGGGGGGGGGGGGGGGGGGGGGGGGG
>JAGKPY010000001.1:600000-794737 GCA_022609225.1 Boeremia lycopersici | reverse complement strand
TTAGGGTTAGAGTTAGCTTAAGATAAGGGTTAGCTTAGGATTAGAGTTAGTTAGAGGTTAGGGTCTTCTAGAATCTATTTTATCTTATTTATCTAAAGATATAGTAGTATTAAGCCTATTATATTAGGATTATATTAGGGTTAAAGGCTAATTAGACTAATAGAAAGTTAAGACAACTAATAGATAGTTAAGATAGTGCGCCAAGATGCTAACAAATCACAGAGTTGGTTGCCTAAGCTTTAGCGTTGGTCGGCTTAAGTGTATCCTCGCCGCGGCGTTGCGATTGAGTGATTCGCAATGCCCATGCCCCTGTATCGCACAACGAAGGTCCACCCTCCAGACTGATTTCAGTCCACTCAGCGACCTATGTCGCTTCGCATTGTACATGGAAGGATCGACGTGCAGGGAAGAAGGTGGTCAAGTGCCCCGTCTCTAGAACGATGCGAAACTGCTCGGAATCCCTCGACCACCGCCGCACTGTCAGACGTCGACCAGAATCCTAGTGGATCGATCCTTTCGCTAACCCTCGCAGGTCATTGGCTGTACCTGCGCGAATCCAGCTGCGTGGTTCTATACTCCGAACGCAGCGAAGTGAGGCCTTTCGCTTTCCACCACTATTATCGCAGACTTCATCCTGTGGCTTGCACTATCGGGGTATAGGCCTTGAAAACCTTCCTCATATCCGACTGCTTACAGGCTCAGGGATTGTAGCAGATCAGTACAAGGTCAGTTAAATCTATGCCAAGTCAATCTCATTACAGGGTATAGCCTCGCCGATGACTTCGAAGAGGTATAGGCTGGTACTCGAAAGAGACTCCTGAACTGCAATGGATGATCCAGTCGATCAGAACCGCAATACGTAGCTAGCCCACAGTCATTTGCCACGTGGTGGGTATCTTGAGCTGCTCCGTGGAGAATACCTCGGTTTGGGCGAAGAATTACACGAAGCTGCTCCTTCGCTTCGAAAGGCGTTATTAAGCTACAACAGAGCTCTACAGCTAACCGGAGTTGTCTACGCAAAAAGAGATTCAGTCTCCGTGAACTCTATGCAAGTAGACGCCGCTAATACGGCCCTCGTTCGAGTACGTTGCACTGTGCACGTTGCAAAAGAGCCCCTGCAGCCCTGCCGTGTCCCCACAGAATCCACTTCGTCCATCCGATCATGTCTTAAGCATGTGCGCCCCAGACAAGTCGACGCTCAAACTAATACTAAAACTTGCTCATCTGTAGAACACATCAGCTTCCATCAAGTACGCGGACTCTGTCTCGACCGCTATATGTGACAAGCACTCTCTTGCCGCAAGTGAGGACTGTCGACCATCCTCACGATGTTCAATCGCATCGACAATCCCCGTGGCGAGCAGGCGTTTGACACGTCTATCGCTTTCTCCATCATAGCCTTTGTCAGTGTAGTCCTGCGGTTGTACACTCGATGGTTCATCGTTCGTGCCCCAGGTATTGAGGACCACCTCATCTTAATAGCAACAGTGAGTTCCCTGACATGTCATATCTTTGAAGGCTTACTGACAAGGCCACAGCTCGCTTCCATTTGTCTGACTATCGCCATTGCCTACCGTACGTAGAGTCTTCGTCATGTTTGCTCACAACTAATGCTCAATAGAGGTGAAGTGGGGAATGGGCATGCACTCGACTTCATTGTCAGCCGAGGACAATGTCAAAGTCTCAAAGGTACTGTCATTCGTTGCTTTGGGCCTTCTCATGCTGACCACAACAGGCTTTCTGGGCATCACTTATAGTCTATTACCTATCACTCGGACTGACGAAGAGCTCGCTTCTTTTGCAGTACCACCGAGTATTCCCGACCCGCAAGTTTCGACTCCTGTGCTGGTGCCTCTTCGCAGTGGTAATAGCCTACACCATCTGGACAGTCTTCGGCAGTATCTTCGCTTGCGTACCAGTGCGGGCTTTCTGGACCAAGGAGGACGCGTACTGCCTCGATCAGTTTGCCATGTGGTTCACCAACGCGGCCATCAACATCGTCACGGACTTCGTCATCATTCTCCTCCCGATGCCAGTGATCCGACGTCTGCAACTCGGGAAAAGACAAAAGTCGGCTCTGATTGGAATCTTCGCTGTCGGCGGCTTGTAAGTCACACTTTTCCACTCTCTACCCATTACCTGGTCGCGTGGCGGGGCTGTAGTTTCGTATCTGCACCTGCTCTATTCGGTGCAACTCAGAAAAGACGCATGCAGCTATGTACCACCTACCCGTCCCATACAACCCCAAGCCGCGTTTCAGTGCACAGCACTAACACGTCACAGCGTCTGCATCGTCTCGATCCTGCGCCTCCAATCACTCGTCGCCATCTCCAACAGCACCGACCAGAGCTACGACAACCCCGCCGCCGCCACGTGGAGCTCCGTCGAAGTCAACGTGGGCATCATCTGCTCCTGCCTCCCGCTGCTCCGGCCCCTGATGACCAAATGGCTCCCCGGCGTCTTCTCGTCGCACCGCCGCGACACGCGCAGCACGCCGCGCATCTACCCGGCCATCGGCAGTGCGCGCAGTCGCCCGTTGCCGAGCCACAACGGCGACATCTCGCTGGAAACCACGGCGAAGGCGTCTCGGCGTGGTTCTCGCGGCTCGAGCGACATCGACGCTGGCGACATCCAGGTCGAGACGCATATCCACATCAAGGTCGAGGGCGGCGGCGACCGGCTCAGTGGCTGGGCCACGCCGGAGAGCAAAGGGCCGGATGGGCGCGAGAGTACTGATACGCTGGTGAAGGAGTCGAGGAGTGCTGTGTAGCGCTTTTGATGGTACTGTTTTAATTAGTATTGATACCCAGCTTGATAGCATACTTTCATATACAGCATTGACACGACATCATCTGTCCTGCGCGTGACAGTGCATGTAGACGGCTTGAGCATGGTTACGACAGGTCAATTGTAATAATAGACCACGTCAAGCACCACCGAAACCCAGCCCCATAAAAAGACCACCGGACTCAGAACCTCCGGACCAAGCCCCCACACATCGTAGACACACTACTGCACCTAGACATATCCGACCAGTCACTTGGCACTTTTGTAGAATGGGAGCCATCGCTATCGGAGCCAAGAAGCTGCATCGATACTACTAAACACCTCCGTTCAAGCGTATACAGCCGAATAAGGAAGACTCTCAATGAGACCACTCATTGTATTTACCTCGGACGTGCTTGGTTGTAGCGATATCCATCAACCAGTGTCTGTATTACACGGCCGTCTGGCCTGAGGGGGCTTGGTGGTGCAGAGGAAGCTTCTATGCTGGCCTGCGGTGAAGGAGCGATTGGGTATCGTCACTTACGGTGCAGGTCTCCGAGCTACAAGGTGGCGACGGGATAGGGGTAAGGCTGCGGCGTACGTTTTGGAGTGCATATGGTACTACGACTGTGGCTTTTGTAAGGTTTTATAGTGGGGTGAGACGGCTGTGGACTTGTGGCACGACAACAAGATATCCAGTATGGCAGGGGTGAGTATTCAATGTGGATTCAAGACTTTGCGGCGGCCAGCTGTTAACAGATAGTAATGTATCGAGGTATACAAAGTATTTCAGCATTACTCTTAGCACTTCCTTGTCTAGTCTTGCGTGCCTCACTGCTACTTGCAGAGGGGTGCTGCGGAAGAAGAATATTTGAGGGTTCACACTGAGTACTTTACCCTGCCATAATGTAGCATCACGCGGGGAGAAGAGAGAGTCGAGCATGATCAATACATATCATCGTACAATACATGCGACTATTTCGGAACTCCAAACATGAATGGAGATGTGATGTCGAAATCGGAGAAGCTTTTGTCGCTCCAGTGCCAGTAACGCCGCCCAATGCCAACCCCATATCCCCTTCCTCCTATCAAGACAGCTCATGGGTATACATATGGTACAGTGAATGCGTGTCGCTCTAGGCAAAGCGTGAAGTCGCCCTTGGCAGAGCGAGGTAACGCCACCGGAGAAGCGAAGTAGTATACAAACATCAGCCGTCAGCTTACAGTCTTGGGTCCAAAAACTTAGAAGTCAAAATCCGGGCGAGACGATCGCTCACTGCGACCTCCGAAGCCGCCGCCGCCTCCTCTCCGTTCACCACCGAAGCCGCCGCGACCGCCGTCGCGTCCACCAAAGCCGCCAGAGCGGCCGCCGTCGCGTCCACCAAAGCCACCAGAGCGGCCGCCGTCACGTCCGCCGAAGCCACCAGAGCGGCCACCGTCACGTCCACCAAAGCCGCCACCGTCACGTCCACCAAAGCCGCCACCGCGTCCGCCATCGCGTCCGCCGTCGCGTCCACCGAAGCCGCCAGAGCGACCGCCGTCACGTCCGCCGAAGCCACCACGGTCACCACCACGGTTGCCGCCATAGCCACCGGAGCGTCCACGGCCGCGTCCGCCGCCGCCAGAGA
The DNA here is from genome assembly GCA_022609225.1 of Boeremia lycopersici. Lineage (NCBI taxonomy): Eukaryota > Fungi > Ascomycota > Dothideomycetes > Pleosporales > Didymellaceae > Boeremia > Boeremia lycopersici. The sequence continues at coordinate 790,343 of JAGKPY010000001.1, read as the reverse complement.
ACAGAGAAGCCGGAGGTTGGGGAGGTGTGTCCATGCCCCAGCCGAACTCTGCCAGGCGGTTGGCGCCCTCGAGCAGTCCATGCTTGTCACCATACCACTGGAAGCTACCGAACAGGCCACGGAAAGCGCCCTCAAGTTGGTCGGGATAGACCTTCTGGTGCGCCTGAGTGACATCTTTGAGGATCTGACCGGCCTCCTCGGGAACCTCGGCAGGCTGGCTCATGTCGATTGTAGCAGTCTCAAGCGAGGATGTAGCGTCGGTGAGAGGCAGACCGCGGAGACGCCGGTGGACCTCGCTTCGCTCGAAAGGTGTGAGGAGGATCCAGCCCTCTCCTTCCTTACCGGCACGGCCAGTGCGGCCGAGACGGTGAATGTAGGATTCGCGGTCGCGGGGGAGACCGATCTGGATTACGTGTGAAACATTGGGGAAGTCCATTCCACTACAGGAGTATTAGCGAATGTCGATGTAGTTGATGTTTTCATGGATTGGGATTCAAACTTACCGAGCTGTGACATCAGAGGAGAAGAGGATGCCAGACTTGCATGTACGGAAGTCCTCTGCGGCGCGGGTGCGCTGGCCCTGCGAGAGCTTGGCGTGAATCTCAAAGTTGCGGATGCTGCTGATAGGAGTCTTTCCCTTGAATCCGCCGTTAAGCTTGTAGAATACTGATGCGGCGAGTGTGACTTCAGCGGTAGAGTTGAAGTAGACGATGGCCTTGAATGGACGAGCCTCGCCGGCCGAGGCAGCCTTTGCGCCCTTCGCAACGAGCTCGTAAAGCGAAGGCATGATGTTCTCGAAACCGGCAAGCATGACCTGCTTCTGGGGAATACGGGCATGTGTGGGCACCTCGTCCTCGTCCACGCACTTGGCGAAGTGGAAGCCGGGGCGGAGTGTGCGGCGGACAAGCTCAACGACATCGCGGGGGACGGTGGCAGAGAACATGAGGTTCTGGCGCTCGACCTGCTCGGGGTCGGGGAGATGCTTCCTGACCTCGTCAATCTCCTTGGTGAAACCGTCGTCCAGCAGACGGTCAGCCTCGTCCATGACAAGGGCATTTAGGTTGGGCGCCTTGACGCCAGAGTATGGGTCCGAGATGATGTCGAGAAGACGTCCGGGGGTAGCAACAAGGATGTGACAGCCCTCGCGCTGAGTCTTCTGCAGCATCATGCGCTTCTGTGTGCCTCCAACGGCTGCCTGAACGATGAGGCCGGTGTCCTGGGTGATCTTCTTCGCCTCAACAGCGATCTGCTCGGCTAGCTCACGGGTAGGAGAGATGATAATGGCCCTGATGTCGTCGGCCTTGGCGCGCTTGTAGCCGCGGGTCCTCTCACCGAGCTTGGGATCGCGTGTGATGATGCGCTGGATCACGGGCACAAGGAAACCGAGGGTCTTGCCAGTACCAGTCTTTGCTTGGGCGATGCTGTGGTTTGTCAGTCGAGGGTGTCTGTCTGGAGTGTTGTATGTCTTACACGTCAATGCCGCTGAGGGCCTCGTTGATGGTCCTCTGCTGGACATCCGTCATGGTCTCGATCTTCATGCTCCTGGTAATGGTTCTGATGATGTTGGGATGCACAAGACCGCGAGAACCGAGCTCTGAGAATGTGGTCGCAGGGCCCTCCTCCGCGATCGCCTCCTCTGCCTGCACCTCCTGCGCGACCTGTTGCCACTTTGCGCTGCTGTGGAATCCAGCAATCGAGGCATTAACGATGCGGGCGGACGGTATCCTCAGAGGGGCCGATGTGCGTGTGAGAGGAGTGCGGAGGGCGCTCGAAGAAACAGCGACCCTAGATAGGCTCTTCGACAGTATTCTCGGGCATCTTCTGAATGCGCCGAACATGATGGATGATGGACTGCGGAGGTTCGCCGCTATGTCGTCAAGGTGCAAGGGGTATTGTAAAGCAAGGTATTAATCTGCGACAATGAAACAAGGCGTCCGAATGAGAGGCGCCGCAGTGTCAAAGGCAAATGGCGATGGAAGGACTGTGTTGGTGCCAGTGGAAACTTTCGCCCTCGACTTTTTCCAGCGCTTGGACCAAGTCGTCGCGCGTTAGGGGGATCACGCTACGACGTAGACTGCCGCTAAGATAAGAATCGACGCATCACCATGCAGCTTCGACATGTATCTCGTTCCGCTTCAACTTGCACGTGTCGATGTTTTATTGATAATGACCATGGACACTCGGCATCCCCTCGGTGCCTTGATGCCATGAGCTGCTTCGCGACCGTCGACCTACTCAATCCTCCCCACTTTGCCCTTTTCACGTGCTCTCTGCTCCCAGTTTAGCCCCTCCTCGATACCTTGCTGCACGCCGCCCGTCACGCCGCGAATCCACCAGATGGTCATCTCGTTGATGGCTTGGCCGACCTTACCATCGTTCATCTGACAGATTGTCTGCGATAGCCGAAGACTCCTCCTCCCGATGTCGTCCACAGTGGTGATACTGCCGTTGACCAACCGCCGCGTGATCTGATGCTCGCGCTCGAACTGATACGCGTGCGCAAGGAAGATCTTGATGTACGGAAGAAGGAACTGTACGAACATGAACGCCTGCAGGACCATGGTGGCAGTTATGCGATGTAAGATTGAAGCGTCTTGTGGCGGCACGTCATGCTGAAGCTGGTTTTGCGTCGCGCGTGGGACGAGTGAAAAGCCCGGGTCTGCCTGTGATCCAGTCAAACTCGGCGGTATTGCTGCTTGCAGGCTCAACAGCTCCTCTTGTGTGAGGTCTGACGGGAGGCCACGGAGCAGGTAGGTCATGCCATGCAGGTAGAGTTGTCGTGTTAGGACTGGAGATGTCTCGTCGAGTCCGTAGTGGGGTATACTAGATTCTCGGTGTGCCAGAGTCATCAGGTTAACCCCTACAGGGTATTAGCGTACGGTCAGGCCTTGGAGAATCGCATTCTTACCTTGACCAGCATACCTCCAGTTGACGCCTGTCTTTGTCTCATACGCAGCGAACGGTGGAGGATTCAGGCTCATAGAGCTGCTCGGTCTTTCGGAGGCATCGTCTGAGAAATCGAGGTCTGTCTCGCCAACGACGATCGACCGCCTGTTGGGTGATGCGCTGCCACTGCTCGGTCGTGAGGTGTAGCCGGGTGGTGGGGTGACAGGCAGCGGCAGCTCCGTCAGCGAGTCTATCTTGCTATGGAAGCGCCGATCACGAATCTCGCCTATCGACCGCCGTATTGAGGGGATTGTAGGAAGGTGGCTCGACACCATGGCTGGGAGAACCTGATAGATCATGCTGGCGCGAATATTCTTCAGCTCTGTGGTATCGACAAGTGCGGTAGCGTCTGAGTCTATCCCAAGGGTGCTGGGTTGGTCGTGTTGCTGCATGTTGCCTTGCTTATCTATCAGCGCCTGGTTGCAGGGTTGTAGTGCTATCTTCCACACGACTTTTGAGAACCGCAAGCGGACGTCGAGACAAGAGGTGCAAGAAATACATATCGGAGTGGAATCCTCCGGCCGGAACATGGACCCTGTCGCCGCATCACCGAAATTATTTCGCGCCGCTTTGCTGAGGCTCCGCTGGCTCTTCCATGTGACGGGCGGTGGTCAGATCGTGAGCATGTGAAAGCCGTTGAGACGTGCGCGTCAACGGGCGGCTAGCGTCGCATTGCTGAACACCAATCAGCCGAGCAACGTGGGGGCGTCAGACCTTATATTCTACAAGGCTGAGCTGTGATTGAGTATTTGGGGCATGGTCTTTGTTTGGGAGATGCCGTCTCTGCAAGATATGATGCGGGGTGCAGAGGTTGTTGAGCCCTGAAACGAGCATCGGCGACGTCTTATTCGCGCTTTCACGGCTATCTTTGTAAAGTATACCTCAACTCCGACCGTGCTAAAACATACCTGGATGTATTATCCGAACTTTTGCAACGGCTTCGACATTATGAAGCGATCTGTACGTGCTCGGCTTTCTACCTCGTGGCGATTCAGAACGTGCAAGTTACCGTCATGGATGAGGCACATCATCACTACGATCAATAGACACTTAAATGGCCATCACTGGTTTGACTCTCTGGTTGCCACTGAGTCGCATGGAAGGAGTAATTTGCGTGTAAGAAAAGCTGAATTGAAAAACGCCGTCTAGCCACAGAGTGGGGCCAATCTATAAGACCTGGGGATATAGTATGCAGTATGCGACGCCAAAATGTGAGTGTACGTACAGAGAAAGCAAATGAAAATAGAGAAGATCAGCTTCATGCGAAAAATCTCTTTCCCCGCTTCGTCGAGTGACTTCGCGAACCCTCCGCCTTTGTCTCTCTCGACCCATCCACTTCTTTCTTCCTCGCCTCCGCCTCGACTGCAAGATTATTCGCCTCCTCAACGGCCTTGAGTCTCTCGGCTTCCGCTTTCTCTTTCTCCTCCAAAGCCTTCTTCTGCCGCTCACTCTCTTCAACCTTTTCCTTGGCGAGCCTTTCCTTCTCCTCCCGCTCGCGCTCTTGCTTTGCAACCTCTGCCGCGAGCTGCACCCGGGTCTTCTCCTTCTCCAGCTCCTTCTGCTTCTTCTCTTCCAAAGTCTTTTTGTAGGCCTCCTCAGCTTTGATTCTCTGCCCCTCGTTGTCGTGCTCCAGCTCATGCATCCACACACCCTTGCCGTCGTCGAATACTTTTTTCGAATGCGCCAGTGTCCCGCATACGCCGTCCACTTCGCCCCATGGCAGCCAGTTTTGCTTGGACGTCCACACTCCGCCACGCCCTCCACGCTGGTCCCAGGACCTATCGCCGCCAACCACTGAGTTGTGGTATCCGTTCGGACTCTGTGAAGTGCGGAAGTACTGACGCAGAAGGGCACGCTTATGTGGAGCAAACCACAGGTCTTTGAAAGAGATTTGCGCGCTTGAGATGCCGGAAGATTTTTGTTTTTGAGCAGACTCGGGGACTCGGAGTAGTAGCGCGGGGATTGCGCCAGTGTAGGTGTTCTGAACGAGTGGCAAGTCGGACCAGGGTGTATGGCGGTCGGGAAGGCGGTCGAGGTCGAAGTCGAAATCAAGCTTGTCGATAAAGGCGGGCTTGTTGTTTTCGGGGGAAGGGTTATGCAGATATAGGTTGGGGCTCCAGAAGGGAAGCTTGCTGGAAAGAAGTGTGGGCGGAAGAGATAGGTGCGGCGTGACAGTTCCTGGATGGCGATATCTGGCCAAGTCGGTCGAGTTGTCGTGTTTTAGTGGCGTGATCTCATCTAGATGCGTATGAAGTAGTGGTTGAAAGAGTGTGTGCGTGTAATCAAGACCAACAGAATACTCGAACTGCTTCTCAGCGCGAATCGTAGCATTAGCTGCTTGCAGACGCTGCTCAGCTGCCACATGGTCATCCGCCGCCTTCCCCACCCATCCTCGTAGCTTCGCTGCTGTAGACTTGCTCTCTGTCAATGCGGCATCGCGTCTCAACTGCTGTTCGCCGAACATAGCGGCCAGTACCGACTGCATGTTCTGCTTCTCGCTAATATCTTCCCCGAATCGTTTCAGCGCCGCGTCGAAGAAAAGCCTAAGGTCCTTCGCGGGGCCCATGACAGCCCTCGAATTGAGGAACTTTGCAGGTAGATCTTCCTCGCTGGTAGTCTGTGCGCTCGCACCGTAGGTATCATGAGGCAGTATTGACTCCGGGGCAGAGTTGCAAGCTGCAGTACCTGCATCGCATACCTTTTGAGCCCCAAACACAATCGTTTGATTGAACTTCTGGCGTTTGTTCTCGTCGACACCGTATGTCTTGAGCAGCCTTGCGTTGGCGTACTCCACGATCGCCTCATACTGCTTGATGATAACGTCGCTCGGCAGCTGGAACCAGGTATCTTGACCGTCCACGAACAACAACAAATCCTCATCGTGCACTAGCTTTTCGTTGTGGAGATATTCGCGAATCCCGTACAGTATCTGTCTCTCCTTGCGGCCTGCTGCGAAGAAGGTCTGGCCGAGGCTGACACCAGTCGGCGGCGGATAGTTGAGTAGCATCGCCGACAGCGTCGACTTGCAAAATGCATCTGAGTCTTTCTCCGAGCTAATGAGCAGGTGAAAGTTCGGTGTTGTCTTCTCAAGCTTGGGTGGTAGATGATCGATCTCGCCATTCTCGAGCTGCAGCGTCGTGTTGGAAGGAGCTTTGAAAGGTATCTTCGTGACCTTCGGTGCGCTGGGGAGGTACGGTCGCCATTGTTGCGCGGAGAGGGCGTGGTAGCGATCCGTGATGGCTTCAGAGTGTCGTACGCCTGCTAAGCCTAGTATGAACGTGAGGACAACGACGGAGAGGAGCACCGTTCGCCCTCGTCGCGAACAGAGCCATTGGACTGCTGCTCCCCCCAGTTCTGCTGGCGACTGTCGTGGGGACATGGGCATAGGCAGCATCGCATCGCTCGCCATGATGGAGGAGGTGGTGCAGCTTTACAAGGCTCGGTGTCGACGCCGTGTTTCGTTCGGAGTGAGGGGCTCAATAACGGAAAGAGGAGCGCCTTCAACAAGTGCGTCCTACCAGGCTACGTCCAATCGCCAGCCTCGTCCGTACAACGGTTCCAAAGTTACTGTCTGATCTCTCCTTGATGATGCCGTCGTTCCGCCGTTCCTTACGCGTCGCCTCCACAAGTCCTGCTCCTCGCAATCTTGCAAAAATGAGCCGGCCGTCCGCGGTGAAGGTGCGACAGTTGGGGACGACATGTCGAACGGAGGGTAAGACACTGCAACCACAATCCTAATTCCTTGGGAGTTTCCCGGTGCGCAGAAAGAGGCGCTGAGTGCAGCCAGCCAGTGGTGGTCTGGCCCGCCATGCGGTGACCCCGGTCGCGCGCTAGGCTGTACGAAGGACAGGCTTCCCGTTTTCGGGTGGCCGTGATCTGCAAATAGATTACCACAGGGTGTGCTCACAAGCCCTTGTGGTCTCGGCGGAGCACTCGTTCCACAGCGGGAGTGGTGTTGTTCGACAGCAACTGCCTCCATTGTTTCTCTAGGTGAGACGAAGACGCTGCAGCCATTCAACCTGTTTGATGCTCATGCTCAGTGGGATCCGTCACGGGTACGCTAACCTCCAATGGGTGACGCGGCGATCATGACCCATGCTGGCGCGCCCGCTGACAGCTGATCTCAACGCATCGAAAAGGGGAATCCTATGCTACTGCAGGTCCGTCACGCCGCCTAAAAAGCTCGCATTCACATGGCTGAGACCTTCAGCGACCTGTCGGGGATTGACAGCGCAATAAGACAATCTTGCCATGTCTTGGAGTAGTCAAGAGCGAGAACGAGCATGTGCAACCAGAAGTCGTACTCATTGCAGTAATAACTGAGTCATAAATGCGCGCTTGAACCACGTCCTCACCGGTTCCGCCTAGAGTTACGCTCTGGTGTCCGCCTCCCATCCCTCACGGCCAGCCGGCGCTCCTCCTTCAGTCAACTTCTGCTTGTAGTAAGCACCTCCACGCTCGGAACTGGCCTGATGTACGTACCTGTGCCGCTACCTGAAGTACATCGAATGTACATACAAGGCTCATGAGTTTCTTGCTGGGCATCATGACAGCGCCAGCTCATCACCGCCGTTGGAAGTGACATCTTTACAGATGTAAGTTGCCGTCTTTACAGACGTGGAGGAGTGACATCTTTACAGATGTAAGTTGCCATCTTTACAGATGTCGGAGACGTCTTTACAGACGTAGAGGAGTGCCATCTTTACAGATGTAGGTATCGATCTAACCAGGCTAGGCTGTCAAACTCCAGGGCCCAGCCAGAACTCTGGTTCGGTCCATACGGCCAAAGATTGATGATCCGAGGGCCGGGGGTAGAACACCAAGACAGTATCGGAAGTTGCGGGATCGATCTCAAGTCGAACGCAAGGGCGCTTGCCAGGAAAGCCATTGCATGTTGAACAGGAGGTGGTCAATGGAGCGAACTTCGACCTGTCTCGAGACAGTATGTGGATTCCGAGACATACCTGCGAGTTCATGTAGGTACCACTGTTCTCTGGCCGCGTAACCGTACAAGCTCTTTGGTGGTCCAATCGGAACAGCGTCTCGAGAGAAGCTTGCAGGCAAGCAGCAGTCGCTTCGGGGAGTTTCGACATGGGCTCACGGTGGCCATCAGTATCGCCTTCTGGGAGGAAGATGAAACTCTCAAACGTCGGGATGGTAAGTTTGAGTTTTGCTGGGCCCTTTCGCTTTTTGCCAGGAACACGCTTCTGAACCGCAGCACCTTGAACAACCTTCGCTGCCCTGGGCTGACTCCGGCGTGCAGTCGTATTGCTTGCTGCCCTGATGGCGTCACTTGGATGCTCCAGGGTCACGTCGGCTCTTGCGTTCGAACCTGGAGTTTGCAATGTGTCGTTCCCAATATCACCATCAGTGCCATGCTGCGCTGCTTTCTCGGTCTCGAAGTCCTCAGGCTCAGGTGTCGCCCGTTCGGAAGAGTATCTTGACGCTGCAGGGTTGGGCGCGGTATGAACAGGCTCCTCTGCGTCTTGGGCGGTGGGGGCTGGCGCTTGGGGTCTCGGAGCAGCTGCTGGTAATGGGTTGGGTACTGGTGGCTGGTTGCTGGTCCCAGCCGCGGCCGTTGGATTCTTGGCTCTCACTGAACGGAGCATCCATTCCATGCGAGCGGTGGTGTAACGGTCGCAGAGGTCCGTCAGCCATACCTCCGCAACATCCGGAAACCACGTAGATAACGCCATGATCATTTTGTCGCTGATGTATGGCGGCGGCACTTCCTTGTTGGCCGCACATTTCTTCAGACTGGAGTTCAGACTATCGAGGATTCTCATGCAAGTGTGGTGCTCAGCGGCTATTTCACCTGATCGTAGTTAGCATACCGCATAGACTGCAAAGTGAGGTGATCTTACGCTGAGTCAATCCCGCAAGCGGGCCTGGTTGAATTGAGTTGTTAATTGAGTTGTTGCGACCTTCCATCTGACGCGACAATTAGCAGATATCGCGAAATGTATGGGTGGGTGACTTACGATAAATAAAGGCAAAGAAACAGAAGGAGCAGTGAGAGCGAGCTTTTCTTATAGAGAAGGTGCGCCAAGACCCGAACGCTAGTCATCAAACAGGCCACTGCATAGTGCTTCACCGTGAGATTGCTTTGAGATAGGGAACGGAAGAGGGTGGAATCGAAAGTGAGAGCGCTGCTGCTCCATTTTCGCAAAGAGTGGTACTCGGGTGAATCCAGAGTGAGACGGCTGCAGACTACAGCGGCACAGAGTGAGATGCGAGGCGATCTGACGGCGATCGAGATGCTGATTCTGCTTCTACAGTATGGCAGGGGTAAGTATTCAACGTGGATTCGAGACTTTGCGGTAGCCAGCTGTTAACAGAAAGTAACTTATAGAGGTATACAAAGTATTTCAGCTTCAATCTTAGCGCTTTATTATCTAGTCTTGCGTGCTTCACTGTCACTTGCAGAGAGGTGCTGCTAGAAGAAGAATATTTGAAGATCCACATTGACTACTTACCCCTACCATACTGTAGGTATGCAAAGTCAACGCACGAAACACGAACGACGGGCAGAGTACGTGATGGTGCTCGTTGTGAATGAGATGAGCCGTTGTTGTCAGAAGGCAACCAAGGAACGCACATACGCTTCGACACTGCCACAAGCATCATAAACCGACAGGTGGACTCACTCATCGTCTGAGAACCCCCTTAGACGAAGAAACATAGTAAATTTGTACAGCCACGCATCGCGTACGATGAGGCATCTACCCAAACGCCTGTAAATGCTAGGAAGTGCCCACCTGTATGAAACCGCAGAACCACAGCGAGGGCATTACATCCGTCATCACCTCTCACGAGTCTAGCGCCAGCGCTTCGACACCCTCCATCTGCAGTCTCTTCATCAGCCCCCGGATGACCTCGCAGTTCGCGTCCCGACGCTCATCTTTGCCTTCCATCCACATGCGCATCTTGCCGAGCATGTTGGTGCCGTCACCTCTCTTTCCACCCTCTTTGATGTTTGTGAACAGTAAACGCCTCTTCCTGCTATCCAGCTTCTCCCACATCGGCGTGTCCTTGCCCTTCTCGACATTGGGGTTGAGGTACTTGATGAAGCTGATAAAGTAGTCCGAGATCTCGTTGTGACGGCGCACCATGACCTGACCGACCGTGCCGGCGTGCTTGGTACCGTAGCCGTTCTCGATGTCGACGCCCCACATCACGTCCCATTGGTACTGGTATGTTGGTACGTTCTCGGGGTTGTGGATTCCCATAGCATTAGAGGCCAGGTATGTCGGGCAGATATAGCGAATGTCACCTTGCGCCTTTGCTACTGCGTCCCAGTATCTTCCGCTGTCGGGCCAGTGTCGTTCATTCGGGTATGTCTCAGCGAGGAGATCGAGGTCGTCTTCGGTGAGCAGCGGGTAGTGGTCCTTGAGGTAGGTCTTGAACTCATCAAGTGTATCGGTCGTCTTCTTCACCTGATCTGAGCCCTCGTTCGAAGTGAAACCAATGATCGTGGGCACCTTGGCGTACCGGTTGTGGATGATGGCTGCTGGCGCAGGTTCGGTCAACAAGCCACCTGCAGGCTCTGTGGTCGGTGCCCACATCCAGCGCGGAGGTGTGTCGCGGCCGGGGAAGTTCATGGGGTAGTTTTGATAGTAGAGGTCTCCAGGAGAGGCGTCACGGACACAGGCAATGTCCGTGCAGTTCAGACCGTCAGCGACTTCATTCCAGAATTTCTCGGCTTGAGTTGGTGTGAAAAAGGTCGGGCTTGCCGGACTCTGCGCGATCGCGCCGTGAAACAGAGGCTTCCTGCCAGTGCCCGGGATGGCAGCGTGGTTGTCTCCCTCGTTTGCGGTGATCTGTAGTAGGACCGAGGCACCTCCAGCGCTGGTACCCATCAGAACAACGTGGTCAGGATTGCCGCCGAAGTATCGAATGTACTTCTGCACCCACTCAAGCGCAGCCCTCTGGTCCCTGAGCGCGTTGTTGTAGTCGCCATCTTCTGCAATTTCCTTGCCCGAGAGGAATCCATAGATACCGTTGCGGTAGTACATGGTCACTACGATGATGCCCTTGTCCAGCTTGCCGTTTGCGCCCTTCTCCTTCCTGGCCTTCTCTACCATCTCGCCGCCATTGCTCCTGCCAGGCAGATGGAAACCGCCACCAGGAATGTTGACAAGAACCGGCAAGTCGTCGCCAGCTTCAGCATCGAAGGGAGTGAATACATTCAGACTCAGGCAGTCCTCTGTCTTGTCTGCGAAGATGCCAAGTACGTCCTCACCGGCAATATCGTTTTTGTTTCTCTGGCTAGCATCGATCTTCTGAATGCGCGGGCACATGCCCAAGTCACCCTTCCACACGAGCGGCTTCTCCTTGCGCCCGATTCCATACGTCCTGTTCACCGGCTGTGGGCCACGGAACCTGTTCTTGCCTCCAGCAGTCGCAGCGTACGGGATATTCCAGTACGAGCGCACCTTGTCTGTGACGTTGGGCTGGATAGCGAGGTAGTCGAGCTCGACGATGTTCGGGTCTTGTGCGTTCTTCAGTGGTTTGGAGAAGGCGGGCGGGGATTTCGAGGACAGCGGTGGCATCCAGTCGGAGGTCGGTCGCAAGTCCGGCGAGTAAAGGAATGCGAATGTGAAAGTAAGGATAATAAGAGCACCGAGGCCCAGCAGTACTCGACGGTCGAAGATCAGACTCGAGTTGAGCGGACGGGCCATCATGGCTGTGGGCTTGCGATCTGGAATCGCAAGTTTGTCGAGAAGGAAAATAGAAGGAGAAGGAATGTGTCGTCACAAGAGGCGCAGAGGACCAAGGATGGCCGTGTTATGTCACACTGTTCATTGGCGCCTTGCAGGAGCAAGTATCTCCAAATACTTGGTCGTCGTGCCTCAAGATTCCTGGACACGAGTGGTGGGCAGCGCCAATGCGGTAAAGGGGCGCGGGAGTCGGCATTTTGTTCGCTTGGCGATGACGCGTCGCACAGTTGGGGTGGCATTCGGAGGAAAGATCGTAGCAAACTGTGGAGAGAATGTTTGGGGTTTAAGACTTCAAATCTGACATGTCTGAAGTTCGTGTTGCAGTGGGAACGATGTCATTGCGATACGAGGATCAATAAGCCAAGACACGTTGGTCTCGGAGGATTCGCTGCGGCTGCTCCCGCCACTACAATTGGGCGGCGACCACGCGAGACGCACGTTGAAATGCCTCGCCTCTGATCTGTTAAACTCACATACGCTATCGGTCATTCATGTACCAGATTTCGCCTGCTTTGATCAGGCAAATGTGCTCTGCCGCATCCATAGAATTGCAGGTGGGTACAGTGGGGTCGTCACATGACCGTGAGGCTGCCAGTCATCTCTCGACGTGCCAAGCTGAACATGAAGGTGTGAGAAACAGTCCGTTCGAGAAAGGTTTTCATGTTGCAGGGAGGCTCCGGTGCAACATCTGCTGGTCATCTCTTGACATGATCAAACCTGCGTAACGAAATGATCTTGCGGCTACGAGATATCAGCTTTGCGGCTGCGAGGTATGAACTTTGCGGCCGAGGATGAGGTACAGCTCTACAGCGGAGAGCAGATCACAGCTTAAACAGCTAAGACAACTAGCTTGAACAGCTAAGAACAGAGACCAGCTTAAACAGCCGAGAACACATCACAGCTTGGACAGCTGGGATGACTAGCTTGAACAGCTGAGAATGGAGACTGGCTTGAACAGCCAAGGACAGAGACTAGCTTGAACAGCCAAGAACAGAGATCAGCTTGAGCAGCTGAGGACAGATGACAGCTTGAACAGCCGAATGAAACTGACTGTGCAGCCAACAGGAACTGACTGTGTAGCCAAAAGGGACCGACAATGATGCCAAAGGACTGACAATGATGCCAACGGACTGACAATGATGCCAAAGGACTGACAATGATGCCAAAGGGAACTGACTTTGCAGCCAAAGAATACCAGCTGTACCTGAGCCAGATAACAGCTATGCAACCGGACATAGCTTTGAGGAGGCAGGTACGCAGCTGATGAACTTGTTTTCAGGCATCTTGCCTTACTGAGGAGACGTTCGCGAGGACGAGGGCGCTCCGGAAGTTTGTCTTACGTGTGCCAGGAGAGTGTTGTATCTTCCCACCTCGTTCTCGACTCTCATTTTCGAGCGTGCTTTGGATGCCAGAGAGCTGAACATGCGAGCTTGTCGTGCGGACTTGGGACATGCTACGCCAAACAGACCAGCCATTACCACTTCCGAGATTTGGACAGTATCGAGGTGATCACACAGAAACGTAATCGTATCCTCGGCAGTACCCAACGTCTCGTCTATTTGACCCTCCAGATCAGAGATGATCTTCTGGGCACCAAGCAGTTCAGTCTGAACTGTCGCAACCTCATCTCTGGCCTCATCGAGCTTCGATCTGACGTTATCTCAAGTCAACCCGTGGACTAGGGCTTGTCTCACGGCTTGATACTGTGAGCGATCGAGAAGCTATCGAAGAACCGAACAGCTCGCTTCACTCTGACAGAGAGCGCCTTTGAGATCCTCCTTCTCGTCGGCGGAAAGCTGAGCCTGCTTGGAAAGACTTTCGACCTTCGATCGGAGGCTGTCCCGAGTCGACACGTAGACTTGGGCTTGTCTGGCAACTTGACACTGAGAGCGACCTAGAAGCCATGGAAGGATCAAACGGCTCGCTTCGGTCTGACGAAGAGCGTCTTTGAGATCTTGGTTCCCGGCGGCGGTAAAATGAGCCTGTCTGTGCCGAACCTGTCTCCAGTGGCGCAACGTCGCCATGGTGGACCGTAGTCGACGCTTCTGCCTGACCGAAGCCGAGAGCTGCTTCCGACTCGCGTCGAGCTGACGCTCAAGACGCATATGAGAAGACCGAGAGGAAGCCAGTTGACCTTGAAGAGAAGAGACTTAGCGCATAAGACCATCGTTATCTTGTTCCAGGCCAGAGACCTTGTTAGAGGCTTCATGCAGCTGATTCTCGTGATTCAGCAGGAGTTTTTCAGTCCCGTAAGCCCGTCCTGAAGCTCTTGAAGAGACTTCGATTTTGCTTCCAGTTCTGGTTCTAGCGTGGAGAGTCGGCGCTGCATGTCATCTCGCTGGGCTTTAGTCTCTTTGTGGCTTTCGACTTCAGCGACAAAGTCACGCTCTTCCGCATCTCGGTTCCGCTGTTGGGTACCAACTTCTGTCTTCAGATCCAGAACTGTATCCTTCAAGCAATCGACTTCGTCCTCTGCAAGTTGCCGAAGCACCATCTCGGCGCTGAGTTTGTTCTCGCGTGCGGCAGCGTACTCACTAGCACTTGCCGCGCTGCAACGCTGGATGACGTCCATCTCAGTCCTGGAGTCTTCACAGTGTATCAAATAGTCGTTGGTATCATTGAGGTCGGATTGCAGCTCCGTCGATCGATCTTTCAAAGCATCGTATGACCGGGAAGTGGGCCTGCCCTCGAGCTCATTGATTCGACGTTGTAGGGCCTGATGTGACTGGATTGTTGGCCTTTGCTCAAGTTCTGCGATTCGTTCCTGGGAGGTACGCTGCTCATCAAGCTGCCTGGCTAAGTCTTCATTGCTGTCTAGCAGTCTCTTCATGACCAGACCGACGTCGCGCGTCACAGCAATGGACTCGAGGCAACGGGCTCGCTCTCTATCTTCGGCCTGGAGCTCCTCGATTCGCTTTTCAAGACTGGCGTGACGCTGCCGCGTCAATTGAAGCTGCTCCTGTTCAATTTTGGCTGGGTATAGGCTGGATGTAAGTGTTTTTTGAATTTCGGCAAGAATGCCCATCGATTCTGCTGACGGACGCATATTGAACGTATCGTGAGGAGAGAGAAAGAGAAGAAGAGAATCTATGCGGGGTTAGTTGAGGCCTACTTGATTGCGTCATGCATGTTTCTGAAGGAAGTCACGATCAACTTTTGCATCCAAGCACATCCGACCAGCCACCTCGGAGATCAACAACCTCACCAGGACGCTTCCTTCTGTAGTAGTCCTGAATTTCACTGGCTACGACAAGCACGAGCTGGGTTCTACAATCTGCAGTCTCGTTCTGAGCAGCTTCTTCTCGGGCTTGTAGCGTTGGGTCTCATTCTCCAGTCGGTTCCTCCAGCACGTCCAATCAGCCCCTTGGAAACGAAAAGAAGGACCAGTTAGTATGTGCTGCAATGGAAATAGTCTCATCATGGTCAGCTTGATAAGCTAATCGTGCCTCACGATCATATAAAGCACACAATGGAAGTTACAAGTTAAATTTTCCGTGAAAGAACTAAGGTTGACAGCTTTACAGCTGGAGACATGATAAATTAGCAGCTAAAGAAGATGATAGCTTTACAGCTAGAGAAACTTGCCAGCTTTACAGCTAGAGAAACTTACCAGCTTTACAGCTAGAGGAACGTTAATAGCTTTACAGCTAGAGAAACTTACCAGCTTTACAGCTAGAGGAACGTTGATAGCTTTACAGCTAAGGAGAATAAGATACGGAAAGGCTAGACAACCTTACGGTTGCAGGAGAACGAAACAGCTTTACAGCTGGAGAGAGATGGCAGTTTTACCAGGTCTTCTGCGACCAGTGAAGTGGGGCACTGGTGGAGCGTTTTGCTCCGGGGAGAGCGGGGTTTCTTGGGACGGGCCTGGCGCGCTTGCTTGGGCGGCTTGCTTGGCAGCCTGGTTCACATAATTGTGGTACTTGTTGGCGAGGTGGCGAACCTCGAAGTGACCTGCACGGCCTCTCTGGATGAGGTGCTGGATGTCCTCAGGGAATCGTTCCAGTGGAAGTCTGGAAACGCTGACCATGGGATCAACGGGTGACTGGGCTTCTTCCTGAGCCTCGGCCCCCAGCAAGAGCTCGTCAATCCGAGGGAAGTATCCCTCCTTATCCTCGAAGTGAAGACTAAAGGGGAAGCCAAGCTCCGTAGCGCCACCGATGAGCTCCAGATCCTCGGTGCGGGCAACAAGGTCGGCATAGAGCGAGGCTTGTTGCAGTTGAAACTGCAGGTGCTTTTCGTCTCGCAAGCCGTGTCTGTAGCGGTAGTGGAAGCTTGTGCTCTGATGCCAGCCATGGGTGAAGGCATCGCGCTGGAGTTGCCCCAAAGCTCCGTCCTTGTCGGCAATGCACTTCGCCATGATGTCCTCTGCAGCCGAGAAACCTGTGTAGAAGGCAACCTGACGTGCCAGCAGATCGTACTTCTTCACCCAACCGAAAGACATGCCCTCGAAGAATCCGTTGTCGTAGCCCCAGAGTACGCCGAGCTCATCTGCATAGTCCTGCAGTGGTTGCGCCAGCTTCTGACCAACGACTTCACTTGCTATCTTCAGCGCGTGTTTGTCGTAAGTCTCGCCAACGGTCACCCTGTTGATAGCATGCAGCAGCCGCTCGATGGAATCAACCCCGCTGGACAGGAGCTGGAAGAGTCGATCCTTCTCCTTGAGCAGAGCGGCATTCTCAAGAGCCTTATCCAGAGCACCGGTGCTGGTCTTGCGAAGTGCTTCGGAGGCAGCTTCCGTAGACGCATCCATTCGGCGTTGATACAGGCCGGCATCGAGCAGCAGGGAGAGCTGCGAGCTCATGTCCTGGACACTTCCGAGGCAGAGTTCCTTCAGGCCATCGACAGCCTCCACGATGGGGTCACTCACAGCTTTTGTGAGTTCCTGCGCAACGATGGGAGTCGCCTGTTTCTGGGTGTACGCCTGGAACACCTCTTCTCTCTTCTTCAACTGGGCCTCTAGAGAACTGATTTCGTTCTCATAGCAGGTCTCCAACCAGCTCTTCTGGAGAGCCTCCTCTCTGAGCTGCTGGTTCTGCTCGATGAGCAAGTTGAAGAGATCCTGGGTGGCTTGATTTGAGCCTGGAGGTGCGCAATCGGGCGTGTTGCGGAACAGGGGTTGTTCGAGTATGCTGGCTTTCCAGGTTGCTGGTCGGCGATGCAGCTGACTCGCAAAGCGCCTCCTCTGAGAACGTGAACCCCCAGACTTCTTGTGACTAGCCCAATCCCATTGAGCCCATTTGGAGATGCGTTTGGTCGCGGGCTCGGAGGTCGGCATGATGTCGTAAAAGCCTGGAGGTGGGAGGACTGGGGCGTCTGGGACCTCTGGGAGTCCGAGGACAGCCTTCAGACTGGGTTGGGAGCTCCGAACGATCTTCCAGTACCCATCATCGGGCCGGAGAACGTCGGGCTTGCTGTTGCTGGTTGGCTTGATATTAAGATTTTCACGCGTTTCGGCCTCGAGGGGCCTCGCGTTAACTGGTGGCATACTCATTGTGATATTATAAAGCAGCAAAGAGCAGAAGGTCACGGTAAATTTTGCTATACTATATTATCGTGGCCTGCCAAGACACTAGCCGAAAGGAGGGGGCATAGCAGCGACAAACGCGCCACATATTGGCTGCACGCAATGCCCACGGGCATTTCTGGACCAAGGAGAGGTATATAGTAGTCTGTAACAAACTTTCTATTGACATATTAAGCCACTGCGTCTGCAGTGAGACCCAATGCTACAGCGAAATGGTCCTCGGACTTTCCCATGGTGAAGATTTGGGACCGGCATCAGTCTCTGTACTATCTCCAGCTACGACAGACGATGTGAAATGGTTCCTGAATGATTGAGATTGAAGCATCTATGCTTTTTTGCGGCATCGCCATCGTTGATTGAGTGCAAATGCAGTGCAGGCTTCGCTAGAGTGGACTGCGCTCGCCCATGCATGGTCCCACCCATGATAGTTCCCGCTACCGGCGAGGCTTTGCGAAGCCCACCAACACAGCCTTGATAGCCTTTCGCGTAAAACGAGAGTAGGTCATACGCCCCAATTGTGACTGCCAGCGCTGATACTTAGCAAACCTTGCGAGATTCGATCCAACATCCTCGACCGCGGGGCCGTTCGTCACAGCAATCCATCACGGCATTACTCACGTTCGGCACATCGAATAGCTTCGTATCCTTTGGTTCGGCATGCGTAACTAGCCACAACGGTCATCTCCAGATAGATAGGAGTCCAGCGTGGCGTGCCATTTCCCTTCTTCGAACGTGCAAGTGGACCGCAGATGACCCCGGTCAACCCACAAACCCGAGGCGTATGCTACTCTTAGCAGAACCGGCTACACCGTTAATTGCGGTAGACATCGGACACTCATCGGATAATACACGGCCTGCGCTGTGGAGACCGTGTAGAGCCCACCATAAGATCACCTTGCTGCGGTTTGGGCTTTCATCACTCCAGGATGGACCGTTAGGAATGGAATTAGAAGAAGGGACTGATAGAGGGGCTTCTAGACGTGCCGGATGTCGACCTCGCCCTTACACAGAGCGTTCCTCAGCGAATCAGCCGGTTGCGGCCCGCGGATGGCCACTGGTCCTATATCAGCGGTAGAGTATTCATCTCTACAGTCATTCCCAGGAGCATACGCTAATGCTTGTTGAAGAACCGTCGTTCCAATAGCGACGTCTGGAAGGAAAATGGACGTGCCTCAATACGAACGCTAGGCGTTTGCGAACCACGGTTCTATCGGATCGATCCACACTTTATCTCGACATCTTACAACGGCGGCGGCCTCTGGGATTGGATTGAAACTGCGACCTTACGAGTGTGCTGATCGAAGCTCTAATCGCGCCGAAGTCGATATCGCGAAACCGCTGAACGAGCAACTGCAAAGAGCCTCCACACCCTGTCGCGTAAGCCAGCTGGACGTCGATAGAGAATCGAGCGAAATCGCCGTGGTAGAACTTGGAACCCTCCAGGGACATAAATTCCGCCACGTCTGGGCGCCTGGGACTATCGATACAGATAAATGGCTGTCACATTGCGGGGTAGAAGAACAGATAGTCGGGACACAATCACTGAATCCATGAAAAGAAATTCGAGAGTTCTCTCCGTTAACCGTATCGTATTGAAGTTTGCCAGCTTTCTACTTGACTGCTATCAGCTTGATAGCCAAAGAGGAGACTAGCTTGAACAGCTGAGAGGATCAGCTTGAACAGCCGGAGAGTTCAGGAGAATGTACCCTCGTCAACCAAAGATGTGGCAGCTTGAAGACTGGGACATCAACACCTTGGAACAGATAGAACCGATCTCGGGACTTGAACAATCGGATTCCACGCCCAATCATTTCCAGCTAGTCACTGGCTGTATCTTCAAACTGTGATCAGTTATTCGTTCAAGTTGTCTATCAGCTGTATCTCAGGCTATTTAATGGCCGTACCTCAAGCCAGTCATTGGCTGTACCTCAAACCACGGTCAGTGTAGAGCATGAGCTCGAAACTAATCGTGTCTTCAAGCCGCTGCGAGCTTCATCTCCAAGTTATACATACATCAATACCGTGTCAAATGTGTTTGAACTGTGTTAAGTGATGATTTCGAGCCACACATGCTAGACCAGTGAGACCGGTATACCTATCGTCCTGTACGACACTCGCACTACACATCTCACTGCGAGTAGTATCAACTCACAATGAATCATAGTTGTCATGTGTAGCGGCGTGGCGAGAGCTCTAGCCTGCGCGCTGAGCCCACGTGGATACCTCTCACCGCGTTGTCACATGATCACCGCTTACCGGTAGGTCTTGGCACATTTTCGACAATGAAAGCTCCAGTGACGCTAACTTTCTTTTCTCCACCTTTCATACAACTAATGTAAGTCATCCGTAATCCCCGTCGCATCTGCTAATCTGTCTTTCAGATGTCTGGTCAACTGCCAAATAATGGCACCCCATTTACAAACCCAACCAAACCAGCCAAACCAGCCGAACCAGCCAACTCAAGCACCCAGTACGCGTCACGAGCAGGTAAGATCGACTCGCTTTGCAGTCTCTGCAGCATGCTAATCGTATCCAGATGATCCTGCATGGCAGACCGAGCAGCACTTGTTTGGCCTGGAAACCATTGAGGACATATACGCCAAGCTTGCGAAGTGGGAAGCTGGCGAGCTCGATGAGCCGCCGTTGCTGAACGCAAAGACACGGACGTGGTTTAGAACGAGATTTCCAGGCATTGCAAAGATCTGGAATGAGGATCTTCAGGGCCGTTACCTCGCTGCTCGTTCGGAGTTTGCGCTGCGTTGGGTGAGAGATGTCCCGCCTCCCACTTCAAATACGCCGGCGGGACTCAGCAACCAGGCACCAGCCCCGAATCCAGCCTAAGCACCAGCGAACACCACCCCGGCCCCAGCAACAGCCCGACCACGAGTCCCAGTGGTCCCAGTCCCTGCCAAAGGCCAGCAACAGTAGGGTGCTCGCCCTGCGCCGGGTCCAAGCTTCGCTGCCGCCGCCCAGAGCGCACATGCCGCCGCGTCTCCGCTTGACGAGCCTGTTCATACTGCACCGCAGCTTGCATCATCTCGGTATGCCTCCGAGCAGGCGAAGGCTCAGCAGGCTCCACTAAAAACGGCTACCAACGCCCCGAGGGCACCCGTCCAGCCCGACAAGTCTCCTTCCGGCCCTTATAAAGGCTCGTACCGGCTGAGACCCGGGCTGTGGGATGCTACTACTCAGGAGCAGCCTCTGTGACCCAGACCCAGCGGCAAGGCACCATGGGATGCTTACCGGACTTCTTCACGGCCAGACGGGAAAGGCATGAGGGATGGCATCCACTTCAACCTGTTGCCTAACAAGTCCCTCAGCGCCTGCTATAGCATGTATGGACTTGGTTGTACCGTATGCCCGCATGCTGCTGATCCTGCTCAATGCATGTGGGATCACAAGGTCGAGATGTGGAAGCTCAAGTGGGTTATGGCGAACCGCAATGTGGACCCTGTGTTGATCAGGCGCATCATCCGCTTGTACAATGACCGCACACCCGCTTGTCAAGCTAAGAATCGCGTGCCCGAGCTCCCACTGCTCCTCCCCGAGAGCGTCCCGTGTGGCATTGGTAGAATGCTCATGGCCCCTGTTAGCGAGCCAATCCTCCAGCCTTCCCCAGCCAGCCATCCTGGGAAGGTTGACAAGAGTAAGGCCACTGCAGCTCGGTCAGGTCCTGCCGACCGTGTGCCCGTGAAGGGATGGGAGAAATGCGAGCAGCGCATTGCGGACCAGGACAAGGAGGAGTTCGAGAAGCGAGCGCAAGAGCCCCCGCCCAATTGAACCTCCAACATTCAACACGCAATTCAAGCTCAGGCCTGCGACCGGAGATGCAGTCAATCCTCCCAAGTCCAGTGCGGCTCCTGGTCCACCACCCCAAGACCCAGCCTTCACAAGGATCCGCTTCTGAGTCTTTCAAAGACATAGCCCAAGCTCGCCAACAAGAACTTGTCGAACCTTGAGGTCTCCAAGGAGTTTCAAGCGTTGCCAAACAGGTTCACTGCGCTTGCGAGCTTGGAAGGATACCTCGACTCTCTTGTCTGTACGAAGGCAGTTCCATGTAGAGGATTGAGATGTTCGGGGACAAGGGCGCGAGGGCGTTGGTGCTGCGGATTTCGGTGCACGGGAGAGTGGCGAATGCAGCAGTGACGAGATGGGTGTCGTTCTCCAGACTCTTGATCTCGCGTCTCTCTGCAGTAAACACGTCGGTCTCCATGCACAGCATGGACGCTGCGGCTGGACAGGGGAGTGCGTATCTAGTCTCAGCCCCTTCAGATAGGGATTACAATCATCATGCCATTGCATTACAAATACAGCGGACCCCCACACACACGATAAGCCATGAATATTCGTTCAATAGATTCATCCCTACTCACGCGCAGCGCATATGCACATATCCAACCCATCTATCATACACACACGACCCCACCCACGACCCAGGTATCTACATGCCAGTCCCGCCCGGGCCGAAGAAAAACCCATCGAACAAATCCAGCCCATTGCCGTCGCTCCAGTCGTGCGTGCCGTCGCCAAAGCCCATGCCGAAGCCGATGCCGACGTCCTGCGTCGCGGCGCCGTCGGCGGCGCTGCCGGGCCCCATGCCGCCGCCCGCGCCGCCGCTGCCGGGGAAGCTGTCCAGGAAGTCGAGGTCGTTGTGGAAGCCGAGGTCGGGGTAGGCCGAGGTGCTGGTGGAGAGCGAGGGGTAGGGGTAGAGTGTGTACGGGGGGGAGGTGGGGAGGGGAGGGGAGAAGGGGGCGGGTTGCTGTTGGGGTTGCTGTTGCAAACTTTGCTGTGTTTGTTGTTGTTGCTGCTGCTGTTGTTGTGATTGCTGTGATTGCTGTGATTGCTGTGATTGCTGTGATTGCTGTGATTGCTGTGATTGCGATGCGAACCCGTACCCCTGCGTGCGCAGCTGCGGCGAGATCTTCAGGTCCGCGGTGAACTGGAGCGCGGGCTCGGGCTTCACCGGGGTGGGCGGCGGCCGCATGGTCGTGACCTGGTTGGAGACGCGGCTGAAGGATCGCTTATCGGTCTCGTCCTCGGAGAAGAGGTCCTTGAGGTTCATATCGAAGCGGGGCACCGGCTTGCGCTGCGGGGGCTGGCCGAAGTAGGAGGCGGCTCGGGCGTAAGCGGGTTCTTGGTCGGCGGGCCTTTCAGGGTCGGCGCTGGGGAAGGCGGGCTGCGGGTAGGGGTTGTGTTGCGGCAGGGAGCGCAGGGCCTGCGGGCCGAAGCCGGTGGTGGACATGCACATCTGTATGGTGGCCTTGCTCATGCGGTCAAAGGCGTCGCGGCACGCCTCGGCGGGCGGACACTTGTCGATTAGATCGCCTAGGACAGAGGTCGCGGCTAGCACGGTGAAGTCGACGTCATCCAGCGACTGCAGGTCAGTTAGGAGGTGCCGGGGAAAATCTCTGCGACAAATGTCGCACAGGAGAACTCACTAGCAGACTGCGGACATGGATGCTGTGCCACACGGCGTACAGGAAGGATATCCCTGGTCTGAGTCAGCAACGCATGCAACACGGAGAAGAGCACTCACCCGCCATGAAGAGATGATGGGTTGCCAAGAAGGTATAGTTTACGAGATGCACGCGATGCAACTGGCGGTACAGCTTCAGCACCTTCTGCCCGGCCTCGGCGACCTTGAGAAACACCAGGTCCTCGTCTTCGCGGTCGTCTATGCCGACCACGGACGGACTCCCGACATCAGAGCCGGTGGTGCCAAGCACGCCTTGGAGCCCAGTCGGCACTACTAGACTCTGTCTGTACAACATGATGAGGGCCTGCCAGTAGTTCAGCTCCAGGAAGAGCGGCGAGAACTGCACGCCGGCGTCCATCTGCGTGGGAGCCGAGTCCTTCCACTCCTGCAGGCGGCGGTCGATGTCGGCGCGCCAGACGCGGAACGACTCGAACTTGGCGAGGAAGGGCGAGGGCAGCTTGGTGTGCATGAACTCGTTGCGCTGGTTTGTGCCACTCGCCCTTGCTTGCTGCGCCTGGCGGTGCTGCAGAACCTGCAAAATCTCGGACTGCAGTAAGCGCAGGCGGAAGTAGTGATGGGCCACGACCTTGTAGGTGGGCTTCTCGAGGTGGGCCGGCGGGTCGAGAAAGCCTTCTTTTGTGATGAAGCGGTCGTCGAGCAGCGAGGGGAACTCGGTGGTGACGATCTGGTCGGTGATGCCCTGCAAAGTTAGCGCTGTACATGCCGAGGTGGCAGGCCACTCACAAACGGGCGGCCGACGCAGGTGCTGACGAGGCGGTCCACGGAATACACACACCACCACAGGCGGCGTCGCAGGTCTCTGACCCACTGTCTGCGGCCTCGCTCTTTAGCATCGACTTTGGCGGGAGCGGCGGTCGCGTCCCCGCCCGCAGAGCCCTCGGTCTTGAAGCTGGGGCGGCCGGCGGCGTGGTCCTCGCAGCCGGAGCCGTCGATGCCCACTCCGTCCTCGTAGTGCAGGCCCAGGTCAACGCCCAGACGCACGGCCACGCCCACGATATACCACAGGCCAGGCGCGACGGGACGCAGCAGCGCAAAGCCGGCGAGCAGCAGCACGGCCTGCAGCTCCTCCAGGCCGCCGCCAAAGCCGTCGGGGCGGTCGGCGGCGGGCGACGAGCCGAGGAAGTTCTCGAGGTGCACAATGGCCGAGGCGTGGTACTCCTCGGGCTGGTGCTGCTGGCCGGCCAGGCGGCGCTTCTTGGGGTAGGGCGGCGAGGCGCGCGCCTTGTTGGGCGAGGCCGAGCCGTCGTCGGCGGGCGAGTCGTCGGCGTCGGAGCTGCCCAGGATGATGCCGGCGCCGATGGCGAAGACTATGTTGAGCATGTACGACTCGCGCGAGGTGCGGTGGCGCTCGCCGTTGGCGTAGACGCGGTCGAACATGTCCATGAACTCGCCGCGGTGCAGGATGGGCATCTGCGGGTTCGCGTGCTCAAAGTACAGCTCGACCAGGCGCGCGGCCAGGGCGCGGTCGGGGAAGGGGGCCTGGCGGAAGGTGGGCTTGGTGTGCAGGCCGAAGAACGAGTCGCGCATCGAGGTGCCGCCGTCGACCAGGGCGGGCGGCTTGCCGCGGGTGCTGCCGCGCTCGGACGAGGCGCCCGACACGGAGCTCTTGACGGCGGCGAAGACGACGCGCGCAAAGGAGATGCCCGAGGTCGAGCCCAGGTAGCGCGGGTCGCTGGCGCCCTGCACCGACACCATGCCGATGTTGGAGACCAGCTTGGTCAGCTTCTCGCGGTCGTACTTGTCGCCGTCGTCGCGCGGGGCGGCGCGGCCATTGCTGGCGGGGCGCGCAGGCAGCACGGGCGGGTGGGCGGGCTGGTGGGCGGGCGCGGCGGCGCTGGGCTGGAAGCTGGGGTTGAAGTCCTCGGCGGGCGCAAACGGCGCGCCGGCGTCGAGCAGCAGCGCCTCGAGGTAGGCGACGCGGGTCTCGAGGTACCAGACGTAGCTGGGCGGTCAGCGGCGGTATATCATGCGCACTGTCGGGGCGGGGCGTACCTGCGCGGCATCTCGCGCTTCGTGATCGGGTCGTAGCCCACGCACTTGACGGCCGCCTTGTCGCACGACGCGCACGACGGCAGCCGCTGGTCGCAGCGGTTCTTGCGCAGGCGGCAGCGGTTGCAGGCGCTCACGTTGCGGAACGACGACGCGCTGCTGGCCGCGGGGCTGGGCGGCGGATGCGAGGCCGCGGGCGGCGACGGCTGCTCGCCGTCATGCGCCTCGTCCAGGGAGCGCTTGAGGCTCATCAGGGCGCATAGTAGGACGCGCAGGAGGGCGCGCGACGCTGTCCTCGGGCGGCCGGGTCGTCGCGGGCGCGGGAGCTGTCGTCGCCCCAAACGCACTGCCGCAGCCCTTCTTGCGGTGCTGATAAGGACGCCCCGCCACAGCAGCCCGCGCCTCAGCTCTGCCCGCCCGCGCCCGCCCAGCCAGCCCGCCGCCCTCAGTCCTCGCTGTGCCCGTCCGATGCCGCTATCGGCGCCTGTCGCTCTCTGCTGACTACAGCCTGCCCACGGCTGGATGCGCCTTGCTGCGCGCGCACGTCCACGCCCGCCCAGCCCTGTGCCTGTGCCTGTGCCTGTGCCTGTGCCTGTGCCTGTGCCTGTGCCTCGGCCCCCCTCGGCCACGCACCACGCACCACGCACCACGCACCACGCACCACGCATCACGCACCACGCATCACGCACCACAGGCATGTCGCTTCCACCGGCCGCGTCTGCACACCAGAGTCTGGGGAAAGCGCCGACTCACACCGCCAATCTGCAAAAACAAAAGTCAAGTCTGGAAAAAGTCAAGTCTGAAAAATTGTCGCGTCGTATTGCGTGAGCAAGCTATTCCAAGTAATCACTACGGTAAAGAACTGCGGGGGTATTTGTTCTTTGGAAAAACGCCGTGCTCGCCTCGACCATTGCTGGTCCCTGTATGCGAGCTGTCCCATCTAATAATAATTCGCCCAAACGTCCGCCCATTATGTCGCTGAAGTGCTGAGAGTCGTGGAAAACGCCGTAAAATGCATGCACCCGTCCGTGAAGAGCCGTCGTCTATGTTCCTGTCCGAGGAACGCCGTGTAAAGTTTGGATCCGAGAATGAACAAGTGTCCTGAGAGTCGTGCGTTGGCGAGTCGTGGTCCGCGCCGTGAGAGACCTGTCAATGTCGACAGCCCGTTGATTCAGCCTCATTTCGAGAGCACCATCTCGGCCTCCTCGTCGGGCGTGAGCGTCAGCACCGACGCCGCGTCCGACCCGCAGTCGACCAGCGCCTCCTCGTCGTCGTCGCTGATGATGCGCTTGTCCGACTCCTTGAGCATGAGTCCGGGCAGCCATCCGAGAAGCGCGACGCAAGCAATCGCCCACCATGCCAGTCCAGACATGTGCAGCTGCATGCCCAGGCTGTCCACCGCGCCAGACACGGTGGGACCAAACCCGCGGCACACGCTGGCAGACGACGCCGCCGCTCCGTTCAGCGTACCGAGCACGCGCTTGGACGGCGATGAGTTGGCGAGGATGATTGCCAGCGAAGGGTACGAGAGCGATTGGAACACCACCTTGCCGATGAGCAGGACAACGAGTCCGGGAATACGAAGGCGCTCCGGCAGGAGCGCGAGGTAGGGTGCCAGGATGTAGAGGACCGGGTAGAGCGCCATGGTGATCCAGAAAGTGCGCAGGCTGCCGAGCTTCTTGCTCAGCCAGGGGAAGAGGATCAGCTGAGCGAACATCTGCATCGCCCCCTGCATCGCCAGAAACGCGCCGATGTTCTGCGTGTCCCATCCAAAGCCGCCCTCAAACATCAAAGGCAGCTGCTCCGTGCCAGGCTGGAATGCCTTCTTCGACATGAGAATCGGCAGAAGCTGCTCCAGCGAGATTGTGTGGCTGGTCAAATTAGCCGTTGCACCACCTCGCTCCGTCAACAAACTTACAAGGCGAGAATGCCGTAGCACATGATGTTCAGACAGACCTGCTTGGTGAACGCTTGTCGCACAGGTGGCGCCGGCGCCTTTTCCTGGTCCAGAGAGAATGCGGGTGGCTCTGACATGGATGTGCGAGTACTGCATAATGTCGGCGAGCTGTCGGTGCTTCGGTATGCACGCGTGTTGATGTCGTGGTCCTCCAGCATGAATGTCATCTCGTCTAGGCACGCGTCTTTCTCGTCGAAAGCCGTGTTGGGCTCTGATCTCCACATCTTGCGCAGCAGCCACTTGCCAGCATCGAGGCCACGGTCCTCATCGTACTTCTTGTCCTCGTGGGTCTCCTGCAGAAACAGGATGCCAACCGCGAGTCCAAAAACGACAATCAGAGCGCAAACAACGTTTGGCAAAAGGAACGGGTACGTTTCGAAAACGGTACCCACAAACGCTTGGGACAATTGCGCGGGTTGTGCGAGAACACCGCCAAGGGAGCCGCCAATGATAGTGCTGCAAAAGGCGGTCAGTCGGCTGCACGAACGTTGTACGTGGGAGGTTTCTTACCCAAGGCACCACACAAAAGGCATGATGGAATAAGCGCGCGCTATAATCGTCAGTCAGCGTTGGACACGTACCGTCGTTAACGCAAACTTACGCTGGTGCCTCTCATCCGTGATAAGCTCAGCTACCGTCGTTTGCAACACACCGATGTTCCTGCATGTCGGTTAGTCGGTGTTTACCCTCTAGCGTAAACGATGACCTCACCCGTTAAGAAGTCCACCGAGAGCCCGGGCAATCAGCGCCATTGGCAGACTTTGGGCGAATCCAAAAAGAAGCATGCTCAGGCCGGTGCCGAACATGCCACCAAGTAGCACCTTCTTGCGCCCGATCTTGTCGCTCAGTCGGCCCCAGAAAATTCCGCTGACGCACTCCATAAACGCGAATGCTGACGTGACCATGCCCGTGTACATTGCGGTTTTGCTCTCTTCCAGTCCAAAGGATTCGACCATCTTGAAGGCATACGGAAAAATTGACATGAAGGCGATGGGCTCGCAAATCCGGCAAAGTGCTAGTTTTGTTAGGTTGGGCTGTTGCACGACAGAAACCCTGCACTCACCCAGTACGGCCATCTGCCGAGTTGGAAAGGGCGTCTTGCCTCTGCTCGAGGCAGAGAGACTGCCGAAACCAGCCATTGGTGCGGTGATGTGGGTGTGTGGTGTGTGGTGCGTGGTGGAAGGTGTATCGATTGTTACGGTCCAAGGTAGAAAGTGTTGGTCGATGTTTCAAGTTGTTTGAACAGGTGAGACATGTGCGGGTTGGCGTCAAGTTGGTACCTCCAGGGTAGAGAGGGCGAGGGTGAATTCAAAGCAACAAGTTGGCTGCGAGCGTCTCAGAGTATATAGGGCAGACAAGATTTAAGTGGCGTTGTGAAGCGGATGGGCCGCTGGGACGTGCAGGGATTAGGGCAGCGGGGAGGAAACGGAGAAACAGGCGGTGATTGTAGTGGATATGGATACGCAGTCTGGGCGGATAGGGCAGCGGAAGGACCAGCGAATGTGAAATGAAAGCGGAGCCGTGATGCCATGGCTGCACAGGCACAGCATACAGTTTACCGGTAGGCGACCAGGACAATGCTGTGCTGGCAGCCATATCGCTACTAGCCTCACGTCAATTGTGACTCCAGGTCACCGGACGAGATGGGTAACTTTGTGCCCGAAAACAACACCGCAGCTGTAACCCCTGAGCGAGGGCCAGGGTTGGCGGCGCTTTGGTCCTGTGTGCCTCACACAAGACTGGGACCGGGTTGGGCGGAATCCACGACATTGGGCAGGCTAGGGTTGATCGAGTAAGGTCACTTAGGGAGAGTTGCGAGAGCGTTGAGACGTCGTGCGATGACTTGGAACTCGCGAAGAAGATCAACGCGCACGTCCCCGACCCGGCAAAAAAAGATGCGGGTTGTGGTTAGTTCAAAACCGCGGATACGGTTCAAAGACGCTAGCCTACTGTAACTTCAGAGCTGCATCATACAGGGCCGGGGGTCCCTGTCGAGACGAGGAAATGTGCGAACGTCGTGCCGACTGTCGCTGCCCGCTGAGGGCCGTAAACGGAAACGGCACGGCTCCCATCTTCCCCGGGAGCAAATAGGACTTGGTTCCGGTGTGGACACTATTCAGTGCCAAATTCCTTCTTCGCCTTCAGGGGCAGAACCTTGCGGTGCAATTGACTCTTGACAGCTTGCGAGTCAGACGGAGAGCTTTCGCCGCCTGCTTTTCCAGAAGCCAGCTCCGGCAAGCTCTGGCCAATCACGCGTGCAGCTTGCCCTACTGGTAATGGGCGTTGGCATCGCTGCTTCAAACCGTGATTGCTCCGGAAACCCAAAAATGGCGGTGTATCTGCACCAGGTCAGAGCCGCAACGTCGTCCAGGTATGCCCATTCAGAGCGTCACGCGGTGCGCTGCAGCGCATTAGCAGCCTCTGCGTTGCCTTGCTGCGGCCAACAACGAGACAGCTCAGCGTCATCAGCGCTTTCAGCCCACGAGTCGCGCGCTACAGATGGCTGAAAGAAGGACGCAGCACGTTTCGCGTCTCCCAGACCGCTCCCTGGCACTCCACCTGCGGCCATTCCATTTGCTGCCCCAGGTATCATCTCCACGCAACCCTGCTGCCAACGTGATCTGAGAGTTTCCGCCAGCCTCCTGGACCAACCGGCTTCGCAGGACGCCGCCTAGTGCGCTCGTAGCTGGCCACTGCCGAACCCATCCTGCCGTCATCGTTTAATAGACATCGTGAACCTCGATGCCCAAGGCGCATCAGCTGATAGCGCCCTTGCGCGCATCTGCGGTCGCCATGTACTTGGTAGCTGCTGTGTTGCTGCCCAGATCAATAATGCGCTGTGTTCCTCCTGGCGCAGCCGGGATGGGCATCCGTCGCGTGTTGCGAGCTGAGCTGTCGCAGCTACGGCGCCGCTCAGTTTGCAACCGGCCCACGACGACGCAAAAACGGGCGAGGCACAACGGCTGTTTCGACGCCGAATCCCGGCCAAGCAGGATGCTTTTGTGGCGGTGTGGGCAGTGGACGTAAGGCTGGCGCCGATGCAGCCATTGGCCAGGGTGGCTTGCAGATTCCACGCGAGATTAACACGATGGACAGGGGTCTGAGAAGACTCTGAGACAACCAGTCGTTCTTAGTGTCTTCTGGTCGCGCAAGGCTTGTGGTCCTTGCGGTGTGATTGCTCCACGCGAATCCTCCGGTGAGGGGCCTCAGAGGCTGTTGCTGTGCATACGCGTCGAGCAAACTTTCCATCCGCATCCGCGAGGCCGCAAGCCATAAGCAGCTGCGTGCACTCACGTCCCCTGTGGTTCGTGGGGATCCAGAGGATTCGGGGGTTAGCCTTGGGCAGGCCCTGCCGACAACAACGCTTCTCTGAGAAACGAGACAACGACGGACCCGACAGCATGGGTCGATTTTCTCCGATCTCCTCGCAGGAGTCACTGCTCACGTCTGCCGTCGACCAGTGCGTAAACGTGGCACGTGAGGCGCGGCAGTAACAACGTGTAGTGCCGTCACAGCCTGTTCTGTCATGTTTCGTCTTGACTGGAGCCAGCGCATTTCAAAGCCGTCGGGTTGCACGACAGGCGGTCAGCCGTAGGACAAACCGGTCTCAAGCCGCCTGAATTCTGAAGGACGATCGCAATTCGGTGGTTCTCTCGGTCGCCCATGGTTTCCGCAGACCTGGGTCGACAATATGTCGTGAATATCAGCAATTAATTGATTGACGAACGGCGAACAAAAGCAACGACGCAATGCTTGTATGTCCCACCGTTTCGAGTCACGTCACTTCCGGCGCGTACACGGGCTTCGCGCTCGGGTGGAGACTGTCGGCGCTCAAAAGGACCTCGCATGCAAAACACTGTGAGCTTGAGACTGACCGCACACCGAACGCTCTGCAACCGCTTGCAGAAGCGCCCGCAGGAGCCTTGCCGCCGCGGACGCTAACGTGTATGCACCATGGGTGGGCAGCAAGAGCCGGACAGAGACGTATAGTGTTTGTTGTGGTGTCACTGCGATGCCTTCTCTTGCCAAATGAGCACCTGCAGTCGCCGGAGGGCACATCCGACCACTGTGCGTCCCCACATCCAGTGCTGCTGCACTGCCACGTCGGCAGTTGGAGGTCGTGCTGCAGCGAGCCCGTGATGCGCGCTCATCTCCATTGCGGCTATGACACAGGCACAGTTCATGGTGCTGTGCGCTTGAAGGTGACAGGTGCTGAGGTGCAGCGGCTAGAGGCCCCACTTCGTTAGCCTGCGCCGATCGTCCTCAACGCTCCTGCAACCTCACCGCACGTTTGTACAGGCACAGCACCGCTCCTGGTGTGAACCATGTCTCTACCCGGCGCATCTCCGACGCTGTCCTCGTTCCGAAAGCAGCATCTGCTTATCGAGTTGTAGGTCGCGGTCAGCAGCTTGGCGGTTAGATTTAACCGTGAATAGCTCTACCCTGCGGCACGCACAGCTCGATGGTGTTTTCGTGAGCATTACACCCGGTGATCCGTCGCTGTGGGTTGGTGTCATATTTGTGCGAAAAGGTAGTCAGATGTTGCAGAGCTAGGCAGAGTCTACCGACGCCGTGCCTGCCTCCTGCACCAGCTTCTCGTCGTATTCACGCCTGACAGGTCCATATGCTCCCGCCGTTCTGCGCTTCCAGATATCCTTTCCGTCTAGCTTTCCAGCGCTGCCACCCCTCGTGACCTTTGCAACCGATGTCTTTCATCCTCTGCTCACGCCACTCACGACCTACACTCACACGACTGCTACCTCCGACACAGACACTGTTAGCGCAACCGACGAGGAACGGTTACCCCCAGGTGGATTCAGCCTGCGCCATGGGTTCCCACACTGGTTTGGCCGTGCGCGACAGTCTGTAGCGAGTTCACGTGGTGCGAGTGGATCAGAGGGTGCCAGTCCAGCTCAAAACGTCACGCCTGTAGTAAAGCCTGCGGCTTTAGGCGGTGTCGGGACTTCGTTTGGTACGACTGGTGTGTCCATGGTGACTGTCCTGGAGTACATCCGGTCGTCGTTCAGTGAGGAGACAGTGCTGGACTCTGTCTCATTAGAGGCGGCCGCGAATCCAGGCGCGTATCATGCATGGCGAGCTTTTCGTGGCTCGGCATTACCACCACAGCAGCCGCTTAGTCCAATTTCAACCACCTCAAGCGAGGGAACGGCTCTAGGGAGGAATCGACGGCCTGGAGAGTGGAACTGGGAGGGAGTCTGGGAGGATCGTGTGAAGAGGGCCATCAATGCTAGCCTCTCGGAATCTGTTCTGTACGGACCAGGGGCTGGAGAAGACATTGTAAGTCACGGTCAGATACGACCTCTGCTTGTCCGGTCACTAATCGATCCAGATTCGCTTCCAGCAAGCTGATGATGACGAGACGGTAGCTATGATGAAGAATCGACTGGACGTGGCTACCACGAGGACAGAGGAGTCATGAATACGACAAAATCACCCGGTGTCGGCAGGGACGGCCTGGAGCCGTCGAGGTCGCGACTTCCGTTGAGGTTGACTCGAGATGGCCGCCACGCAAGCGGTGTTGCGATCCTCAAAACACCAACAACATCGATAGCAAATATCACCGTTCTCCATGCTCCCATTGCTCAGCAGAACACTTCTCTTTATTCTTCCCTCGCGTTTCTCTTAACAGCTGCCTGAGAGGTCTGTTTACTTCGCTTTCACCTCTTGTTTACACACGGTGAAGGCGGGATACAACGTGACACGCTGTCCGTTTGTTTCTCGACGCGTCTGTTATGGCGCTAGCAACACTGAAGGCCTCGTCTCTCACACAACACACGTCTTTTTGTCCGCCGCCTCTGCATATACAGAAGAAACCTCGGAGAACAACATTCCGCAAGCTCCTTCGTAAGTCAACCCCCGTCAGCGAGTACGTATGCGGCCCTCTCGACGACATCATCGACGAGATTACAAGTAACCTCTGGGGGTCCCCGCTTGACAACGGTACTGGAGCGCCTTCTCTCGATTGTGCAGCCTCGCTCGATGTGCCGTCAACTTGGACCGTAACACCCTTGCCTGTCAGTCGCCTACCTAGAAATCAGCCTCTGACTATACGCAAAAACAGAGAAAGCCGCTCATCGGCTTCAGGTTCCAGCATGGGAGATCCTCCTCGCTTCTTACGCCACAGTAGCCAAGACGATGCATATGATGGTGGCCCAGTTGGTCGGCTTGCATCAGGAGTAAGCACCCCTTGGCCCTTGTTAGACATACATGAACAGCCGCACGCACCGAGCGCTGCCGATACTGTTGCAATCAACGCGCAAGACGCTTCCGAGAGTCCACCCTCAAATATAGAAGACCGTACTGTCCCCACCAGACGTCGTACTTCTGTACTGCGGCTGTTCACAGGGCTATCACGCTTGCGACGTACAGATACCGGCGAGACCAACGGCAGTGGTGGTGATTTGTCCAGTCCTGTAACACCCACGTCACGCGACACTCATTTTGGCGAAGACATTCTGCAAGTGCCCAGTGTGGATGCCGTAGAGGCATACATGCAGAGGAATGCGCGCGAGTAAGCTGTCCAGCAATGCGTTGTTTCCGTGAAAGTTATTGACCTGCACAGTGGCGCCAAACTGGGTTCCATCATGGGTGGCATCGCGAGACGACTTCCATCTCCCTCTGAGCATTGCTATGAGGACGAGGAAGCTCTTGACTTCAGGATGTATGAGAAGTGCCCGACCACATTACGAGCCGCTGTGAGAGTCTTCTCGGAGGTAGCCCAGCTGTTTGAACAGGAGCACCAAGAGTTTTGGATCGCTGTCGAAGTTGAAGGTGCTCTTCACAATCGCATGTCGC
Source organism: Boeremia lycopersici (assembly GCA_022609225.1). NCBI lineage: Eukaryota > Fungi > Ascomycota > Dothideomycetes > Pleosporales > Didymellaceae > Boeremia > Boeremia lycopersici. The sequence continues at coordinate 756,891 of JAGKPY010000001.1, read as the reverse complement.
TTCTGCACAGCGACGTTGACGTCATCTTTGTCGTAGACAACTCGTGAGTACGGTAACAACCAACCAGGATTGTGGAACTGAACTCGAACTAGATACTATGTCAGCAGAGAGTGCCTGAGCAGGGCTTTGGATGCCGTGAACAGCGCAGTCTACAATCTCCGCCAGGGCGATCGTGTAGCACTTTATACGACACACTGTACTCACCAACCCGTCACTGGTAATCGTCCGGATTTGTTATTCCCGATTCGACCTCTCAGCTTCGATACTGCGGAGATCTTCCGCGGCCTCAGCACATCTATTGCCAAGTACGGCACACAGGCATGGAAGCCTCCTCGTCCTAATCCATCGATGGCAGATGTCATCTTGGGTATAGTAAAGTCTCTCAAGAAACATGGCTTGAAAGAGCAACGTACCCATGTTATGCTCCTTTCTCCAGCCTCTCACATCTTGCACGATGTGTCCAAATCTTGCCCGGATATCTACATCCATCAGATCAATCCTGCGCCTCTCCCATTCCGTCGGCTGCCTGGCCTCAGCGACATACAATGTGCCGGAGAGTGTTGCAAGAATGTTTTCATCCGTAATTGGAACCACATCCAGTCCCTTCCTGGCCACATGAAGCGAATCCTGAAATACGCTCGGTCGATCAAGCCTGCGGGCGAGATAAGCCAAATCTGTATTGACATCCGAGCTAGAGATGGATGCGAAGTCATTAATTGCGTAGGCAGCAAAGACATTGCGAGCCTGCGCGTTGGCCAGGTGCATACAATCTTCGTCAAGGTACGCACGACAAGGTCTGCGACCAAAGCAGTCGACCTGCAGTCGAAGAATCCTATCTTCAACTCGTCTCTGGACATCAAGGACTTGAGACAGCAACTGCAGAACGCCGTGACTGTGGGTGCTGTAAAAGTACACCTCCTTGACGTTCAACTGTACCATCAGAACAAACTGCATGGAGCAGACTGTTGGAACTATGCAGAAACGCCGTTTCTCGTTGTCCGTGAATTAGGAGGTCTGGCGCGTCCCTTCGATACCGCGATGGAGGTACAAAAGCGTCGATTATTTCACACGTTTGCTCAGCTCGACGCGAGGGCTGCTCGGCTGGAGTCTAACTCCTTACTTCCTACTCTAGCCCCGAGTCAAGAACCCTTGAAGAGGTTCATCCAACACATGGTCTGTGAGCTCGAACATTATCAACGAGTCCTCGAGTACGAGCAAGAGCATCGCCGAAAGCTGCCATTGTGTCCAGGCCCGATCGACATTGAAGCCTCACCCCACGAGCGATTCGAAGAAATATGGGACCGAAAAAGCAACAAGCGTCATGGTGTTGCCATGGTTGAAGAGGAGGGATCGAGTGGCCTGATTGACGGCCTGCATGGCCTGGAGCGACTTGGCTGATTGACAGCTGTCGAAACTTCGGTATGGGCTGAACTTTAATGTTCCCAAGTTGTGGTCTCGTGACCGTTGGCTAGGAACGGGTATGAGGCTGGACATTCAGAATCAGGACCAGTACGAACCATGTGTGCGCATGTTCACGCGTCATGTTGGAGGCCTGAAACATTTGTATCATATTCATCGGCCATTCTTGGGTCCAGGGGTAGATGCAACAATCGAATGATTATGCCTGCTGCATGATCTCGCGGAATTTACATCTCCACGGAACGGCTAAGTTCCCCTGTCTATATTGCGGAGTTGAGACCGTGACGCAGACCAACGTTAATACGAAATGTTGCTCTGCAGCCTATCTGTGCGGCAAAGCTTGTGCCAAACCTTAATAATCTCCTGGAACCCAATGTTCACTAAAGCGAAACAGGCAAGCCAGCGAACTTCTAGCCATAAACGGAAAGCAACGGCAATCCACTTCTAGTCTCCCCGCGCACAGGACACGCACATGGGAAGATGCGCTAACGGGGAAGCTTTGCAAGGAGTCGCAAAAAGGCCAGTGGTTCGGCGGCATGGCGCGGCCAATCGGCTTTACGGGGGCAGCGCGAGAGCAGCGCGAGAGTTTAGCGTAGCCAGCCTCGTGTCAGAGACATGCTTCGCGAGGGCGCGAGGCGTCTGGTGCGAGGCCGTCGCCGCGCGGAGGCTCGGGGCTACAAGACCGACACGCTTTCTCATGTCTGGCCTGCCGCCTGCGCGCGAGACGGGCGGCCTCGCCGTTGTGGCGTCATGACCTGCTGTTCCTGGGGCGTTGGCAGGCGTTGGGGCTACTGTCGCAGGGAACAAGGGTTTTCAGAGGGCATCATCAGCGATTCACGATGGGTCGAGGGTGCTCTGTGCCGAGTTCCAGAGACGGCATGGTAGGTTGAATGTCGGTAAGTCGTGTGTGACCATTGGGTTGGAGCCTGCGGAAGGTTTGCGAGTCGGGGTCGTCTGAGTCGGTGGTAGAGCGGTGGCTGGCAACCTTGAACCATGTCCCGCCGGTGAAAGTCTTCGCGGTCGAATCTCTTCGGAGACCGAAGAGATGCGAGCTGCTGACACTGCGCCACCAACATCTACGCCAAGAACGCGTTTTCCCGCACAGAGAGTTGAGCAAGGTAAAAGTGTAAGGTTTCTATCAATACTACTCGTACAGGCGCCTGCGACGGCTGGGTATTGCGCGGAAAAATATACGGGAAGTAACAAGAAATGAGAAAGCGAAACCAATATACACCACTGAACCTAAGATATTACGGAAATGACCATATACTTTGCCCGCTTCTAAAAGTCCTTCCCAATCAGTGCCGGGTCTGCGAACCTCAGCTCCCTGCTCCTCTTCTCTCTCACAACTGGATCACTGGATAGGTCCTCGTGTGCTGGATCGGGTCTGGCATGTACCCTCGGTACATCGAGCCCAACGCTCTTCTTGTGCATGTGCGGTATGTTGACAGTCAGTGGCAGGCCGTTTCCAGCCAGCAGAGTGTGCCCGGCCCCTGTCAAGGATGGCTTTGTGCGAACGTGTCCTGTGGCGACAGGTTTTCTCTGAACAACCGGAGATGCAAATTTAAGTGGCTGGGGTACACTCTCTTCATCGGAGAATCGTTTCTCGGAGAGGCGCTTAATGTCGTCCCACCCACGGGGCTCAGGTGCAGCTGGCGGAGGGGAGAATGGTTTGATCACTGGTGATCGGCCTACCTGCACTAGGACAGGTGATCCGACGCTCTTCTGCGGTATCTTGACTTCCTGAGCCTGGTGCATATACTTTGCAACTGGGCTGAGTAACGACCTCGCTGCACTCATGCCGTTTGGTTGTTTGACTGGTAGCTTTGGTCCCACTGGAGTTCGTGGGGTCCGTGGAGACACTAGATTTGGTGACCCAGCGAAGATAGTCACGCTGTCGGAGGTGCGGTTCCGCTCATCGACCTGGAGAGGTAGGTCGTGCTCGAATGGGTCGGCATAGGGATTACTGTCCAGAGTGTGTCGTCTCGGATCGGAGAATGGCGACGGTCCTTGAGCAGAGGGACGACCGTACGGTGAGATGGGCGGGTACATTGAAGCGGCCGTGTCAAGGTAAGCATACGAGCTCATCTGTGAGTATTCGCCTCTGTCATCAATTGCGCTTGGGGGCGACTTCAACTCTGGCCGTCGAATGTCGTCTGGCGAGAAAGGAGCAAACGTTGACGATGGAATTACATGGTTACTGAATAGGTCCGTGTCGCCCGATGGGTATCTAGCGAACGAAGTTGAATGTCTTGTGGCAGCACCGTAACCTGCAACTGCAGCAGACAGGGCTCTTGCGGTGTCTAGAAGTGCATGCTCAGAGTATCTGGGGGCTGCTGGGTCGTGGACTGACACTCCAAATGGGTTGCCTGGGTTTGCGAAGCGTGTGGTGGGCATTGTACCTGTGCTGTGACGCTGCATGTGCTTCATAGGACCTGGGCCTGCTCTTGCTGCGGAACTGCCTGGAGGAGTTCCGCCTGTACCACCTGACATGAGAGCTTCCGCATCACCATCATCTCCACCCGTCTTTGGGTCATAAAGATAAGCAACCTTTGGATAGACGGACCCTGTGCTTGCACGCTTTCCATATTTAGCTGCGTGGTGCCGACGAGCAATGAAGATGGCCGCAACGACAGCAATCAAAAGACCAGTCGTAGCACCTACTGCGACGCCGGCAGTCTGTGAGTTAGTGAGCGGGGGTGGGCCTGCAACAGCAGTTTGGCTCGGAGTGTCGGTAGGAGCATGAGCAGTCTTTGACACGTCTGAGCCGGCGTTGTCTAAAGCCGATGCCTCGTCGGATCCAGATGTTGACGTCGAGCTTGCGAATTCTGTTCCAGTGCTGAAAGCACTTTCCGACGTGGCGGAAGCAATCGGGCCTGGAAATGTTGAGTTGACTGCACTTTGCATGGAGGAGGTCTCTAGCGTTTCCATCTGTGTTCCATTTGACGTGGGAGCAGTGCCAACGTCAGTGGGTAGTGCTGAGCGACTGAAGGTGATGCCTAGTTCTGCTGTACTAGTTGATGTACTGTTGAGACCACTAGGCAAGCTGACTGTAGCGGTTAACGATGGCCCCATTGGTGATGACCATGTCGAGTTTGCGCCAGGATTGAGTTTGGTAGATGATGTGAGTGACTCGCTCGCAGGTACACCTATACTTGATCTTCCAGAAGAAACCGTGGCCGATATCGCGCTTGACGTTCGGATGTTAGTCTGGTTGACTGCGGCCTCCGTCACTGAGCTCAACAGAGAAAATGCGACTGTACTCATGTCGAGCACACTTGATCTGACAGTAGAGATGTATACTGTTGAAAAAGTAGCCGTGATTATCCCTGAACTGAAGGATATACTGGATTGAGTCTGGGTACTGTTCGACGTGAACGATGATGGCAGAGGCATCCCACTTGTACTCGTGATTGTAGGCACGGCAGAAGACGCGAAGCTTGAAGCGCTGACATGTGTCGGATTGTCCGCCAATGTAGACTTAGAAGACAGGAGCGTAGAATTCGAGCCCGATGATTCTGATGTTGGGATAGGGCCGTCCACGGTGTCCGTCGTTGAGCCTACGACTGAAGTGGGGTTTTGCGATGAACGAGTCGGACTTCCACTTACAAGTGAGCTTGTGGGGATATCAAGTTCATCGAGAGTCAAAGAGAGAAAAGTACTTGTGGATCCCGGTTGAAGAGTAGACGACACTTGACTTTGGGAAGACAGATCTGAGGGAGTTCCTATACTCAAGGTTGGCAGCGACAGGGTGAATGTTGCGGTCGACGGTTGCGTAGAGAAGCTAGGCTGTGCGCTAGATAATATGAATGTCAGGGAAGATGACACGAGCGGCAGGCCAGTAGAGGCCTCGGATGAGGATACGCCAGAAGCGATCGCACTGGTGACAAGTGTCTCCGATGGTATAAGCGAAGTAAGGGTGTCGCTTCCAGATGAGGCGCTTAAGGGCACGCTCGTCGTGATATCTCCGGTAGAGATAGGAATCTCAGGTGTTGTAATCGCAGTCTCACTTCCAATGACTGTGAACGATGACGCGACTGCAATGGATGACGAGGGAGCGGCATGGCTGACCGACTCCGTTGACACAATATTCGGCAATGAAGAAATTGGTCCGTTGCTCTCAGCGGACAGTGGTTCTGTCTGAGTCGAGACAATATTGCTTGAGAAAGCTGGTGTTGTTTCTGGCACGGTTGTTGCGGCAGATGAAATATCGAGAATCTCTGAACTGGTAATAGGGTTGGCTGTGGTCGATACCTCGTCGATGCCCGAGCTGACCCCGAGTGGAGAGCTACTTGGTAGTTGTACGCTGCTCAAAGAGTCCCCGGTCTGGAGTAAGGAAGTGACAGCGGCTAATTGGCTTGAGGTGATGACAGAGAGCGCGAGCGAACTCAGAGCGTCGGTGAAAATCGGTGTAGGCTCTGAAAAGATGCTACTCAAGAACTGTTCGCTACTTAAAGATAGAGGAGACTGTGTGACTGACACAATGGGCGTGGTAACAGTTTCCAAAGCGCTTGTTACAGAAGAAGGTCCGGATGTCTCCTCCACACTTGATATTTCTTCCTGAGTAGGTGTTGGATCCAGCCCGATCGTCGATGGTGCAGAGGGGAGCAACGTCTGCGCACTGCTTTCCATCTCCGTGCTGCTAACTGCAGCCACAGTTGTAGGCTGTAGCTCCGAGGTCGGAAATCCTGTTTCATCGGCGGACCTAGTCTGGTCGCCAGGGGACGAGAGTATGGGAATAGAAGTCGATACAGGAGCTGGCTCTGAAATAGTCGGAAGCTCCTGTAGTACATTTGAAGGTTCTAATGGTATGTTTGAAACAGCTGAACTAGTTGGAATCTCCTGCGGAATACTTGAGGATTCTGCCGATAGGCTTGGAACGACTGAATTGGTTGGGAGCTCTTGTGGGATGCTCGAAGAATCTATCGGTAGACTTGAAATGACTGAAAAGGTTGGAAGCTCTTGCGAGACGCTTGATGATTCTGAAATGACCGGCACCTGGCTTGTTGTACTTGGCTCTGAGACTACAGTGGATTGCTGTTCGACGGGTGTTGTCGCAGGGGTCGGATCGATAGAGGATGCAGAAGGAGTAACAGAAGCCGTAACGATAGTATCTTGAGCGAATGTTTGTGTTGACGTAGCTGGAACAGAAGGCTGGACGGACTCTATCACAGTACTGGTAGTTGCACTAGCTAGACTGGTGACCGAATCGGACGGTGGCTGTGCAGTTTCCTCAGCTGGCACCGACGCTGAGGTCGGTATTGTGAAACTGGTGGTTTCTGCGGAAGAGATGCTTTCAGGTACCGTGGGCGTTGGCTCAGTGACAGGCTGTGACCCACTTGACGAAATGCCAATTGTACCGGAAGATTGTGTCTCGTCCACCAAAGAAGTCACGATGGATGTGGTATCAACAACCGAGGAAAGAAGCGAACTTGTGGAGGTTTCACTTTGCAATGAAGTAGGCGTTGGCTGAGTTGGAGTATCGGATGGTTGTTGTGTTGCAGAGCTCAGAGGTGCTGTGCGTTCCGTGCTAATCAGTCTTGAAGATATGACATCGCCATTACTGCGAGTAGAGGATTCTGGATCCTCTGCTAATGATGTTGGCGCAGACGCAGAAGTCAATGTCGATTCGAAAGTGGTAAATTCTGTCGGTGTCTGAACGATGGTCGAACTTGAGAGCACATTGGATGACTCTAACACAATGGTTGACGCAACGGTAGAAGTTGGCTTCGCAGCTTCTGATGAGCTCGTTTGATTCCCAGCAGGCTGTTGGCGATGCTCGAGTGTAGGAAAGTTCAGTCGCTCAATTGTGTGGTGTCTCTTAAGTAGAGCGGCATCTGCGATTGTGTTAATATTCCATACAACAAACGCTCGAACCAAGCACTACAAAGTGATTTCTCAACATACCTTTGGTGGATGATGCAGTGGTGATAGTCACCGCTAAGGAAGCGGCGCAGTAACCGAGCAAGACTCTCTTGAACCACATCGCATGGTCGCAGATCGAAAACGAATGATTCAACGTGTTGGCAGTAAAGCGACCTAGCAACCCCAGGAAGCGTACAACAGGTAGCACGGCATTGTATACTTATGAGCCTTGCACCCAGAGTGCGAACACCGACGGCGTTCTGTTGGTGGCTGGCCGCATCGGCCCAATTCTGGCTTAGTCTTAGTGAACCTGCAAGGTCCCTGTCCGTTTATGAGGCTTAGCCATGTGGTAGTCCGAGAATACCTACCAGTCAGCTAACTTTAGCATGCAAGCCTTCGTCGGCACAACGCATCTGTGTGTTTTATTGATTTGGCACAGTGCCGGCAATCAAAGGTGTGAATTCGGACGTGAAGTGGAAGGTGGTTGCTCGCAATACGCTAGCCGAGGCATCGCAATACCTACACATTATTGCTGACACTGTTTAATGGGCGCCGGACAGTCACGAAACTCGCTTGCCATGAAGGCGCAGACGGTATTCGCATCTCGATACCTGCTTACGCACATCGATGCCGCCGCTCACCCTCATCGTCATTCCTTTGGCCCCCAAATAGCAGTCCGACTTCTTTCGCGATCAGAACCGTAAGCACCTGTCGCAATCGAGTAGACGATATTACGTGGTCGCAGTCGATCCTTTCCCAGAAACCACGTTCGCTTGAGTGTCCCTGATAATCTCCTGTAGCCACATGGGAAGCGCGCGGATTTTGGGTGCGATGGCGGGACCCAGAACGATCTGCCCGCTCTTCGCAGCCAGGATTTGCTTCACCATAGCATCAGCGACGTCCTCTGGCTCTAGCAGACGGGCGCCGACTTGATTCAATCCGGCCTTGATGGCTTCGTGTGCCGTGAGTGCCGACTTTGTCCAGCCTGGGTGAACAATGGTGGTTTTGATCTAAGGAGTCTTGTACCGGTGCTTCAACTCTTGAGCCAAACCCTCGTGAAGAGCGAGGAGCGCGGCTTTGGTAGCGCTGTAGTCGACCGCCCCCGCAAGGGCCACAAAGGAGGCAAGGCTGGCAACACTCATGACGTGTCCCTTCTTTCGGGCAATCATGCCAGGCAGGAACTCTTGTATGGTGCTCCATTGGCTGATCAGATTGATATCGAAGAGTTTCCGCAGAACTTCGGTTGGGATGTCAAGGATAGTGTAAGCGTTGCCAATGCCCGCATTGTTAATCAAGATCGATGGTGGGCCGAGATCAGAACGGACAGCATCTCCCACCGTACGAACATCTTCTCTAGAGGTAACATCGCATTGGTAGTGCTGGATGAGTTTCCGTTCAACTACCGAGTCGTTAACGCCCAAGTCGCCATGCTGAGACAAGTCCGCTATTACTTACCATCAGTAAATTGGCTCGACAACGGTCCAATGTCCAGGACCGCAACCTTGATGCCGTGTGATGTGAGCTTCTTTACTACACATGCACCAATGCCGGCAGAACCACCAGTGACGACTGCCACCTCATTTGGCCAATCCCACTCATTCTTCGCACTGTTCCGTACCCACCTGTTCTCGGCCCAGTTGTTAAGCACCGAATTGATTTCGACGGCAGTCCAAGCAGCTAGACCCCATTTGATGATCCGGAAAATGGTTGCTTGATGAGGACCAAAAGGGAGGCTATCCAATATGCCGAATGTCGCAGGATTGACCAGCTGCAGGCCGACGCAAGCAGCAGCCAAAGTCAGGCACCAGATCATACTGAAAACACAGGGCTGGCGCGTTTCAGGTCAAGTCGTCGGGTTGTGTGACCTGCGTGAACCATGAATGACGTAGGAGAGGTTGAAGGTTGTCCGGAGCGTAAGCACTATGCAGCAGACATCTACCAAGGACTCCGAGAACGTGGTCTAGAAGCAATTTATATCATACAAAGTGTTCGAGAAGACCGAGGCATGACAGAAGCAGCCACTTTGCGGAAAGAGGCGCGTACCAGCAGCAGGGAGCACGGCTCGGAGTTCCTACGCGTTGATTGGCCGCGCAAAACTGAAGCCATCACGACCATGCGGGTTCCTTCCTGATCATCAAACTTCAACAGCCGTGACGCATGCCTTCTGTTCGATCGAGCTTCCTTACTGGAACGCTCACGCCGTTCCTTTACCCGGCATTCACCGAGTCGACACTCCTCGCCGTTTCACGCAAATGTCCGCTGCACAGACGATTTCCGCCGCAGTCACGATGTAGTTCTACAGCCACCGAGCAGTCTGACTACTCGCGGCTCGATCCCACGCCAGACGACTACTCCTTAACCCCTTTCGCCGACCGAGCCATTCTTACCTTGGAAGCTGGCGCTGGCGGCCATGGCTGCGTGTCGTTTCTGCGCGAAATGTACACTCCAGAAGGGCCGGCCAATGGTGGTGATGGAGGGAGCGGAGGGAACATATACATTCAGGCAGTGCGCGGCGAAACCTCTTTGCACAAACTCGCTCGACGTCGTCTCATCAAGGGTGGACGAGGTCGCAATGGCCAGGGCAAAGTAAAGGGTGGCGAAAGAGGCGCAGACGTGCTGATTAAAGTGCCGGTGGGGACCATCGTGCGGGAGATACAAAGGCATGACCCTGTCGATATTCTTCTCCAGGAGGCGGAGAGGGCAGAAAGGGAGCGTGGACGGGCAGAAGCAAATGGCGACGTTGTGGAAGAGGGTGAATACAAAAAGGATAGATGGCTGGTCTACCCTGGAACAGTACCCACGGAGCTGAACAGGATGAAGTTTCCTCAGCTGCCGAAGCCTCGAAAGTCGCATCTTGCTGCACTCGAACCACAGTCGCCGCTGTGGTTGGATCTCGACAAGCACATGGAAACGCCCATGCTACTCGCAGCTGGGGCTATGGGTGGCCTGGGCAATCCCAACTTCATGACACCCTTCAACAACAGGCCAAAGATGGCTACAAGAGGAGAGGAAGGTCTCAAGATCTCGGTCCAACTCGAGCTGAAGATCCTTGCAGACTTGGGCCTTGTCGGCCTTCCCAACGCTGGGAAGAGCACCCTACTTCGAGCCCTGAGCAACAGCCGTGCTCGAGTCGGCAACTGGGCCTTCACGACCTTGCAGCCAAATGTCGGCACTGTCGTTCTTGACAACCACAAGGGCCGTCCCCTCGTCACAAAGCGTAACAAGCACGGCGAGCTGCGTGAGAGCTTCACTATCGCCGATGTCCCCGGACTCATCGAAGACGCGCATAAAGACAAGGGACTAGGTCTCGGCTTCTTACGTCACGTCGAGCGCGCCGCAGTCCTAGCATTCGTCATCGACCTCAACGCCGGCGATGCCGTCCAGGCCCTCAAACTGCTCTGGCGAGAAGTCTCCGAGTACGAGTCCCTGCGCGGCAAGGAGCTCAACGCCGAGACCGAGCGCAGGACCGTTTTGTATAGGCCTGTCAACATGGCCGAACCCAAGCGCGAGATCGACATGCTCGACACCCCCGACCTGGATCCCTCGATCGAGCCCCTGCCGTTCCTCACCTCGGAGCCCATCTCTGCGAAGCCGTGGCTCGTTGTCGCAACCAAGGCGGATCTGGACGGCACGCAGGAGAACTACGAGAACCTGCGCAAGTATCTGGAGGATGTGAGGACCGGTGCGCAGCCTCATCCTAGCGGGCGCGCGAACGCGTGGAAGAGAGACGTGACGTCGGTGCCAATCAGTGCGATCCATGCGCACGGCGTCGAGGCGATCCCGCAGATGGTCATGGACTTGTTGGACGATTAGATGATCATGATACTACAACCAATCCACTCTTACCACCCGTCTTGTCTTCGACTATCCTGTGACACGTGCAATTCGCCGTTTTTTGAGAAGTTGCTTACTTGGTTCCAGGCAGCGTGTTTCAGATGTCACCAAATGCGCACACAGGTCACGAGACTCCATCATGGCTAGACGAGTTTGCGAGAGGACGCTGTTGGCTCTGCACTACATTCATGCTCGCCTCTATGCTTGGGCGTCACTTGTCTCGGAGGAAAACATCGAAACAGTCGTTAGCACCAGACGATCATTGTGATGTACTTGCAAACACGTGGGACAAGGGTGAACAGACTATCTGTCTTTGTACAAATTCCTACTATACACCTGTTCCCTTTGTCGCTTTTGCCAACTCCAATTATCGAATAACCCAGCCATTTCTGTACTCTGCATATCCTCCTCCATTCCCTCTTGCACTTCAAAGAACTGCTCTTCTAACCCTTGCCCGCAACGAAAGACAATACCTAAGCAGTAAAGAGATTCTACCTGCTGTCTGCCATGAGGTTACGATAGTAGCTCGTGCTGAGGTCGCACGAGTGTTTGAGCCACAAGTCTTCTGTGAGCGGGAGCTTGAGAATTCGGGAGCGGTTGAGGGTCTGTGTAATTGTCAGTTGATAATCTCAAATATGTAATAAGGAGATAGCACGTACCTTGCTCTTTGCGACGAGATTAGCGACGGTGCCCGCGATCTCCATCAGCGCGACACGCTCCTCGAGGCCACAAGAGTCCAGACGGTCATGTGCAGCAATTTCAAGAGCTCTCTGCAGCTTGGAGAGCAGGTGCTGGATTTCCTGTTCAAGCTCTTCGTCGACACGATAGGTCGAGCGGCGACCAGTGTGATCAAGGAGCTCGATGTAGTCCAGGTAGACCTGGCCACCTTGCGCCCAGCCAGAGACGCGCTCCGGCCCACGGCCAAACGCACCGCGTCGGGAAGAAGCAAGGGACGCATCGTCGTTGGAAAGATTGTCTGTCTCTTCGGGAACGAACCCAACCATGAGTTCACGCAATGGCTCATAGTCACGTGAGATAATGGCATCAGGGCCAACCGTGCGGCAAAGTACTTCATGGGCCTCTTGCAGCTCATCAGCCTTAATCAGGTGCATGGCTTCCTGGACGGCATCGCCCTCGGTCTTGGCTTGCAATGCGGCAGCAGCGTGGAGCCAGGTTGCGGGAACGTGTAATTCGTCTGTGAGGTAGCGGTATGTGGAGTCCGAGTCGGCGAGCGTAAATGATTTTGCGAACTGGTTGATCAATGATCGGATGTGGTGCTCACGCATGGATGCTGACGATAGATGAATGTATACCCATACGGCCGTGGTCCAATGCTCGGGTGTATGGAGCGATGAGGCGAAGGTCAGGGTGATCTTGTCGCCAAGCTCAACCAGAGGATCAGCACCTTGCGTGTCTTTGTTGGTGACGGTGGCCGTGGATGACATGAACGATCGACGGAAGTCGCCCTCACTGTCGCCACGGAACGTGGGCATACCGACTTTACGCTCAGGCTCCTCGATCTCGTCTCGATGACGAGAATGGAGGAGCTGGAAGAGCTGGAACGACAAGCGCGCGTTGAAAGGATTGCCAGAGACGTTCTCTGGTGCCAGGACGTCTTCTACGTTCGCTGGGATGTCCAGCTTGGTCGCAGCATAAAGCTTGAGAATACCCCAAAGCAGATCCTCACGGGTGGCCGCCTCCGGATCAGCCCAGCCCATGTCGGTGCTGTCGCGGACAAACCACGGCACAGGCTTTACGCTCTCGAGCCCGTCCCTGATAGCATCCGCAAATTGTGCTACAGCTAGCTCGATAGGCTCGTCAACAAGCGTGCCGTACCACAAACGGAGGCCGAACGCACGACGCCAGTCGAGAGCGAATCTGCTTGAGATGTTGAATGTGGCAGCCTTATTCTCACGACCGTTTCCTTGCTTGCCATCTGCCTGCGCGCAGTTACCGGAGAGTAGCTCATACAGAGCGCGATGTGCGTCCTCCATTTCAGCCAGCATGTCCAGGCGTCGCCACTCCTCGATCTGAGAGGTCATGGTATGACGCATGTCCGCATCGCCGCCTATCTGTGCGACCATAGTAGCAAGTCGTAGGTCCAGGCCTTCAAGCAGAGCATGGCAAGCTTCGGCGACGTTGTTGCAACTCAGGTGGGCAATTGCACGCTCTTCAGAAGTCGCTGCTTCTTGGGCATGCTTTTGTGCGTCGCCATAGACCAAAGCCTTCCAGAAGTCAGACAGCCTCTCTTTCCTGTAACGTTCGATGTCTTCGGGGTCAACGTCGGCCGGCATTTTGATCCTGTCAGCGCCATCAAACAGGAGCGATAGCAGCTGCCATGCATGCTGTTCCTGAGCGCCCGCGGGAGTGTCGACAGCAACAGCCTTTGCCAGACTGGAGAATTCAATTGGTGCAGGCTCGGTGATGATTGTGGCGAAAGGTATGCCATTGGCAGTGGAAATCTTGGTCTGCTGCTTCTGCACGCTCAAAGTCTCCGGCGAAGCCTGTACATATTTAGTGACTGCATTATGACGGCCCGAACGGCTGGCTACTCACATCGTCAAAGGTAGGCATTTTCATGAAGCAAACATCCTTGGTGGCACCAGCGAGTGGTTGTTGAGCAGTAGCAAACGAGCCGCTTTCAAGGGTCTTGGTCCCTTTGTTGCCATAAATCAGAACGCCGGTCTCGCTGAAGTGGGGCTTGCTACAGTTGTGATAGTCTTTGTCCGCGTCGGTCATGTCGTCGGGGTCAAGTGAAGGCTTGGGTCGCTTCGAATATGGTAACTGGAGACAAGGTTTTAGCTATCTTGTCCCTCATCAATTTGCATCTACATACAACGGCCGACGCGTCAATGTGAGATTGCTCCTCAGCATTCAACACAGATCTGACCAAGGAAAACGCTAGAAGGAAGGGGGAGTCAAACCTCGATGCCTTGTCCATGTCGCTTTGGGAGCGGCTCCTGAACTTTCTCCGTCTCGCCGAAGAGCGAGTTCATCAAGTCCATATGTGTCGCAAGGGGACGCACATTGATCGACTGTGCTGCAAGGGTGGGACTCGTATCATAACTCGGGGATTCACGCAAAGCAGCCCGGTCTTGCTTTCTCGGACTGATGGTGCGTTGAAGTTGATCCGCCCAGTCGTCGTCAAAGACGGCTTGTCCCTTCGAGGGCGTGCCAAAGTTAGGCCTGAAGACCTGGCTGGCCTTTAGAATTGACTTTGGCGCCTTGAACGTGCTTCTGAATGGATCTGATTCTGTAGCGGTTGCTGGCTCCGTGGTGTGAATAGGTCCAGACACAGAATCCGCCATGCTCTGGTCTTGGTCCAATTCGGATTCGCTCTCATAGTAGTCAGCTTCTTGCTGGCTATCAGGCGAACCCACGGAGCGCTCCCCTAAAAAAGACTCGTCGCGAGACTCGTCGTCGTCGTACTCTTCGTATGCGGGATCGCTGCCGAAGCCACCGGGGACGCTCGCGCGGGCGCGCATGCCCCTCTTGAAGTCGAAGGTGTCGTCGGGGCTGGACCCATCGGGGCTAATAAGCGAGTCCTGCTGGGGTGTGCTGGTCATCTGGCTTGTGTTGAGTAAAGTGCGGGCAGGCGTGTCGGGCACGGGGCTCAGCTCACTCGACTCTTCCTCCTCATTGTCGCTGTAATCGTTCTCGTAGTCGAGGCCGTAAGAAGAGAAGTGAGGCACGGTGAAGATCCAACCACCATTACCAGCATTGTAGCTTTCGAAGGTCGTACCGGCAACACGCTTCAGGCGCTCCAAGTGCTTCACATCCTTCTTGCCGGCCTTGTTGCGAGGCCACGAGTTGAGAAGAGTGACACGCGATGGGTGATTCAGCGCGGTGCCCATTGGTGGCTTTGGCAGACAAGTGCACTTCTCGCCGTAAACCGTGGCATTGCGGTGGTTGAGCTGCACAATGTCCCCAAAGAGCTTGTCGAGGTCGGTCTCTGAAAGGTCGACAGGCGCGCCTTGGTGGAATTCGATCTGGCCAATGTTGTGGCGGCCAACAACAAAGCTGCGCACGCTCCTGAGCTCCTGCTTGCTCAGTTTCTTCAGCTGTTGCAAAGACGGCTGAGACCAGTACTCTCCCGGCTCAGGGTCGTCTCCAAGCTGAGCATTAACCGCCGAGGACGACTTTGGTGTCAGGGCGGGGTCGTTCTCGGAGACGCGCGCAAGCTCGTTGCCGTTGACTTGCTGCATGGCAGGGCGCGATGGCTCAGGGCTAGCGTCGCCATTTACAGAACCAGGAGAAGGCTCATCGTCATCCCTGCGTACCACGAGAGCGGTCTCTCCGTTTGTGCTGCCGTTCAATGTGTCGCCGTCGCCACCAGCAAAGCTTACGCGCTTGTGTGACGGCTCGTCGAAGAGTGGGATGCGGGTGTTGATGGAGCGGTTGACATTTAGCTTCTTCAGGCTTCCGTTGCCGAACGAGCGACCAGTGGTAGAGAAAGCACCTGGTGCCAAGATGCTGGTCTCAGGGGTGAAACTGTTGCGCAGGTTGCTCATGGAGGTACTAGTCCTGTGTCCGAGTGAGCGCGTTAGACTGCCTCCGCCGAACAGGCTGCCACCGAGGTTGGGCGTAGCTTGCCCGCTAGCCGGGCTACCGTAAGTAGAGTACGTGAATCCATATCCGCCAGTGCGCTTAGCCTGGGGTGTAAGGAGACGAGTGGATGCGGCAGGATTGAGCTTGTGTTGAGGCAGGATGGCGCTTTTCTTGTTCTTCTGGCTGCTGGAGAGAGGCGTGGCAATGGGACCAGGGCTTTGAGTGGGAGTAGCAAGACCGGCGAAAAGCGCATCGTTTCCGTACGGGTTGGTGTTCAACGAGGTGTTCAGCAAGGAGCTTCCAGAAGCACCGAACAAGCTGTTGCCGTTTTGTTGCTGGTTCTGCTGCTGATTCTGGCTAGCACCAAACAGAGAGCCACCCATGTTGTTCTGCTGCTGGGTACTCTGACCCATGCCGCCAAAAAGACCGCCACTGGCATTGTTGTTTGTGGTGGAATTACCAAAGAGACCACCGGGCTTTGGCTGGTTGTTCTGTCCACCAAAGAGGCTGGAGCCAGCGTTGGTCTGGTTTTGTTGCCCGCCAAGGTTGCCAAACAAGCCGCCTCCAGCTGCAGCTCCTGTATTTTGGGTGTTACCTCCACCAAACAGACCTCCACCTGGGGCCGCTGGCTTGGCACCTCCAAAGAGTCCACCGCCAGCGTTGTTGTTTGTGGTTGAGTTTCCAAACAGGCCTCCAGTTGCCGGAGCCGCGGTAGAAGCACTGCCACCGAAGAGACCACCCCCAGTGTTGGTTGCTGTGGATCCGCCTCCGAAGAGACCACCTGTTGCCGGCTTGGCCTGGTTGTTCTGGCCGAAACCACCGCCGCCGCCACCGAAGAGTCCGCCGGATGCTGGTGCTTGAGCGGTGTTATTCTGGCCGAATGCGCCTCCGGTGTTTCCAAACAGGCCACCACCTGAGTTCGCGGTCGGCTGGGCACCACCGAAGGTAGGTGCAGCACTAGCCTGGTTATTTTGACCGAAAAGTCCTCCGCCGGTGTTTGCTTGTCCAAAGCCCGAGTTGGTGGCGCCGCCAAAGCCAGTGGAAGTACTCGGTGCCGCGGCGCCAAATGCAGGCTTTGCTGCATTATTGTTGTTGCCGAAAAGACCACCTCCGGTGTTGTTGTTGTTTGCACCGAAACCGCCTCCGCTACCGAAACCTCCGGTTGTGTTTGTTGTCGAACCGCCACCGAAAAGACCGCCGGTGGCACCTGTAGTGGTTGTGTTCGACCCTCCGAACAGACCGCCAGTCGCTGGCTTTGCGCTGCCGAAGAGGCCACCACCACCAGTGTTCGCAGTGTTGTTCGCGCCGAAGCCTCCTGCAGACTGTCCGAACCCACCAGTAGTGTTTGCTGTGTTGTTACCTCCAAAGAGACCGCCGCTGCCAGCAGTGTTCGCATTGTTGGAGCCGAACGCAGATGTGGTGTTGGCATTAGTGTTATTGTTGGCGCCGAACCCGCCAAAAGTAGAGCTCTGGCCAAATGCACCGCCTTGGCCGTTCGAATTGCCGTAGCGGCGTCCTTGGTTGTAATCGGCTAGCCTCAGCTCTTCGAGTGAGTAGTTCATGTAAGGTTGCTGGAAGGTAATGGTCTGGTAATGTTGCGTCGCGGATGTACCATCCTTCTCGGTGTGAGCCTGGAATGGTGTGCTCGCGGTACCGTTGTTTGCGGTAGTTGCTGCTGCACCAAAGCCACCAGAGGCGGCACCACCACCAAAACCTCCTGAGGTGTTGTTGGCACCAAACCCGCCCGTAGTTCCACCGCCGCCAAACATTCCGCCGCCGGTGTTGGTTGCTGCGCCGCCACCAAATGCAGGCTTGCTTGCGCCACCAAACAAGCTCGTCCCAGTAGTGGCACCACTGCCAAACCCAGACGATGCGGTGTTGTTATTTGACCCAAAGCCACCGAACGTCGAGCCTGTCGTTGTGCCGCTGCCGCCGCCAAAGAGACCGCCGCCCGTTGTGGAGCCGCCGAACGGTTTCGAACCGAAAGCAGATGTAGCATTGTTGTTTGTTGCACCAAAGCCGCCTGTACAAAACATGTTAGTGTAGGTTCTGTAATTAGTGACCACGAAGTCGGCGCGAAAGAGGCGGCAGAACGCGAAAGTCCAGACAAGACGAAAGCATGCAGCAGAAGCCACAATTGTCAGTGCAGACGCAGCAACGCAGAGGGCCAAAGCGTGGACGCGACCGCAACGCGCAAAGCAACCACGTACCTCCACCGCCGAATGTGCTCGTTGTGTTACCGCCGAACCCGCCGCCAGTGGTGTTGTTGTTCGAGCCGAATGCGTTCCCGGTGTTCGAGCCAAAGCCTGAGGCGAAGGACGAGTTAGACAGGATTCCACGAGAAGCCCGCGGTGCAAGTCGCATTGACGCGCATTGGCGACGTGTCCGTGGGAGACAGTCGCTCCGAAAATCAAGGAGAGAGTTCGCTACTTACCACCAGAGGTGTTGTTATTAGTCGCACCGAAACCAAAGCCCGAGGACTGGTTATTGTTGCTGGAGCCAAAGCCCCCAAAGCCGCCGCCACCGCCGAAAGACATGTTGGCCGTGTGCGAGGCGTCGCGCGCGCTTTACTGTCGACTCGACTGAGTATGCGCGGTGTGCGGTCGCGCAGGCGCGGATGGAGTTGAAAGGATCGTGGTTGTGGATGGGTGAGGTCGGTGCAACCCTGGCACAGCTTCGCAGAGCTGCGAGAAAACGCGCTAAGAAACGAGCTGGCGCGGCGACGTCCACAATCGAAACGTGCACAGAGTGAGATGAGCCCGCTGGAAGGGCAGTTGGAATGTAAGATTGAATAACGAGAACAAACTGGCGACGAGTTTGATTTAATACTAGCTGCGCTCACGAATACCTTTCCACTGTCGCGCTAAGAAACGGTCACGTGCAGCTTCACCACGGCAAGAGTTGCTGTCTGGGTCACAAACAGGATGATTGATGACAAAGTCAAGTGCAATCAACGAATCATGTTGCAGCCAGTCAAATATTGAGCGTTGCGGGAGGTCGCCCATATGCTGCCTGACGGGTTCCTGCTGCTACCTGCTGCTGCCTGAGCACTGGGCTCTGTCTCGCCCCAACTTAAGATGCTCAGCCCCGGGTGAACATGTTTCACACGCGCAGAAGCCCAGTCTGGCTCAGAGTGCTTCAATGTGTTGTTAAAGGTGAGGCAACTACATGCGAGTCGCAGGCGTTCATCTTGTCGTGCAGTATTTGCTAGAGGGGGGTTTTTGCGTGGACGTGGTTCTGCTCATTGAGGTTGGGCAATGCACCCTCGACCTTGCTTACCGGCTCATCGAAACATTTTGAGCGCCTCTAGCATCTTTTGATATTCTCTTCTCCATTCAGCTATACAACGGTACAGGGTCAGGTCAGAGATCTGGCTTGTCAACCAGCCACTTGCAGCTAGCCCCACCATCACGAACGCGCTACTCATGGCGCGTCGACCTAATCCAAACCCGCAACACCCAAACAAAGAAGTCACGAACGACGAATTGTAGTCTCTAGTGTCGTATAATCAACATTACATTACCTTGCGACCTCGAAAGACAGCCTACATTCTTCTCCGCCAGATCCTCATACCGCGTTCCCCGAGCTTTGCGCTGCACAACACTCAATTGCACCCAAATCCTCAACGCGAACGCCTACTGTTCCCCCACAACCCATGGCAACCTCTTCCAACCAGCCTCGCTACGGTCTGAACCGCCCCGCCGCCGGTCCAAGCGCGCCAACCTTCTCAACACCTGCATTCCCCTCTGCGCCGAAGAACGCGCAGCGCCTCGAAGCCGAGCGCCTCGAGCGCGAACGTCTAGCGCGCGAGTCGCGCCTCGCCTCCTCCGCCATGGACGCGCAGGCCCTAGCATCGCTCTCAGAAGAGCAGAGAGAGGAGATCAGTGAAGCATTCAACCTCTTCGACCT
The DNA here is from genome assembly GCA_022609225.1 of Boeremia lycopersici. Classification (NCBI taxonomy): domain Eukaryota; kingdom Fungi; phylum Ascomycota; class Dothideomycetes; order Pleosporales; family Didymellaceae; genus Boeremia; species Boeremia lycopersici. The sequence continues at coordinate 737,316 of JAGKPY010000001.1, read as the reverse complement.
GGACAAGGACGGCTACATCGACTACCACGAGCTCAAGGTCGCCATGAAGGCGCTCGGCTTCGATCTGCCGAAGCAGGAGATCCTCGACATCTTGCGCGCGCACGGCACAACCCCGCAATCGCAGAACCAGAGCTCGAAACAGCCGGCGCGGGACTCGGCGAGGGCAGCGGCACAGGCAGCGTATCCGCCTCCTACGCGGCCGCTGCTAGGCTTCCAGACTTTTCAGATGCTCATGGCGCAGCGGATACTGGCGAGAAATCCTGAGGACGAGATTCTCAGGGCTTTTGAGTTGTTTGATGAGGGCGGGAAAGGGAGGATTACGCTGCAGGACTTGCAGCGTGTGGCGCGTGAATTGGGCGAGACGCTGGGGAACGACGAGTTGGTTGCTATGATTGAAGAGTTTGATTTGGATGGGGACAACGCGATTTCCAGAGAAGAGTTTGTCGGGATATGCCTGGGGTAGGCAGTGCTCCTTGATGTGATTTTCTGGATTCAGCACGGCGTCCGGTGTTTGCGTGTGGAGAAGACGGAGTGGGATGTAAGCGTTGATAGTTTTAATTCAGATTTGCTGAGAAACTATATACAGCCGCCCAAAGAAAAGCTCAAACAAAAGGAACATGCATTGTACAAGACTCTTACTTCCATCTTGGTCTTCTTTCACGCATCCTCAATATACTTACTGCCCTGGCGAGACGAGCAGTCCCTTCTTACCAGCATCGTGTGCCCAGCCTCCAGCCAGCGCCTCACCGCCGTTCTTCAATCCGTAATCCTTTATCCTAGCCTCAAGCTCAGGCCTGAAATGCCTGATGAGACCCTGCAGCGGCCAGGCAAACGCCTCACCCAGCGCGCAAATGGTGTGACCCTCAACCTGCTTGGTCAGCTCCTGGAGCATATCAATCTCACGCTCGCGAGCCTGGCCCTTGTAGAAGCGGTCCATGATCTGGTGGGTCCACTTGGAACCCTCGCGGCAGGGTGTGCACTGTCCGCAAGACTCGTGGTGGTAGAATTTGGCAAGGCGGGTGATGGCACGGACAATGTCGGTGGACTTGTCCATAACGATGACAGCGGCAGTACCGAAACCGGACTGGGCGTCCTTGAGCGCATCGAAGTCCATGAGTTGGTCGTCGCAGATGTGCTTGGGGAGGACGGGTGTCGAGGAACCACCAGGGATGACGGCGAGGAGGTTGTCCCAGCCGCCCTTGACACCACCGCAGTGGCGGTCGATCAGCTCACGGAGAGGAATAGACATCTCCTCCTCAACGGTGCAGGGGTTGTTGACGTGGCCGGAAATGGCAAAGAGCTTGGTTCCAGCATTACGCTCACGACCAAAGCTTGCGAACCAGCTGCCTCCTCGTCGGCAGATGGTAGGGGCGACGGCGATAGTCTCGACATTAGCAACGGTCGAAGGGCATCCGAAAAGACCCACAGCGGCGGGGAACGGGGGCTTGAGGCGGGGCTTTCCGGGCTTGCCCTCAAGCGACTCAATCAGCGAGGTCTCCTCACCGCAGACGTAGGCGCCCATTCCACGGTGAACGTAGACATCGAAATCGTATCCGGAACCACAGGCGTTCTTACCAATGAGGCCAGCTTGGTATGCCTCCTGAATGGCACGCTCGAGGACGGTGGCCTCGTGGTAGAATTCTCCACGGATGTAAATATAGGCAGCGGTAGCGTTCATGGCACGTCCAGCAACGAGACAGCCCTCGATGAGCTTGTGGGGGTCCTTGCGCATAATCTCGCGGTCCTTGCAGGTTCCGGGCTCACCCTCGTCGGCGTTGACGACCAGGTAGCGGGGCTTGGAATCGTTCTCCCAGCCCTTGGCGTTCATGAAAGACTACCATGGTCAGTCTCGTCTATTGCCCTCACATACTATTGCGACACGTACCCATTTCAGACCGGAGGGGAAACCAGCACCACCTCGGCCGCGCAGGCCAGATGCCTTGACCTCAGAGATGATCTATGCGCGTCAGAAAATCTTTCACAAAGCTGTTTGAGTTCTACCCACCCAGTCATCGCCCTTCAGGAGAATCTCCTTGGTCTTGTGCCAGTCTCCGTACTTCATCGCGCTCTTCAGGTCGGCTCCGTGGTGGCCGTACAGGTTCTGGAAGATGCGGTCCTGGTCCTTGAGGCCTCCGTATGTCCTCTTGGGTGCGGCATCGTTTACTGTCGCCAAGGTGCGCTTCTGCTGCTGTGACGGGGCGGCGGCGGTCGAAAGGCGTGTAGCTGCGGTAGCTGCGGGCAGCGCGCGGTGCGTGACTGCGGCCAGGGCCGACGAGGCGGGAGCGTGTCGTGCGAGCATCGTGAACGCGATATGTGTGTGCGCTCGTGCAATTGATGCGTGCGGGGCGGCGTCGTTGCTGGAGGCGTGGCGGCGGGATTGTTCGTCGTGAAGTTCATCGGCTCTCTAATCGGTCTTGGCACTTCTTTGATTGGTTGCACCCACTTCGATGACATCTACTCGATCTGGGTGGACCGGCTGTCAGTCACCATCACCACCAGCGAACAGACCTAAAACAACCAGCATTCTGATTTGTCGATTTCGCATTTCGTTACTCGGACGATATGTCGATCAGAGCCTGACGGTCACGTGTTTACACACAGGCTTTACGGTGCTTCGAGGTTTTACGTTTAATTTTGCTAAATTACTCAAGCTGATCGAGATACTTGCAGTCCATACCTTCTGATGTGCAAGCCTCGCAATCTCGTTGATGATCCAAGACATTTCCGATTTGAAACCGTCACCCTCAGCAAATTCCAAGTCAACGCCTTGCCTCCAGATTCCAGCGCCCTGCGGTTAACACTGATTCTGATCGATTGTCATTAAAGCTCGAGCAGTGATCTGCCGTTGGAGGTCGTCACTGAACACGACGGGAGCAGAGTAGATAGAAAATATACGCATGATATTAACTCATATAAGCAGACCTAAACGCCGTTCGTGTACTTCCAAAAACACAACTTCCCATTCGTGAAGCCCTTGCACGCAATTTGCCAATTTACATGCCTCACGATTTCTTTGCCAGTATGTTCAACACAGGTACCTCGTTTACCAATTGAACTCTCCAATCAGCCTCCTACGCTTCTCTTGCGCACCGATCTCGATCAGTGGCCCTAGCAGCACGGCGCCCGAATCTCCGCACCTCTCAGTGCTGACACAAACGCCCATCTGCGCAGGCTCAGGAATGCCGGTACTGTTGCAATTACTCGCACAAGTACTCTTGATGCAGACGTGGCCAAGCGGGCATCCCAGCTTAGTGGGATCGGCAGTAAGTTCGGTCTGAAGACAGCGGATGAGGTTGCTGTTGCCGCACTGGTACCTATCTCTGTCGAAACAGATCCCGTGACCGGATGCATCAGTGGCGCAGATACAGCCTCCTGCGGGGCGATTGGGTCCGGTATTGCAGGGGCGGTCAAAGTCGCACGTAGAATCGCAGGGCTCGCGGGCGCAGACACCGTTGATGCAGGACAAGCCAGCCGCACATCTATTGCCACAGCGACCACAGTTAAGCCTGTCAGTCGTTGCAAAGATACAAGCATTGTTGCAGCTAATGGTACCAAGAGTAGGACAGCTTGGCGTGGGCGTTGTGGAGGTTGTGGACCTTGTCGCTGTCGTATCCAGTGTTGTGGAACTTGCGCTCAGGGTTGAAGAGCCTGACAAGGAACTCGAGCTCAGTGTGGAAAAGCCTGATGATGACGTATCCAGCGAAGTGGAACTTGAACTTAGTGTCGATAAGCCTGATGATGTTGTATCTAGTGAGGTGGAGCTTGCGCTCAACGTCGAGGAGCTTGCTGATGAAGAGGTAGATGGAAGTGTCATAGATGAAAGCGTCGTAAACGAAAGTGTCGTGAACGAAAGTGACGTGAATGAAAGCGTGGTAGACGAGAGCGTGTCAGTGTCCGTAGATCGAGAGCTCAATGTAGAAGATACAGTAGAAGCGGTACTTGACTCTGTACCAGTAGACGAGGATAAAGTGTCTGTGGATGATGACAAACTGCCAGTAGACGACAATAAACTGCTGGTAGATGAGGAAACACTGTCAGTTGAGGATGACAGACTCCCGGTAGAGGATAGCGTGACGGTAGGGGACAAGCTATTAGTAGAAGACAAGCTGTCAGTAGAAGATACACTGCCAGCAGATGATGACAAAGTATCAGTAGACGAAAGACTACCAGTAGAAGATGCACTGCCAGTGGCAGATGTCAGAGTACTGATAGAGGACAGAGTGCCAGTCGATGAGGATAGAGTTTCAGTAGAGGATATACTGCCAGAAGACGAAGATACAGTATCAGTAGAGGACGATAAAGTACCAGTAGAGGATGACAGAGTACCAGTGGAGGATAAGGTGCCAGTTGACGAGGATATAGTGGCAGTAGAAGATGACAAAGTATCAGTGGCGGATGAAGTGCCAGTAAATGAAGACAGAGTATCGGTAGAAGATAAAGTGCCGGTAGATGATGATGCACTACCAGTGGAGGATGACAAAGTATCGGTCGAGGACAAGGTACCAGTAGATGAGGATAAACTGCCAGTAGAGGACAAAGTACTGATAGACAAGGATAGACTGCCGGTAGAAGATAGACTGCCGGTAGACGATATACTGCCGGTAGACGATGAACTACTGATAGACGATGAACTGCCGATAGATGATGAACTGCCAGTAGAGGACAAACTACCGGTAGTAGCTGTAGAGGAACCTTGTGACGATGTGATTGGGGGGACCGAGTTGCAGGACGCGAGAGACGTGATAGTCGACGTGAGGGTCAAAGTTTCCGTGCTTACAAATATCTGAAAGATGTTAGAAAGATGTTGGGTCATGATGGCTACGCACTCCATACCGTGCTGAGCTTGGAGAGAACACTCGATGTAACGCCCTTGCAGGCGCACGCGCTGGCATAGATTGCATCCTGATTGCCACAGGTATTGCCGAGGTACGTAGGAGTTGGACCGATGATGGTAGTACTGCTGGCCATGGAAGGCAAGTTCCCAATTTGACGGACTTTGACTCTAACTCCTGCAGGAACTGGAGTGGACTCCGGTACCCTGAAATCCGGGAGAGATGGCGAGCCAGTCGGTAGGATGAAAGCAGCGGCGTTGGCAGGTGTCGCTGAGCAAGACACCACCGCAGTTACGGTGTTGCGGGCAACAACTGTAACGGTGGTACTGGTAGGAATGCGTGAGTTATAGTTCGACCATGGGACTTTGCTGCTTACATTGGATAGAATGCTATAGTCGTTGTGAATCGAGTCATGCAGTCTCGTTGCGCGGTGAGAGGATGGTCTGTACCACGGGTTGTTCCCCACACGGCTCGATAGCAATCATTCTCATCGCATTGCCCTTGTCTCGGCAGCAGGCTTGCTGCTGCGGTGAGCGCATGGCTAAGAACAATAGTGGCTGCAGATAGCTTCATGCTTGCCGATGTCAAGTCAGTGAAGGTGATCTATCGAAACTTGGGGATTATGATGGGTTTTATACGCTTCAACAATATAAGCAGACGATACAAGAGTAGTTTCGGTACGCAATACGCATCATCAACCCTCAAGCCGGAGCCAAAATAGAGCCACCAAATGTCCACAGGACTAGAGGTCTCAACCTCTGGATACAGTAGTGGTCGCACCGATGGCTGGGCACGAGGGTCGCAGTGATATGATCCTCGCTGTGAGGCTGAATCCACATCCGCAAATGCTCATAGTCCGATAGTGTAACACACCAAGAAACTTCTCGGGAGGCAGTGAGCCGTTGGAACTAGACAATCACAATCCTGATGGCTCAAGTGCCTCTGCGGTGTTTGAAGCTATCACGACCTCTCGTCACCAACGCTTGACGAAGTTGGGATTTCATGCACAACATGATACAGTGCCATAGCGAGAACAATCAATGGGGTGGGCGCTGTAATGCAGGTACAGTGCACCCGATGGCCATTACCCGGGGATATTGAGGCCCGGCGAATCTTGGACGTGCCTCATCAGCGACCTTCCGAAGCTTGATTCTCGATGAGCTTTGAGTCAGTGGACAAAGATAACGGGTCCTAGTATCAGACCAGTCTCGGCATTCAGATCTGTCAAATTTTCTGGAACCTAGCATCATGGCTGCTATCCGAACGCCAAGGTGTGAAGGTGGTATGTAACGGACCAAACATCATTAAGCTGATAATCTTAGCACCATATATGTAGCTTGGATCGTATGACACCACGCGTAGACGAAGAGACTTAAGTAACGCCCCGGGTCATGGCGAAGGTATATGCTGGAACGCCTCAACGGCTGCGCAACCACTCTTGAATGGATGCTCACAAGGTGACGCAGCCGTTCAGACGGAGAATGCCCGCATACGAATTAGGAAATTAAAACGTGGAGACCTGAGGCTAGAACTGCGCCACTGCTTTACAAATACGAGCCATATTGCGATGTTGCAGGCATCCGTTCGGTAACCTGACCGGTCACTGAGCCGCAAGGAGAATAAGACTTTTCCCTCAAGCGGGTGGTAGGAAGTTTGCGAAAAGCACTCCCTGAATCATAGAGTACATGATCATCGCGCGAACCACCCACTGTTCATAGTTCGGTCGCTTTCCACGATGCAGGTCCGATCGCTTCTGAGTCATGCATTCAGCTACTGTCAGATACCAGAGGGGGTATCCAGAAGCAATTCGGTTGATGATCTGCACGTGAAAACTGGTAGCTGTTGCCAAAACCAGCACCAGTTGAGGCAACGCCAGTTCTGGTAAGTCGAACGTTGTGAGAGGCGTGGGCTTAGGTTCAAGGGTGTTACTAGTGTGGGGTACAGGACGCCCGTGCAACGGCGAAGCATAGCCGGTGCGAAGGATGGTAACACTTGAGTAAACCAACACCCCCAACATTGGGACCGCGAGCAGGAACAACGGAAGGTTGGACAGAGTCCAATAACGGAAGAGTCCAACGTTCCTAAAAACATGTTAGACTGAAGACTACGCATCCCAGGTAGACTTACCAATAATGGCTCTGTACCCATGAGTAGATGCTTGGAATGCTGTTTTCGCACCAGGGTCTGGCCAAGTCGCTGGTACTGCAAAAGTCTAGGTAGCCCAGATATTGCGGCCCAACGAATCCAACAACTATCAAAATACCAGAGACACAAGTGACAATGACTCTACATAGATCATGTACATTCAACCGCATAGAGAGCAGTTGGGGCAGGTACCGCGTAACGTCATACAAGAGAATCAAGCCACTCAGCAAGCCATTGCTCCGTATGGTAGTCGCCAGAGCAAAGAGTAGACCTGAGCTGAGCTTGAGCACGATCTCCTGGAATCGGACAGAAGTAGGACTGGCCGCGGCTTTGGACTCCACGTAACAGAGCATACCGGCCATGTTGAGTAATGAGAACATAGACTCTGCGTAGGGTGCTGAAAGGAACAGAGAGGCTGGTGTCAGCGTGTGAAGAACGCTTGCAACAAACGGTACCCGAGACTGTCCCTGCCCCGCTTCCGTGAGTCGGGTAAGGAGTCTGTACAGAACGAGCACGGAGAGGAGGTGGCAAGCGGTGGAGATGACAATACCGACGACGATGTAGTACTGGAGCGGGCCTTCCGCATTACCGGTGATGACTACGTTTGTGTCAATACTAGTTCGTGTGGGTACAATGGCTGCTCACGTCGTCCCACAACGCCTAAGAGCTTGGAGAACGTCGGGCTGAACGCCCATTCTTGCTCAAAGACCAGGCCCCGCTCCGCAGATTTGACGAAGTATAGTGCGTCCCATCGGAAAAGATTAAGAACGAAATGTTGGAATCGGGATGCTGATTGGAGGTTTGCATAACGGTTTAGACTCGAATCAAGCAAACTCAGACCGGAGGTGTCGTAGCCTGGGCTGGGGCAGAATGCAGTCAGCGTGAAGAGCAGGGCTTTCCATACGCAAAATACCAGGACTATTTGGCGCCTGTCTGAAACCCTTGAGACTGCCATCGAAGTACGAGGCCTGACGAGGTTGGTGTTGGTCGCGGCAGGCGGCCCTCGATTGGACGGCACACTAGCGCGGTTTGCGGCCAAGCCTCGCTTAGGCCCGCACCACATTTTCACAGTACCAGCTCAAGTCCAAACTTTTCGCTCTTCGTCAGTCCAGCAACCTCGTCGTCGACCAACTAACCAACGGTAAGCGCAACACCCGTTCCTGATTGCTCGAACAGCATTCGATCGCATGCGACAGCAATGGAGCATGTCGACTACGATGATGGCCAGAGTGCAGCGCGGTAGCAATGCCCGCTCACTCTTACGAGCTACAGAACTACTTAGTGGATGAACATTCGCTGATAGTTTCTGTTCTCTATGACAGAGCCTCTACAGTACAAAATGCCTCCTAAGGGAAAGAAGACCGCGCCTGCCCCCTTCCCCCAGGGCAAGGCTGGCAACAAGAAGGCTGCCAAGGTACGTTGACCATTCTGTCTCGATAGCTTCGCAAGCTCTAACCGGCGGTAGAACCCTCTCCTCGAGAAGCGCCCCAAGAACTTCGGTATCGGCCAGGACATCCAGCCCCAGCGCAACCTTGGCCGCATGGTCAGGTGGCCCGCGTACGTCCGTCTCCAGCGCCAGAAGAAGATCCTCAACCTCCGTTTGAAGGTCCCCCCGGCGATTGCTCAGTTCCAGCACGTTGCTGACCGCAACCGTAAGCACACACATGGCAGAAGGTAGAAGCTATGGCTAATGCGTCGCAGTCGCCACCCAGTCTTTCAAGCTCCTCAACAAGTACCGCCCTGAGACCAAGGCCGAGAAGAAGGAGCGCCTGACCAAGGAGGCTACCGCCATCTCTGAGGGCAAGAAGAAGGAGGATGTCTCCAAGAAGCCCTACACCGCCAAGTTCGGTCTGAACCACGTTGTCGGCCTCGTCGAGAACAAGAAGGCCTCGCTCGTCCTGATCGCCAACGACGTTGACCCCATCGAGCTCGTTGTCTTCCTCCCCGCCCTCTGCCGCAAGATGGGTGTCCCCTACGTTATCGTCAAGGGCAAGGCCCGTCTCGGAACGGTCGTCCACCAGAAGACCGCCGCCGTCCTCGCTCTTACCGAGGTCCGCGCCGAGGACAAGACTGAGCTCTCCAAGCTCGTCTCCGCTGTCAACGACGGCTACCTCGAGTCCCACCACAAGGACGCTTCGCGCCACTGGGGAGGTGGTATCATGGGTGCCAAGGCGAACGCCCGCATGGCCAAGCGCAGGAAGGCCATCGAGAGCGCCATCAAGATCTAAACGGTCTGATGTGTTTGCTAGGTTCATGAATTTTATGGCGTGTCTCTTATCTCTGCATGTAGGGTCCTCAATACCACGGAGTTACGGAGGGTTAAAAGCAGTCGCTATGACACTGCATTGACTGGAATCGAACAACGATAACGCACGCCATTAGCATTACTTGCAGATATGAGTGACGAGTGATGTACAGTAAGCTGTCAGAAACTGCTCTCGCGCTTGCACTTTCCCCGCTAGGGTCGTACCCGGCAATTTTACTCAGGTCAGACACCCCACTCAGTAAGACCCCCACTTGGTTATGCCCACGCAACCTTGAACATCATCCTATACAACCGTGTGTCGCAATGCCGTTAACCATTTTGACCGACACAGACGTACGCACCCTGCTGCACCAGTTGTCCAAGCAGGATATTCTTGATTTGCAGCAATCACTTGCTGATGGTCTGCACTACTACTCGACTGCGACAGAGGAAGACTCCAATGCCTGTTGTTCATCGTACCAGCCCATGCGCACAGCGCTCAAGCGCAACGACGGGCAGACCACACTCTTCATGCCCGCCTCAAGCAATGATGGTATCGGCTTCAAGGTGGTGACGCTAGCTACTGGAGACGCTAAGAAGCAGTCCGATGCCTCGTCCATTGCATCCTCAATCAAGGCGACTTCATTGTCCGAGTCGACTCAATCCACCGGCTCTGTCGAGCAGCCTCAGTCCCTTGCAAGCTCACAAAGCACAACTCCAAAGGGTACTCTGCAGCTGCTAGACAAAGATGGGTCACCCCGCGCGCTCATCAACGCCGAGGAGATCACAGCCTTCCGCACTGCGCTTGCCAGCACGATGCTGTTCAAGAAGCGGCATAACGTCCACGATGTTGTGGTATTTGGTGCCGGTAAACTTCCTGTACTCACGTTGTTACCGTTGCATCTAATTGTTCCTTAGGCAAACAAGCATATTGGCACATCCGCCTTGCTCTGATGCTGCGCTCCACGGATATCCACCACCTCAACATTATAAATCGCGATTTCCACCGCGTCCACCAGCTTTTGCAATCTCTATACAACCCTGACGAGCAACCAACAAAGTTCGATACGAACACAACAAAGATCCCTAACTATAGGAAGGAAGGGGAAGGTCTTCACAGCCCAAAAATCCAAATACTCACGCCATCCCACGGCGAGTATGACCGCCTGCTCAAGTCCACAATCCGAGCTTCTTCCGTTATTTTTTGTACCACCCCAAGCCTGACACCACTTTTTCCAGCGCCATTCCTCACGAATCCGGAAGGGCGGAAGAAAGGTCGCTACCTAGCGGCAATCGGCTCTTACAAGCCACATATGTGCGAGATCCACCCTGAAATTCTCCGCCAAAACGTTACGCCTGATCATGGCCGACATTTCCATAAGCACGCTCCCCAAGGCGGGGCCGTCATTGTGGATAGTGTGGAGGCATGTCTCAAAGAAGCAGGCGAGATCATTCAGGCCGGTCTTTCGCCAAGCGAGATCGTCGAGATTGGCGAACTTGTCATGCTTAAGCGGGATGCCGAAAAGAGACGGTCAGAATGTATGGAGCAGAAGCGCTTGAGCGAGGAGGGACTGGACAATGATGGCGTTGAACTGGGAGAGGCCCCCTCGACGAAAAGCAAGAGGACAGGTGGCAGCAAAAATAGCAAAGATGACCACGACAAAGAGCACCAAAGTCTGATAGAGTGGCTGCAGAAGGGCAATGTTATATACAAGAGCGTCGGGCTGGGGCTAATGGATGTTGTGGTTGGCAGTGATCTGGTGAGGCTGGCAGATGAGAGGGGCATTGGAACGAAGATCGAGAACTTCTGATGAACGCGCGTTGCAGTTTGACGACTATCCAATATTAGAATCAGCATCGCAAGATAGACAATCGAATCCAGTTGTCAACATCTAGCTGGCCAAGTGAACGTCATCATGAAATTGACTCACAGTGCCCAGAAGTCCCTGGAACAAATTCAACGAGACAGAAATGACACTTGCATGACGCGATGCTGCATTAATTATACACAACGTGTATTATATTATTGATTATGGATTAAGAAAAGTGTGTATACACTGTTATAATGGACTCTATCACCTCCACTACACCTTGACCATCAGCGCTACCGGCTCACAGCTATAAGCCTCACCACCAGTGACGGTGAACTTCATGTTGTCTTTCTGTAGCGCCGCAGCACCATTCACGGGATCCTTGACCAAGAAGATCTTGTTCAGCTGAGACTTGATGCCGCACACAAACGGCCAGAGGTAGTTGCCTTTGGTGTCAATACCCAGCATCATCTTCTCGCCCTCAACTTCAACCTGCGAGAGCGTGATCAACTTTGCGCCCTTGGGCAGCTTCTTCCACTCCGCAAGGCGCAGACGCGATGCACCAGAAGAAGCGAGCACGTCGGGGTAGTAGTGCAGGTAGCGATCGGCGGAGTCGCCAATGACTGTCTTGGAGGCGGAGTCACCGTTGAAGGAGCCGGAGGTCAGGTTCGAGATATCGGTTGAATCGCCGACAAGGGAAAGGAAAAGGTTGCCGTCTTTGCTGGGGTTGAGCTTGAGAGAGTTTGTTGTGTCCACAATCTCGAAGTTGGCGAAGGTAACATCAGTCGCGTTCGAGGTTGCGTTGGCAGTTGAGTTGCTGACAGTAAGCTGGGGGAAGGAGCTGGGGGAAGGAGTGGCTGAGGTCTCCGATGAAGTCTCGGAAGCAGAGCTGGCGGCCGGTGCGGCAGCTGGGGTCTCGCTCGAAGAATCGGGGACTACGGGATCAGGTGTGTTTTGTGCTGAGCTGGCTCCGATAGGTGTTGATGCAGGTGCATCTGTGGGGGTAACCTGAGCAGGCTCCGAGTTAGACGCAGACTCTGGAAGCTCTTGACGCTTGCTCCAGCGACCATCGCGGAAGAAGTTGTAGTTGCCTTCGCGAGCAGGGTTCGCAACGAAGTAGCCGTTGTCGGTGTTCTTGTACCATATCACGCCTGTCTTGCCGATGCCGACCCATGTATCCGCCTGGAAGTTTTCGTTGGTGTATTGCCATCGTCCACCTGCAGACCGGATTGAGTTGTACATGTTCTGGTATACGCTGCGAGACGTGATCTGACTGCGACCGTATACGACGGCAACAATGTTGATGTTGGAAACGCCAGACATAGACTCGTAGCCAGGGACGACTTGAACGTAGGGCTGAGAAGAAGCGGGGCCTGGGTTGAGAACAATGGTCCCTATGCCACCTTGAGCCACAAATGTGCGTAGCTCTTTGCCGTAACTGAAGAGCATAGAGATACTCTTCTGCTGACCAGGCCATGGATCGCCATTGGCCCAGCCCACAATGTTGTTCGTGTCAATGACAAGCTGCGATCCACGGGCAACGTTCTGCCTAGCGTATGAGGTGATGTCTCGGTCGGCATAGAACATGCTAATGATGGATAGTGTAGGCTGGACAGTCATGGCGGTGTGGATTGGATCAGTCAATGGGGCAGGGTTGTTGTACATCGTCGGGTAGCCGTTCTTCAACCAGCAGGTAACGCCGTCGGTGCGCTTTGGTGCATAGACAATACCAACGCACTGTGTGCTTGTACCACACCAGTTCATACACGACTCGAACGAGTCCCGGTAGCCCCAGGTGAGATCGGCACCAGCAGCGTCCTTGTTGCAGACGATAGTGTATTCTTTCTGGGCGCTGCCGTTATCGGTGAACTTCTTACCGTCCGCACTCGGGCATGATAATCCAGTAGGTGTGGGCGTAGGCGTAGGCGTGGGGGTCGTAGAAGTTGCGGGAGTGGTGGATGATGGGAGAGCCGACGATGACGTCGCGGGTTCCTCAGGACGGGTTCGACCAATGCAGCCCTTAGCGAGCGTGGCAGGCTTCCACTGACCCAACTTCCAACCCTCGGAGTCAGGAATATCAATGCGGAGTTCGTTGGTGAGAGCGATATCCCAAGCAATGCCCTGGCAGTCGTCGCCTCCGAACTGGTTCTTGGAGGTGCCAACGTCAAACTCAAGCTTCGCCTCGGCTGTAATGGCAGGGATATCAGTCAGATTGACAGCCTTCTCGAATCTGCCGTCGAGGATGTTGATGCCGAAACTCAGCGTAACGGGGAGACCGAGAGCAGCTGTAGCAGTGAGCTCGCCATGGGCATCGAACTTCCTGGTAACCTGTGGGACCCATCCAGACTGAGTTGACTTCTTCGAATCGACGAAGTCCAGAGTTGCCTCAAATGCAGGCCAGTTCATGCTAGCTCCAGTGAGAAGTTGGCCTTCTGCCTCGATGCTGAATGTTGCCTGAGCACCGAGGATCACACGGGGGCCAAGAGAGACGATCTTGGGAATCTCCCATCCGGGCAGGCCCTTCACAAACAGATCCTTACGGATGGTCTTCTCGTACTTGGTGAAAGCGTTGACACCCAAGAAGGCGCCGACATACATGTTACCACTGACGCCGACCTGCGCCTTCTTGAGACCGGAGAGGGGCGTAGCGCTGATAGAGCCCTTTGCGATGAACTTACCCTTGACACCGCAGTCGACACACCTGTAGAAGTGTGTTAGTAAATGATAACGCGAAGATTTGAGAGTCCTTACCAAAGCTCAATACCTGGCTCTGGGTCCTTCTCGCCAGGAAGAAGCTTGAACTCAGTAGCAACCCTCGCAAGGTTGATCTTGGAGGCCTTCCATTTTGCACCTTCACGCTCGGGACGGTAGTCGTAGAACTTGAAACCTGTGGTATCGTCCCAGGGGGTAGTCTTGGACAACGAAGTGCCTGTGAGGTCGATCGGTAGAACGAGGGAGTTGTCGTAGTCGCCAGTGACGATGAATACGGCAAGTTTGGCGACGTTGACAGCCAGGGCGATACCAACATTGACGGTAGTCTTGACCACGGCAACGGCAACTGTTGCAGCAGCCTTCGCAACTGTGACCACGGTCTGTGCAACCTGCTTGACAACGGCCACAGCAGCCTGTTTTACGACTGAGACAACCTTCTTAGCAATGCTGCTGAACCAGCCTCGCTTAGCAAGATCACGTCTGACGGCAACACCGGTGCTGTCTGAAGACTCCACGCCGGCCGACGCTAAGACATGTTCTTCATCATCGCCGTTAGCAGCGTAGTATCCGAGTTGCTCGTCGAGAGATTTGTCGAAGGAAGTTCCACACGCGACCGCGGGGAGATCGTCCAGGAAAGGAGAGCCGGGCTTGCCACAGCTCAACGCACTTGCATCAGTTGAAGCAGTGCTGTTGGCAGTGCTGTTTTGCAATTCAATCTTTCCGAAATCGATGTCCATTTCGTTGAACACGTCTCCGAGTTCCACAGTGGCGCCAGAAGCGCTGAAGGTGTTGGCATTCTGGTCGAATTTGATGGACTGAGCAAGCCAGAACGAGTTCTGGTCACCGTTACCACAGCTCTTCGCGCTAGTGATGAAAAGCATTGGAGCCTTTGCTGGCCAAGTGTCCGCAGCGTGACTGAAGGCAATGATGTTATCAAACTTGGCTTGCAGACTACCACTAGCACAATCGACGTTCTTGATGTAGATGGAATGATCCAGGATGATTGAGGGATACTTGTAGTCGACCGTGAGGCGGACTGTAACAGCACCAGACTCGTCGTCCTTCATCTCATCGGCACTGCCACCGAACCACAGGGACGTCTTCTCCTCAGGTGTGAGGACGCCAAGACCTCCCATGTTGATACCTGGGGGCGAAACGGGGCCAAGGGTAGCCAAAGGGGGGCTAGGTAGTGTCATGACCTCGGCCATGACAGACTCAGTCGCGCCTGGCTCGAGATCCTTGTTGGCCACAGTCGGAAAGGCAAACGCATCTTTTGCGGGTTTCTTAACAATTGCACCCCAAACGTGTGCGGCAGCGACGCCCTTGGTGACTTCGTTCTTAAGGTAGCATGATGGAGCCACGTAGGACACAGCTTGGCAAGCATCGTTCGTGTCACAAGCTTCGAGGCACAAGTCGAAGGACTTGGTCTCGAGAGACTTGAAGTCGCCGCCGTAGTAGTCAGTGCCGCAGGTGATCTCGTAGGTGCCGCCAGAGGTGATCGAAAGAGTTTTGCCATTGCTGGCAGAACATGTAATGGGTGTTTCAGTGGCCTTGGGGGTGCCAGTCGATGTGCTGGTACCAGTGTTGCCAGTGCTCTCTGCAATCAGCTTCGCCGACCACACGTGTCCTGCAGCACCACCCTCGTTCAGTGCATTCTTCTTGTAGCAAGTGCCATAGACGTAGCTGACATCAACACAGCCGTCTGTTGCCGCGCAATCCTCGATACAGGCCGCGAATGTCTCGGCGTTGGAAGAGCCCATGTCTCCACCACTAGAAATTTGTCAGCGAAGATAGCAGATGATAATCAGGTTGGCACGCACTAATGATCAACACCGCATTCGATCAGGAAATTGCCCTTCTTGGAGGTGTACTTGACTCCATCGCTGGCCTTATCCTGGCATGTGATATCTTTGCCAGACGGGGCTTGGGGCTGCGTGTTGGTAGGGTCGCTGGACGCAGCAACCTTCTTACGTGCAGTCCAAACAGATGCGTTGTCAATAGCAGCATTCAGCTTGTTCTTCTTGTAGCAAGCGTTGGGCCAGACGAAGGATACATCAACACAGCCTTGAACAGTGTCACAGTCGTTGATGCACTCCTCGAACGACGCGGGCCAAGAGGCGCCCATATCGCCACCACTTCTCAAAATTAGCTTGGATACCTCTACAAAGGTCTCCAGAACTTACACATAGTCCTTGCCACAGACGATCTCCCAGTCCGCGTTCTTGGCAGTGAAGATCTCACCATTGCTAGCATTGTCCCAGCAGGAGAGTGCAGCTGTTGCACGCTTGGCCACATATGAGTTCTCTGAGGATGGGGCGGGAATCGCGAGGGAGTTTGCGGCCCACAGACCCAAAATGAGTGTGGGTTTCAAAAGAGAGGACGCCATCGTGAGCGATGACAGAATTATTAAGAGTAAAGAGTGACACGAGCCTAAAGCTCTGGTGGTGAACCCAAACAGATGGAACTGCAGCGATGTCCTGCTCTTCCATGGCTCTTCATTTGCATCTTATACTGACCTTCTCTGAGGCTGCTAAGGCCGAGGACCCAGATGTGTGCAATTTCCACATTGGGTGCATGCTCTTGACGGGGTCTCCGGAATTCAGCTGAGAGATGGTAGGCTAGAGTAAAGCAACAGCCCCATGATCGCAAGCGAATATAGTCGAGCAGCGAAAAGTCTTGGTATTGAGGCCGCTGTGGAGACGTCTCAGGCGAACGAGTTTGTTCTGGCTGCACTTGTGGCGCATCTTCGATGCGCTACTGTATGTATCCCGTTCGCACCGATCCGTTCGCCAAAGATGTAGTGGTGGCAATTACCACGGTATGCACCTTCAGATAGGCATTTCATGAATCTTATGAAACAGTAACTAGGCTAACGTGCAAGCTGTCGAAGTATCCTTGGTGAGGATGTGAGGCAAGTCGTAGAGAGTCGAAGATCTCGTCTCACGAGCCACGTGCTGGCCCGGGCCGCTTGCCAAATCTGGCCTAGGTATTTACTACCCATGTGCTGCTCGACTCTTCACTTTCCAGCGTGGCCCCTGCAATACTGGCATTGCAGCTATGGTATCTCCCGCTGAATGCCACCAAACTGATTCGGCAGTGGTCTCGATCCTTCCCAATCCAGCCGTTCGGGTAAGACCGTCTCTCGACATACGAGGCGCTCGGGCATCGCACCGTCAACCCCTGATACTTGCGTTCATTTTTTGTAACGATCTGTCACTCGCGTCGTTCCCCACGACGTCGGAAAGCTTACATGCAAGCTCAGCTCGCCTCGAAAGAGTATGGAGGTGGATCGTTTCGAGATCTGTCAATGCTCTGCGCTCCGGAGCCCCTGCCCGCCCCCTGCTTTAGCGTCCGCAACGTCAAGGCTCAGGGTCTGGATCGCGGGCCCATACAGAGGCGCGCGATCAAAAGATAGAAAAGCAAACGCCTTACAGAGTGCACAGGCTTAGTTGCGGCAGCTGCCTTTGCAATACCGCCGTGTCTTCGACTGGAATGCCTTCAGGTGGCCCGTGCCTTAGCAAGAACAAGAGACACCACATACGATTCATTTCTCATGTCCTCTGCATCTAGTCCCTGGTCTAGACACAATCAGCACCTACCAAGCGCAGCTGGCTTCGCCGTATTTGTGTATCGTTCTAACAGTCGGAGCTAGTACGACAACCTGCTCAGGGTCTTGCCTTTCTTGAAGACGCCTGGTGCTTCGCGTCCATACCCAAAGGTTGGATCCGTAACCGCACAAAACTCAGACAGAACCGTTTGTTGGAATACCTATCTGCTTCTGTCCTGGGACGGTTCTCAGAACAACTCAAGTTGCTGATTGTTTGAAGTTACTCGGCTGTCTCTGCGGTACTGGACATGGAAAACAGTATATATGATTAACATGTTTCCCAAACCAGAAATAAGAGGCAGCAGATAGTAGTTGCTATGTCACAGAAAGAAGATCCGAAGCACACTCTACCAATGGAAGACAGTTTCGATATCTCCATGTCCTGGCTGACGGGATAAAGTCGCATGCTGGGTACATTTATGCATGTTTGTACCACAGCTTGATGGCGTATTTTCATCGGTAAATCTGAACTCTATATTCATCAAACTATGGAAACTTTCACTTATCGTCCAAGCCAGCTCGCCATTCTATCGACGCATCCCAATCGCGATGCTTAGCAATAGAAACTACACTGTCAACTGCGGAGTCCGTTGTGCATCATCGCATCATACGAACGCTTCAACACAGCTGTCTGATCTAACCTTCGAGACTTCCGCCACGCCCACTGCAGAACAAAGCACGGGAATATAGAAGAAGACCACACTCTTTCCTGACTGATACCCGGAGCGAATCTCTGAGTTTCCTTGGCGCAAAGCAGCAATCCTCGAAACCTGAGCCATGGATTCTCGGAGTCTGAGCCGTGAATGCTCTGCTCAGGTTGTGTCGTGTCTTATTGACTTTCTTGGTGGACGCCACTCTTGAGCCCCAGGGCTACTCATTGAAGGTCCACCTTCCATGGAGATGCTGAACATATTCCCATACCCCAATGGGTCTGTTGGACTGGGGCTTGCACTTCCAGCCTCTTGCTCATTGAATTCGAGTTCCAGCTCCACATAGTGGTATACCCAAAAGGAGCAGAAGACGAATATAACCCCTGCGCCTGAAAAGACCGTCAGGTACATCACTGCAATCTGCGGAAAGTCAAATCAGGTTCAGTGTCAAAACTGAATGGACTTACACTATGTCCCGCGGTCCAGCCTGCCCCGCCATGTATGAGTGGAGTACACACCAGAACTGTTAGTCCTGCGAGAAACGTGCACACAGAATATGACATGAACATCAGTGGTCCTTGCCAAGTGAACACCATCTTCCTACGTGGTACAAAATGCGGTTCACGCAGAGTTGAGTGAGACAACAACAGCGGCTTGTACTTCTCGAAGTCGCTTCTTCCGTGATGTTTGGGCCGGGTTTCTACGGGACCTAGCAGGTGAAGCACGGTAACTTCTGATGCGCAGAGAAGAATCCCCAGGACTGAAAAGATTAGACTGCTGTGCCAGAAGCCATGTGTGAGCCAGTGCGCTTCTTCTACCGTGGTCCAGGAGAAGGAGCCGATGACGGCTGCAGCAAGAACAGTGCACTATGTTTCGTGTCAGTGATTTGCAATAGCTAAGAACCTGTCTGCTTACAGCAATAGTAATGAACTGGAGCTCGGCGAGTTTCCGTCCTCGCCATGTTGCAAGAGCCTGCGCGATCTTCGTCGAGTCTGGCGGTTGCTCAGATGCAAATTCCGCAATCTTCTCAATTGGTCGGATAGTGTTGAACTGGTACAACCGATAGTAAGGAAGGGTTGCTATTCGGACCATGAGGTCGGTGGAAGTACGCAAAGCGCGCTTGTATACAAGTCAGTGGAAGTTATTTGAGGTAGTTTGAATTCATCGTTATTGCACTATACAACCGGGGTCCATGCTCTTGTATGATTGTGCAGATCTTACTCACCTCTGGAAGCCGCGAAAGTGAGTGTAGGATTCTCATTGGTCCTCCAGGCCAGGTCGAGCAGACACTGGCGACCTAGGTAGGTTATGCAATAAAACAACGAACGCTTACGCATAATGCACCTGTCCTAGATACTGGGGGTGGCAAACTCCTTGAATCATGCTTGGTTAGACTTGGGTGTGTTCTAGAGACGATGAGGAGGATCAGGCTGAGATTACGCACATGATGCTTTGTGGCTTAGTTCGGCAACACAGCGTCAGCGTTGGTGCCTATTGGAGCACAGCCCATTCATGGTGGCTGAGTAATTCTGTGAGGGTGTGCTGTCGCTTTAACAAGGCAGTTTTATTGGTTCTAGTAATCGAAACTTCATTCAACTTGTCTATGTGGGTATCGTAGCAATGCGCCGTATCGAACTCCTTTACCAGCCTAACAAAATGATTCCCAATCCACAAAATCTGCACACACAACATAAATCCGCCGCGACAAGGGCAGAATATTGTGAAGCCCCGTTGAAGCCTGCCGTCCAATAGCTTTGGTCATGTATGCTTTACGTGACAGTCGATGATCGGCTTGTCGAAACGCTTGGATATCTCCAGGTTGTGACCCCTGGTTCTATACAAGAGTGCTCGTGTGGTTGATGTGCATGCTTCGAGTTAAAGTGCTCCATGAAATCATCACGGGACTCGATCACTGTGTTGTGACAATCGCTGGAGGAGCACTGGAACTCTGCAACAGTCGCAAACCGTTCCCACTTTGCTGCATTCTTCGTCCTCAGTCTCCGTCGGCTGACAAGCTCTCGTGCGCAGGCCTTGATTGTGTCGATGTTGTCCCCGCTTAAAAGCCATGCGTTGAAGCCGGCCCGCATAAGACGTATCGATTTGTGACCTGGGTTTGAGCTGTTGCTTGGTTTCCAATCATCTAACTCCATCTTGAGGCCCTGTTCGTCATTGAATCGCCAGCAATAAGGCCGATCATCGTATTTTATGTTCTCGGCGACCTGTTGTGGGTTGGTCACTCTCTCAAAAGCTTCCTTGGTTCGTTTGAAGGTGCTAGTCCCACCCGGTTTGTCGTCCGCTCTTGCCGTTCCGACACTCACAATGACACCAATAGACCCATAAACAACATTGTCGCCCTCACCTCGGCGATGTAGAGTTTCCAGTTCTCGAATTCCTTCAAGAGTGGGATTGTTTGTTTGGCCAAAGCCACCGTCCGAGTAGTAGACTTTGCCCTCTGAGGCCGACTCAACCTTGAGCTCGCTGAAGTAAAATGGTGCTGCTGTTGCTGCCCGTGCGATTTTCCAAATCTCCATGTGGCCTGATGATGTAAAGTTTATCCGCCAGTGCTTCCGTTTCAAGTTCTTCCTCTCTGGATGAATGTACGACCGAAGCAGGTACAATCTCTTGACGTCGACTTCCTTGTTTTCCGTTCTTCGGAAGGTGGTAGCAAACCTACAAAACCATCTCGATTAGCCTCGACTTACTGACTTCAAGAAGTCAGACAACGTACATTGAACAAACTCCTGGCTTAGTCTTGAACGTAGGTAGAGGCGATGCATCTCTCTCTAAGTCTAGTCTTTCGCCCCGTCGATCTGTCACTTCCTTGAACGCTCGCTCCATCGCCTTGGCACTGTACTTCGGCCAAGGAACAATGAAGACATTACGCTGCGATATCCAGCGAGGGTTTCCGAAGATCGTGTGGCTCATTTTCTCGTATTCTTGCAGGCAATCCTGAACAGTCATACGAAATCGACACAACATGATAGCTATCAGACTAGGGACTGTCAGCACTGTAGCATGATTACAATTCTGCACAAACCTTCCTGTACTTGACCCACACAGCAGGTCAAAATAATGGCATGGTAAGAACCGCTGCGCATAGAACGCCTTCGACGGTTGCTGATCTTGGGGCGGTCGTGGACATTGAGTAACATTCGGGGCTAGCTCCGAAGGAAGAAAGCTGTGCAAGTTGCGCACATCTTCCTTTTTCGCAAGTGCTTGCCTATGTTCTTCTTCCCCAATCGCCTCCATCAGTTTCTCCAAGACCAAGAGTGACCAGTATCCACGAACACCGCCTCCATCTGTGGTGATTTAGCCGTGTATGGGAGCCATAATCTTGCGTCGACTTACCAAGGCTGAGAAGATTGCGTTCGTTCCAAGATGGGTCTTGGAAAGTACCTGATTTCAAAAGAGGTCCAGGTACGAAACTATTACTATCTGTGGCACGATCACTACTGGCCATGGTGCCTGCGTCTAGTTCTGGTCAATTGCAAGCAAAAATGAAGTAAGTTTCACCCTTCTCGGCCCGTTGCGAGCGCCCGCGTTACCATCGTCTTATAGTGAACTATGTTCCGCCCACTCCAAACAGACAAGGAATCGCAGAGCCGCCATTTGGCCCCTCTACTCGCGCGGAGGCGTGGTTCGGATGTAACTTCGCCTCCACAAAGCAGCTGGACGTAGCTGACACTGCATAACACCCAATCGTGGGTCGAGGTCCTTCGTGGCTAATTATTGAGAGGCTTGCAGTTCGCAGAAGGCTGCACGCTCATCGGGGGGGGCATTAACACCAGGCTGAAGGAGAGCAGGCAAAGTCGGTATCTATTTGCAACATGACCGAGATCATCGCTTACCGATCGCATCAAACTAATAGAGGACCTCGTTCTAAGGGAGGGTTAGGAGCACACGGGATTGGATATACTCCGCCGCGTGGCTGTGTTCTGGCACGATGAGAGGTTCACGGCCCCGCTCGGCGCGTTGCATGTGCAGCCTGACGAGGCATTGCTACACACCCTCAAAATCAGGTCCTCATGTATGCTTCGAACTCAGCACACGTTAGAAAGATATTGAAGCAGGTAGTAGATTATGTCGGGGGTGAAAATCATCGATCTTCGAGTCATGAAATGGGACGCAGCCAACGCACCATGCTTCGCCACAGGTGAGAACTTCAAACGCAGCATGACACGTGTGACTTGAAGAGCGCCGTGGCTGAAATGAGTGGAGTGATGACTGGGGCTACGGTATCATACCCCCCTTTCGATTCGTGCTTTGGTTTTCGGTCATGCGAAAAGCCTGCGGAACAGTGCGTAGGCTGACTTTGTCCGAAGGTCGAGTCGGCTGTCATAGCCGCTCCCATGCCTGGAACTGAGGAATAACTTGGGTCCTGTTGCCCTCTTTTCTCTAGTCTTAGCCATCGGCTTTCCTTTACAATACAGATATCCCTCATTGTGGTGTCGTCACATCTTCTGATTCTTCTTTAACCTCCCACCCATCGTTTCCCATTTGAGATCATAGCCTCTGAAAAGCATTCTCTTTCACTCCATGTCAAGCCAGGTTCTGCATCGTTCTCCTGGCGCGGAAGAGTTCGAGCCAAAGAGAGCTCCGAGAACGAACAGCTGGGAGCGGGTCCTTGTGTTCGATCCGGAGAATAACAACGTCGATATCCGGACCCGACGAAAGGTAGATGAAGATGAAGGTGAGGAAAACGACCAGGATTACCGTCAGTAGACTGATCGAAGCGAAGGGTACTATTCATATAAGCCGCTCAACCTACCGAAACGAAGAAAGAGCGTCTCTTTGTATGTGGAACAAAACGACGAGACAAAATTGAAAACGGGCGAGACGCGTAACGTCAGTGATATTTTCTTCGCAAGATTGACGCTAGATCATCTGAGTCTTGCCAACAAGGCACGCTTCTTGCTAGGGCTCATATCAACTCTATACGTTGCTATCGATCCGCAAAGCTCAGGTTCGAGCGTACAAGGATAGTTGCTGGACGCGGTGAACCGTTTCTATAGGAGTTTATTGTCAGTAGCAGTGTAATCCGGTTTTTCAAATGCGAATTTTTTGGAAAATGATTCTTGGTGTGAATATGGTGACTTTCGATACTGTGCTTGGCCCACACGGCCGGGTGTCCTTTCCGAAGGCATGGTAGTAGAGACTGCACGGTGCTCAACATTTGCTGATGTGCATGTGGTCCCTTCCAAATGGTCGAGACGTTTTCACCACCTCGCACGACCGGCCTTCTTACCCCACAGTGCAGCGCTCACATCCATGTGAACAAGAATTTCCAAACGCAACATCATCAGTGAAGAAAAGTGGAAGTTCGTAAATTCAGAATAAGATGGGTGAGGACAGGTTTGCTGATGGGATGGAAGAGGCCGGTAAGAGCAGCATTGGACGCTTTGCGCTTGTACGTATGCGGCCTAGTTCAGGCTTCCGTGCCTATGATATCGTCAGTTCGGGCTGGTGACCAGGATTGGACACCGTGCTTCGGTTACTCGAGTGGGACACCTGCTACTTGAAAGACGACAACAAATACACTATCTCAACTGCTTGGGCTGCTTGGGCTGAGAGCTTATACATTCCCAATCATGTATCGTTACAATGCAGGTACGGAGCGAAGAGAGCTAGCTTCTTATATCGAGGGCACACATACAAACGAGGACTGTTCCAACATCGATTATTCTATTATCTTTTGGTACTCATATACCACCCATATCGATGGTCTGACGTGCAACTACGGGCCGCCGCACCGTGATGTTGTACACTCTATCAACGCATGGGGCTGTAACGTCTTCTCTAAGCGAAGTAGCTCTTCCACAGTACACCTTCCAGATCTTCGAGCTGTTCTTGCTCGAACGCCTGCCGCACTGTTAGTCATAGTTTGAAAAGATTGGTTCCGAGAAAGCTTACCTTAACATCAACATGCCATGTGTCTTGCCTCGTCTTCTTGAAGTCTGACAAAACCGACTTGACACTCTTGCCTACCACACCGGGATCCATGCTCGCCTTCCGCGCTAGTGCTGCCAGAATCTCGGGGAGCCATGCTGGAGGGGGAGACTGGTACGGGAACGCCTGCACCAGAGCACCCAATCCCAAGACAGCAGCATGGCGCGTCAACACAAGCTTGTTCTGGTCCGCAGACGGCGTGCCAGGAACCGATGCCTTCTTCTTTGGGAGCGGGTTCTTTGTGAGCTGGGTGGTGAAGCGCTTCTTCAATGTTTCGACCTGCTTGTCGCGGAAAGCTTGGGGACTGCAGCGGATCATACCACTGAGCGTTGCGGCGGCGCCCATGCGGACTTCCAGTTGCGTATCGCTGAGCATGGATGATACACAGTCGAACAACTCTTGCTGTTGCGATACGCTCATGAGGAAGAGACGCCTGAAGTAGATCACCTGGACGTTGATCAAAATGCGCAGACGTTGGTGCCAGCTCGTTGCAGTCTTGCCGATTCTAATGAGTGCGGCAATGAACTCAGAATCCTCACCCTCACGCTGTGGAATATTCGGCAGATGACGGAAGACGTGATATGCAAGAGACTGCAGCTCAGGATCTTCTTTGATGTCCATCATGTGCAGAAGTTGCTCCATGAAGACGTTGGGGAAAAATTTGACGAGCTGAGTGCATTCATAGGAGGAGAGCGTCGAGTCCAGCCACAAGAGTACAGTTTTTCCACCCGATGTATACGACGAGGGTGTTTGTTGACCGGGCTCGCGCTGGTGACGCCAAGCCTCGAGGCGGTCGAAAGTCTCGGTAATCGTGGCGGAAAACTCATCTGATGGCTGATAGGGCCGTAGGCCAATTGACGAGGCATCCTTCTGTGCCTTGATCAGAGTTGCAACATCCTTGTACGACTCATGGTAGCGTGTGCGGTAGATCGTTGCGATGGTCTGCCCCATGGCTTCACGAACACCCTTGTAGGGATGATCAAGGTGCTTCATGAAATCTTCCAAGATCGGCGTGTCCAAGCGGAAGTGCCAGCCTGCATCACTAATCATCTGATTCAAAAGGTGCACCTTGGAACTCTCCTTGAAAGCAGCATTGGAGTCCATATCAAGGCGGAAACTCGAAAGCCAGTCGACCATGGGCCATCCTCGGCGAGGGTCCTTGGATTGCAGGACAACATGCAGGAAAGTTGTCCAGTAGCCTGAATTCTCAGGTGTAAGGCCGTCCTGGAAGATTCCACGAACGATTGGGAAGACATACT
This sequence comes from Boeremia lycopersici, assembly GCA_022609225.1. Lineage (NCBI taxonomy): Eukaryota > Fungi > Ascomycota > Dothideomycetes > Pleosporales > Didymellaceae > Boeremia > Boeremia lycopersici. The sequence goes on along the minus strand of JAGKPY010000001.1, from coordinate 712,109 downwards.
CCCAGATTTCAGTGCGCTGTTCGGGCTTCAGCTCAGGTGCACAAGACAGGAGTGCTGCCATGATCTCGGAAGTTGCGCGGTGCTGATGTTTATCGCTTCCATCGCTATACACAGCCTCAGTGAGATCCTTGATGTCATCAAAGGTCGCTTCAGTTAAGCCACAAAAGACGAGATCAAAGGCATGCGTCAGCAGCATCGCGCTGGACATGCGGAAGCGGTCGGCGCTGGCGTCGCGGGGTTCCTGCTTCATAAATGCGAAGTAGTTGGAGAACCACGATCGTGTTAGGTGGCCTGCAATTCTCTTGCGGACGTTGTTCTCAGTGCTGTCGTATTGTACCTGCGGCGCATTTGGCAGGAACGCTGGCATCGTCTTGTTCCACACCAGCCATCCAGGGTAGTCGAAGTCGACATAGTACTTTGCTTCAGGCTGTGCGAATGAGTCGAGGTACTCCTCAGTCCAGCTCGGGTCATCTGGCCGAGTGGGTACAGAGATTTTGTCGGGCAAATCTTCTTCACCTAACAGATACTTCTCGTAACTGTGGCCAGTGATTGCACGAGTCTGAATGACCGAAAACAGTCCAATGAAGGCACCAGCATACAGTCCTCGTAAACTGGGATGTTGGTCGATAGCGCCCTTGGCGACGAGGTCAACCATCTCGTCAGAAGCGATCGTATCGTAGCGCATCCCGAGATTGACGATAATGGCGGCTGTCCGGCTGACCTTCTTCCAATGTTCCGTCTTCGCAATCTCAACCAACTCCTTCGATAGGTCAGACTTCTTCCCCTCAATGCGAGCGCGCTTCGCTTTGATGTATTCGCGGCGCTTTGTGACCTTCTGCTGAACGACCTCGTCCTCGGAGGAGTCAATAGCATAGGCTATCGCCTGAACAACTTCCTTGTCGAGAATGACCATGCGCTCCATGGCCTTGCCCATATCCATGACCTGGAAGGTAGCATTTGTAGCGAGCTTTTGAACGGATGGCTTGTCGGCGCCAGTGACATCGATGAACGCCTTGATCAACTTCGGTGTAAACCTCCAGTCACGGCTGATTGTCTTTGCCAGACTGCCGAAAAGTAAGGCGAACATCGCGCCCTTGATACGAGGGTAGTCATGCTCTGCCACAGCTTTGACGAACGCGTCAAGCAGTGTTGGTATAACAAGAGGCCGGGCCCCTAGCACGCACTTCACTGCTGATTCGTTTGCAGTCTGAGCTGTACGTCGAATCTCTGTGTACAGCGAGATGCTAGATTCCGCAAGATCTAACAACAGCTGCTTGTCGAGTTCAGTCTTTGGTCGCGGATTAGCGTTGTGTCGAAGACGCTGTAGGTGGTATACGTTGGCGCGTCGGACGAGCAATGGCCGAGGGTACTGTTTACGCGACCCACTAAACCTGAACGGCTGCTCGTCGTTGTCGAGGAGTCTCGATATGCGGTCAAGAACATGCGCGGAGCGTTCGATGCCCACATCAATGAACCAAGATCGGTATGCGTTGTACAAAGCATTAAAGCACGGTACGTCGTCTGGCTGCTTCTCGATCAGGAATCGGTGAACATCGTGGAGGATCTCGCCGACGCCATGACGAAGATCATGGATAAGCTTGTAGTCATTGGCATCGCGAGACAAGGGGTATCCAGCCTCATACTGGAACGTGGGCTTCACCTCCTCATCCTCCGCTTCACCCAAACCAGCGTCGTCATCGATGCCTTCTGTGTCCATCGCATCGGCGTCTGAGCTACTGTCCGACACAGCGTCGATGACTCCGCTAACTTGATCGTGTCGGACATCAAACAACACGGATATGCCGGAGATGATCAATCTCAGAAGCACGAGGTTTCTGGATACTTCATCGGACCAGTCTTTTCCAGTGCCTTCTCGCTTGATAGGCGAATCTGCTGAGATGAGTGCCTTTAGAGCACTCATGGAATTGCTGGCATGTGTTTCGAATAACCTGACGGCAAACTCGACCTCTTCAGGCTTGGGGTTATGCCATTTGATGTTCAGCTTCTTCACATCAACCTGCCTTCCCCATGACTCTGCAGTAATACCCTGGGCAAGTTCGTCTTGCTCGTAGATATCGTAGTCAATTGTGTATGTGCAAGTTAGATTGAGAAGGAGGTGATGGATGAAGTTCGAGACATGCACAGTGGGCGTACCGCGGCACTTTTGTTGCATGTACTCTGCGATCTCGAATAGCTCGTCCTTCCACTCGAGGACAGCGTCACCGACATGCACAACACACATGCTCAAGATGCTCAGGTTCCAGACCAAGGCACGGTCGCGTGGAAGGACCTCGGCACCAGTGGTTCGTGTCGAGCCGGCGCCGATGTCTTCAATCTCTGTACGAATGCCAGCGAACAGGTGTGGCAAAAGACGCTTTAGTGCTTTCTCGGGATTGATTTTGACAAGGCTGTTGCAGATGAAAGCAATCGCATCTCGAGCTTGGTGGATGACATGATTTGAAATGAAGTTGGCAATCTTGTCGAGTGCAACATCGTAGAGCTCGGGCGAAAGTGCCGCGAGCAAAGGTGTGAATGCAGCTGGCAAATGATTTACCACGTACTCCTCAGGGGATCCACTACGAACTCGCGAGGCATCTGGTAGGTTCTCAAGAAGCGTGAAGACGCGGCCAAGGAACGAGATTAGGAACTCGTTCAGGCCTGTCGTGGAAGATCGCAAAATCATTTGTTCGTCCTCGTCGCTGAGCTCTTCGTCATAGTTGATCTCGATGTTGCCATTGGCGGTTTCTAATCGCTCGACCTGCTGCGTGATCCATTGCATGGCAAGACCTGTGTCACCTCCCATATCCTCTCGTGGCGTATCTGTGCCGTCTTGTGAGGCATTTATGGTCTTCTTCGCCTTGGTAAGATCGTGGAACGGCACCAGGTAGCAGACGCCCTGCACGTACTGCAGCGTATGCAACGTCTTCTCCAGGTCGTTGGCGTCAATGCCCGGCAGCGCAAGCCCGAGTACGGTCGTAACGTGACACCGCCAGCCTTTCGTCTTTGCCATGACTTTAGAAAGCATGTGCAACGCGCGAATGGAAGAGATTGTTCGGTGTACCTCGACGAGACCCTGCATGGCGGGATAGATTCGCTGCAGTGCACCTGGTAGAATGAGGTTCGGTTCCAGATATGCCAAGCTCTGGAGCGTTGACAACGCATATTGGACAGCCTTGTCGCTCTTGCTGAAGATGCCCATGAAGGTGACCTCTCGCAGGCACAGCACAAAGCGCCTCTTGACTTCGTCATTCAGCTGCCGCTCTTTAGGTACGTCCATCTCGCCACTGTGTTCCCGATTCCATCGCAGCACAAAGAAGTCTGCAAGGTAGTACACTAGCTGTGCGAGTGGCCTCGTCCAACTACCAGAGTTCGATGGGTGGAAGAACGTCTCGACAGCCTGGATCAGACCTTCCAGCTTGCTTAGCACAGAGTCTGGATGGTCGACACACGCAGGCGATAACGACATGCCGATGAATCGAGCTATGTGATGTGTCGAAGGGTGCTTCCGCTGGTCCCTGTCTAGCATGACTGCCAGTCCAGCGCCGAGATCGACCGCAGTACTATACGGCGATGTCGCCTGTCCAACCGGAATTTCGAGCAGACGCAAGATTGCTGTGAAGATGTGCGAGTTCTGCTCGGTCGTGAACATGCCATATTGCGAGAAAGGAATATGTGGCGCGGTTAGATTATCCCTGGCCAATCTGGAGATCGTATCAATGAAATGTGCATCAAACAACCGTGATCGGTTCACCAGCGACCAGCAATGGAAGAATGTAGGCAGATACTCCTGCGGCAGAAGATTTGGCTTGTCTTCTGGGGCTGCGTTTGTTGGCAGGAGCAGGTTCAGCAGCCCCACCACAACGAATGCGCCTTCGCTGAAAGAGGTGCTGAAGAAGGGCAAGAGCTCCTCAAACATAGCAGGTATCTCGTTCGGGTCGAAGTATAGCTGCGCAAAAGTGCACATCTTCGTCAAAGTTCGGATGTTGCGCTTAACATTTGGTGGGTGGGCGCCACCAGGCTCCGAAGGCAGAACGAACAGCTTCAGTTCCCTGTACAGCGGTCGCCAATCGAGGATGAGGTCTTTGCCGGGGCGCAGGTAGTGCTTTCGCCTAGCCCATGTTAGTTCTGCTGGATAGCCACAGTCAGGCTGGAGGCTGCAAAGTACTCACTTGGTCAAGACCATGAACATGGAGGCGAAGCGCTCTGCTACCAAGTAGTCCAGCCCAGGCGCAAGAGCCAGCTCGTAGTATAGATTTACAAGCTTTACTCGTGTGCTGCGGGGAAGGTCGAACTTGAGCGACAGCCAGCCTCGAATCTCGCGCGTCCAGTGCACAGCACCAGGGGCAAAGTCCCCGGCTGATACAGCAATGTAGAGATGCTTCAGACATGTGTTCAAGCTCTCCAGGCGCTCGCTGTGATCTTCGGTCTGGTAGGGCAGATACTCGAAGTACGGGAATGTGCGTGGGCGGCTTCTGCTGTCCTCGCCATTGACTGTGCCATTGGCGCCGCGCCAGTCGCCACCAGGAGATGTCGCTCGCGAGTTGTCTGCACCAGTGCTTGAGTCGAGGGCGCTCATAAGATGCGATATCCGCTCGTTGACAGCCATGGTGGGCGGAGGGGTGTGGGGTGTGCGGCGGCGATCAGCTTAGGGCGCGGTAGAGGTGAGCTCGTCGGCGGCTATCATCAACGAGCGGCGTCGATCAATGCTGGCGGCAGTGAGCGGGAAGGTGTGTTGGTGCTGGCAATGTCAGCGATGAGGCTCAGTGACCTGCAGGCGAACCACGCCGAGCGTATCGAGGATCCACACGGCACCAGACGATCAACGGCTGGAGCTGGGGAACATGACGTACTGTGTGTTGCCGAGTCTATCGTGTGAGGCTCTGGTCGAGTCAAGTAGGACTGTTCGAAGTCTGCAAATCTGTCTCGGGCAGGTTCCCGCACGCAGTTCATGTAAGTAGCCGCCGTGTTGCTGCAATCCCGAGCTGCGTCTCGCTTCGTGATGATGGGCCGGGGATCACTGGAGCTATGGCAGCGAAGGCGGTGAAACTACGCCCGCAGCGGCTAGTCAGGACGCGCGACGACACCAAGACACGACTGCTGGATAAGCAGTCAACTGCAAACGCCGAACAAAGTGTGCGAGGCGCGAGGAAACTAATTCGCTGCGCTGGGCAGGAGTTCGGAGGACGAAGCGTTCAGTGACCTCACCATAGGCGGCGACAACGCTATAAGTCCAAATCCCGGGTCCAGGCAAACGCAGACGCGCAACGCACGTTGAGGGGGCAATAACGGTAAGCAAACATTGCTTCCGCGTTCCCTGTCGTTCCAACGCCTTCCCTGTTCGTTTCTCCTTGCAGTCAGGTCTGGTTGTCGAATATCGTTCTCACCGAACGGCTCTGGTGCATATTCGTCTCGCACGCGTTTGATTGCACGACACGCGACATGCCTGTTGCCGCCACATGGCGCTGTCTACGCCGTACCATGGTTCGGCGTGCTTGCATGCAGGCGATATTCCGAGAGATCACTAGGTGCTCTTGACGAGAACTGGACATGTGCTCTCGACTTCGATCACTTCATTCGTCATCTTTCTCCTCTCCAAACACCCTGTTGCTATTACTTTTGATGCAGCCTTGTTGCCATTGAATTGGTGAGCACATCGAGAGCTTGACTTGACCTGAAATGCAACACCGTCAAACTTCACACTGACATCAGTGCAGTATGCGCCAAGATGTCCTACTACGATGTCGACGCAATCCTCACCGACGCCCAGAAGGTCCCTTGCACGTTCGAGCTGACCGTGCCCGGACTGGGCTACCTTGAGGGAAACATGACTGGCGACATGAAGAAGGGCTCAAAGATCGAATTGCCCCTCTGGCTGGGGGAAATGCTGGCGTTGAGCCAAAGTCTGAACACCGAGTCCCTGGTAACTCTAGACCCACCTACTGCGCTGTCGCCCCGTGTTCTGAACGCACTTAAAGCGGACCCGCGCACCGTTGACTTGAGGGCGCTGGCACCGCATTTCTACAATCTTGGTGCGCGTATTCTGGAGCTATTTGATGAGGAGGAGATGATCGAGGTGCTGTCAGATGTAAGTTTGGGGGCGGAGCCAACCGGTACCTATTAGTGGCTAATTCGCGTGAAGACGTACAAGGCACGCGCGGCAGTGATTGCAGATCAGGCGCACAATCCGCGTGGCGCACTGGGCGAAGGGGCTGATTTTATGAGGGGACTGGACGAGAACGAGCGACAATGTAAGTACTGGCACTGTCGAGCACGTACGTGCTGACCATCTCAGTATTCCGCGCAGCACACGACAGCGCAAAGAGCGTACGCACATGGATGGCAGACTTGCAGAAGAAGTGATAAAGCGGGGAAGATGACGTTTACTTTATTGAGTAATGAGAACCAAGAGGCTTCTGGTAATAACTACGAAGTACGAACATATCCAAATGGTAGTTTATGGTTGTTGATCATGCAGGGCGCTAGAACTCTATGCTTGCAGGGAGGTAGAAATGCTCCAAGATAAAGGATGGAGGATAGAATGAAGGCATGCAGAACGCTCAGAGTGGTAACCATTGCACGCACGCTAGATGAAGTATGAATGCCAAAATGACAGAATCTACCCTAAGCCCCGCGAAACGCACCCCCAAGGTTGCTGTTCTGCAACAGTGCGATGAGTTGTTCTGGAGGGTACCCCAGAAAGACGGGACCGTTGAAGACCATTTGAGGAATGACCTTGGGCACATCTTGCTCCTTCGATTGTGATAGTGGCGGCTGCGGCACTGGCTCTGGCTTGATGGTCGGCTCAGGTTTCGGGCTTGGTGGCTGATACGTGCTGGGTCCTGGTAGCGTAGTTGCACCTGCCCGAGTAGGCATGGTAGGTATTGTGGGCATGGTAGGCACCGCTGGGGGTACGCCTCCAGCCTTCATCCTTGCCAAGGCCTCATGGTCGAACGGACATTTGCCAGCAGGCTTCTGCGGTGTTTGACCAACCTCGCGGTCAGTCTTGAGCGGCATCGGTGGAGATGCAGTTGCCGCTGAGCCGACTGAGGAGGAACTTCCAGCGTTTGTGTACTTCGCTGGAATCGATATGCCCCATGGACGGCTTGGAGACTCACCAACCCTCACGTCCTTCAGATTCCTATCAAAACGACTCGTCCTATCGTCGTCTGCAGTTGGTACTGGTGGTAGATCTTCTGGCGGCGACGCCGCACCTTGTAAGCTCTCAGAAACAGCCCTCACCCATTTTGTGACCTTTGCATCTGCTTTGGAGTCGGAATTCCCCTCGTGCTCTCCTTCTTCTACAATCGCCTCATCTGGTTCCTCAGGCAGCCAGGCTTGGTGCTTCTGACCTAATCCTTGAATCATGTTGGCAAGATTACCATATTTGCGGTCCAGCTGATCGATGCTTTCTTGGTTACTCTGGAAGCGAGTGATGCACACTTCATGGCTTCTCGGCAACTCATGCTTGTGCTTCTCAAAGTATTTCGCAACCTCTTCAGGATCGTGCTGGTCGAGGAAACGAATTGGGCATACGGCAGCAGAGCCTTCGATGGAGACAGACGGCGAGGACGGCATGTTCCCGCATATTTCTGCGCGAATAGGGTCGGTAAAAGATGGACGTTTGGATCGTCTGTCTCGCGAGCTCAGCCTCGAAGCAGAGCTGCGTGGAGTAGCGAGCGAGCTGCCTCTCCTAACGCCTGAAGCGAACGGACACCCAAGCTTACTGGGAGTGCCCAGCGCGGTGAAGTCTTTCTCCATAGGCGAAGTGACACTGCTCGTTTTGGTATTCGATGATATTGTTTGTGGGTCCGCTTGAGGGCCGCTCCAGATTCTGACACCAGCATCCTCGGTGGGAGTACGCAGGGCAGCCGCAGCGACCTCAGCCTGTCTAATAACTACAGCCCGACTCTTTCGTTCCACATCATCGCCCTGAGCCAACAGATCCACCACATTCAACCGCACTCGAGGTTGCTCATCGGCGGCTCGCTCGAGGTCCTGTAGGAACGCAATATGGTCCTGCGACAGTGTGCTCGGCGTGAAGCGCTTCAGAAGTTCGAGGTACTGTTGCTTGTCAGCTTGTGAACCAAGGAAGTGTGGTGTGACAAGTGGTGTGATAGAGAGGAGGATCAGGATAACATGTGGTTGTTGTCTGTCAAAGCCGCAGAACGGCTGCAGGTCTAGAGCTAAGTGTATCATCATAGGAGAGGTGTGTGTAAGAAATCAAAGGGTAGCTTACCTGCTGCTTGGCCCAGGACAGCTTGCACTCAAGCTGTCTTTGCTGGTCGAACAGAGCCTGGTATTCTCCGCTCAACGCTGTGAACCCCTCCACCAACTGATCAGCAAGCTGCGCGACGTCCCGTTTCGCCTCATCGCCCATGACTGTGCTAGTCCTGAGCAAAAGAGTTGGTGTGGCGGTGAGTCTTGGGCAGAGACCAGCGCTGATTGCGCGGCAAAGAGGCTGCGTTGTCAGGCGGAGGAAGAATCGACGGGTGTGACGGCAGGCCACGCAGGGTTGGAAGCGAGGCTGCCAAGAGCAGGCCCGAAGTGGCAAAGCCTGGAACGCTTGCTCTCCGAGGTCCCTTGGACGGTGCGTCAGCCCTGCCTGCGCCTCAACTTTCTGTCCTTGGTTTACGTAGCATCTTACGCGACCTGGTGTTCTTATGCAGCATGCCGTCCATTCCGTGATACCCTAGCCTTCCAATTCCACCGTAGACCGCATCGCACTTTCGTCCCTCCGTCTACTTCGCGCTCAGCAGTCCTGCATCCGCTCCATTCCAAAGACAATCCTAGATAGAATCCTTTCAGCACTCAACAATTCCTACGATGGGGTCTCTTCACGACTCGCGCATACACAAATGGTTTGCAACTTCGCCGCCAGTTGCGTGGACGATACGGCAACTGCGAGAGATTCTCATCGGCTCCCTGAAGCAGGGCCCAATTCCTCAGCATGTTGCGTTTGTGATGGATGGCAACAGGCGGTTTGCGCGAAACCACCACATTGAGACTGTTGAGGGGCATAATATGGGCTTCGAGTCCTTGGCAAGGGTATGTTGCACCCTTGAGGCACTCCCACAGAGGATTGACCCCTTCACAGATATTAGAAGTCTGCTACAAGACTGGTGTGAAGGTCGTCACGATCTACGCCTTCAGCATTGAGAACTTCAAACGATCAAAACATGAGGTCGATGCCCTCATGTCCATGGCCAAGGTCAAGCTTGAGCAATTGTCCGAGCACGGGGCTCTTCTCGATCGGTACGGAGCATCTGTGAGGGTACTGGGTCAGCGAGAGTTGGTCAAGCCCGACGTTCTCAAGGCGGTCGACAAAGCTGTATCCATGACTGCGCACAACAAGAAGTGAGTGGTTCTGCTGTTTCGGGTGTCTTACGATGATCTGACAGTGGCAGGGCAATTCTGAACATCTGTTTCCCATACACATCGCGACACGAGATCACGACTGCTGTTATGAAGACCGTCGAGACCTACAGCACTCCGATACACAATCTCCAGAGCCCCTCGAAGCGTACATTTTCTGAATCGGGCATCACACAGCATATTCGCCAGCAGTCCCTGAAAGAGGATACGATAGGCGGAGCTGAGCAGCACGAGTCTAGACCGCCTTCACCGTCGAAGGAAGATAAGCACGATGACGAACGTTCTTCGTCAACTTCAACGGCGATCAACCCTTCTGAGAAAGATGATTTGCACAGCCTGCACCAGTTCTTGGACCCTGAGGCAATCACCGCCCAAACTTTGACGGACAATTCAATGACAGCGGACGCTCCACCCCTTGACTTGCTAGTGCGCACTTCGGGCGTGGAAAGGCTGAGCGACTTCATGCTATGGCAATGCCACGAGAACACATCAATCGTGTTTTTGAAGTGTCTGTGGCCAGAGTTCGACTTGTGGCAGTTCCTACCTGTACTCGTGGAATGGCAATGGCAGCAGAAGAAGATACAAGAGGCTGCAGCGCAACAACAGAAGAGCCGTGTGCGGTCCAAGTCTGACTAGAACAACTTGGAGGTAGTCACGACCCGTAGCGGTCAAGATGCATCGATGATACCCCAGCAGCAAGCGTGCTTATTCGTAGTCAAATGCAAGGATTTAGCAATTCAGAGCGTGCCATGCCTAAAACGAAGGCCGGACTCGACCTTGGTTCGCAGTTGTCTGGATACCACAGCAGCTCGTACGCGAGAGTGTGGCAGATGACACGCGGCAGGGTTCTTATCTTGACAAGATGTTTGCGTTACAACATCGCTACGGGAGCCAATCCCGTTGTTCCTATCACGGCAGGGTAGACGTCGATTGGTACTCCAGCAAATGCCCAAACGTCATACTAACAACGATCTAGCGTGCAGTGCAATGCTCTGGCACGCCATAAAGACCGCGCGTGACCCTTCCTTTGGCGGTCAAGCTGAGTGACCTGAGACTCGAGACACCCTGATCTTATTGTGTTTAAAAATCGCAGGGTTTCAGTTCAAGTATCACCCTTCCGCCAACCACCGCTCCCAAAGATTCTCAGCACGTGTGTAAGAGGGGGATCGCATTACACCTGCATCCGTCTGACTGCATCCGTTTCACGACATGGCCACGCCCAATCTTCTTACCATTCCAGCGGAGTTGCGAGAACTGATCTACGGCTTTCTCTTCAGCTCGTACACGATCGTCCATGGCCACCGCGCTTCCAGCAAACCCGTTCCGGGCAATACATCTCCGCCTCGTGCAGCCTTGCTACTTACATGCCGCCAGATCCATACAGAAGCCTGGCGTCATCTCCCGCTGAACTGCACTCTCCACTTTCGCGGCACAGAAGATTTTCTTGAGACATTGTTATCTGTCGATCAAAGCGTCGTTACTCGGCTACGTCGCATTCGAGTTCGTGCATTCCCGTTTCCACTCTATGCAGACGATAGGCCAGAGTATTATCCCACATATTACTTTGCCAATGCATTATCCCTCCTACCAGGTCTCTCCCTTGATGAACTGGAAGTGTATGATTGCTGGCACGGCTACGGACTAGGCGATGGCTGGCGCGATTTAACCACATATATGGACATTGAAGCCCTGCTCAAGAGCGATGCATGGAAGAGACTTACCTATATCACGCCTTGTACAGATTTTATCGCGTCGGGCTACGATCCCCGACACAAACGGCAGCAACAACCAGAGAACTGGGATGGAATGATTAAGGAGCGCGATGGAGACGCCTCGGGCGCAGGCGTACACATGTGGATCATACCCACCAAGCAGACCGAAAGCAGAGACGAAGACCGAACAGATGACGGCCGCAAAATGCAGAAATGGTCCGCTCGCCCGGGACATGAGATTGTACAGAATTGGCGGCTTGCAACGCCAGAGCAGAGCCTCAAGGGAGAAGTCAAAATCATTGCAACGAGAGGTAACAGAGCGAGAGTTGTGCAGCTAGGTTTGCAAGAAAAGTCGGGTTGGCGAGGGTTGAAAGAACAGGAGCGTGGATTCACTAGAGAAGGTCGGTTCTTCGTTATCAAGCGAGGACAAGGGTTAACAAAGCGCAGGTTGGACACCCTATCACCACGATATGGCCGACGCGATGGGATGGATCTACGGAGGTTACGGAAGGAGAATGCAGCTTGCTCATCAGGCGTTGAACGGATGAGTGGTGTGCGACAACATCTGGCATCCATGATTTGACGTGTTCTCGACGTATCTGAAGCCAGCATGCGTGTTTCCCACGGTCTACAGGGTCTGATGCCGAAGCTGATGCCGAAGCTGAAGCTGCCCCTGGTGCCCCAGTCGTTCATGATGCGATGCAGACAGGACGTGAACACAAGGCTAATGCAATGCATCGAGAAATTGCTTCCAATTACAAAATCCAGTCTCGTACTGACAATTTGCTCAGACCCCTAAGTGGCTGCTCGCTCAGCATATGTATGTCCGCCTGATCGAGTGACTCGACGAGATCGAACCGTGGCTCGGCAGCACTTGCCGCGAACGAGCAACAATGGTCCACAGCATTACAGATCCCGTAGCTAAAAGGAGCAGCTGTCGAACTATTCGAGGAACAAGTGGCCTAGAAGCGAGCAGGAAGTCGAATTGCGGTGACACGTGCATTCGCGCTCAATGCCGACCCCGCTAGCGCCCCTGCCGTTCCCGCAGAAACGGGCAGTTTGTTTACGACGTAATGAGGCACGAACCATCTGGAGTAGACCACCCCAACTGCTTCGCCTACTATGCCAGACATGTCCCTGCTATAGCTTGCACACGTTCCGATTCTATCGCTCTGGGCCGCCGCCCCCAACATAGCACCTGCACCTTTTACTGTCGCTGCTGCCGTCGCAATGGCTGCGCCTGCGCCAGGCCCCACCGCAGGGCATCGCCGTCACAAGTCGGCCTCGGTGCTCAAGTCGATCATCGGACAGCATAAGCGCTCACCATCTGACGGCACCGCGCTGAAGGCCGCGCCGTCTACCACCCCGTACATTCCTACGCCTTCCGCAACCATGAACGCGCCGCTGTTACCGCCAGATCACCCGCACAGTGTATCGCGGGCTGTCAACAATCAGCTCGAGAACCTCCCTTTCCTACCACCATCGCCACGCAAACAGTCGCACGACACTCGCAGCTCGAGCCCAAGGAAGGGTCTGCACAAGAAGACACTCAGTACTGTGTCGCTGCGATCACTGGGTAAGGACAAGGCTAAGGAGAAACAATCGCAGGACGATGAGGCAGTACTCGAGAAATCGAAGAAGATGAAGTCGTCGACTAACCTGGCGTCCATGTTTGGCAAGAGCAAGTCGCGAAAGATTGCACGGTCGCCCAGCAAGGACAAGGAGAACACCGCCCCTTTCTTGCCAGCGATGGTCTCTGATCCAGCGCCAACTCCCATCTGGGCGCAATTCAGCTCGCAGCCTCTTCAAGACGCCACAACTACAAATAAGGTCCCGCTCAACGACCAGCGCCGGAGCCTTGAAGGCGAGATGAACCGTTTTACCCCGCAGAACTACTCGCCTTCGAAACAGCGTGACTTCTTTGAGGTAGGCCAACCTTCTCTACAGAAGCGACCTATCCCAAAAGAACGACCCAAGTCTATGCACATCCCCATGTCCACAGCATCGCTACTCGACACGTTCACACGCAAAAAGAGCACCGATCGACCTCCGTTGACAGCGGCGCAGGGGAATGGAGAGCGAACACGAGACAGCTCTCCATCGAAAAACAAGCTTGCAAGGCCCGCACTTGAGCGCGCGAGCACAGATATCGGCAGACGGCCTGTGGAAAACGAAGCAGTGGAACCACCACCAGCAAGTCCAACAAAGAAGCCTAACAGGGTCATGGCTGCGGTTGCTGCTTTCAACGGTAGATCAAAACAAGCAGACGCTCCGCCGGTGACGCCCACAAAAGAGCTTGACCCTAAGGTTGTGGATGTTGAGTTCGAGGAGGTGCTGGTAAGTCAGGATCAGACTCCGAGGTGTGACACCAGCTAACAGCGACAGGAATCGCGAAACATTCCTACACATCAGCGCGCTGCGATGCGAACCCTGAAGATCGAGGTCAAGGCCGACTTCGTGCGAACGCACAAACTAGATACACCGCGGTTGTCCACAGCATCTATCCCTTCGATAGGGGAGAGTGAAAATAGGGGCGCTCCAAAGCTGCAATCTTCAAAATCCACCAAGTCGAGGAATGACTCTGCTCAAGAAGAGATGTCGTCCTCGCAGACGAGCAAAGCCGACGGCTCAAAACGCGAGCGTCCGACGAGTAGGACATTTACATTCAACAGGAGCAACTCTCCTACGAAGAAGCAGCGAGCTACGGAACTGGGTGCGACTGCAAAGCCTCCTAGTCCAATTCCAAAGTCTCCTTCTACGAGGTCTCTGGCCTCGGACGCAGCCTCTAATAGATCTGTCTCTAACAGCTCAAAAACATTAAAATCCGCAGAATTCATCAACTACCTGAAGAAGACATCAAAGCCTCAAGACGTGGAAGTTGGCAAGCTGCACAAGCTTCGATTGTTGCTACGGAACGAAACGGTCGACTGGGTCGATACATTCATTCAAGATGGCGGCATGCTGGAGCTTGTGAGCCTGCTTCACCGAATCATGGAGATTGAATGGCGCGAAGATCATGAAGACACACTCCTTCACGAGCTTCTTCGTTGTCTGAAAGGTCTCTGCACGACGGACAGCGCCCTGAGGCAGCTCGCCAGCATCTCTTCCACACTTTATCCAGCGCTCATCGGGATGCTCTTTGATGAAGAGCACAAAGGTCCTAGCGAGTTCACCACTCGTGAGCTCATCATCCAAATCTTCTTCGCTCACATCGACATGGCATCTGAGACTGAACTTGCTTCACGTGCCTCTGAGCTCCTCACGTACCTCCGCGACCCCATTAAAGAGAAGGAATCTTCCACTATTCCATTCATTCTGCAGATGCACACATCCCGTCCGTATCAGATATGGTGTAAGGAAATGACGAACGTCACCAAAGAAGTTTTCTGGATTTTCATTCACCACTTGAACGTTGTTCCTATGCCGTCTGCGCCCTCCACAGATTTGTCGGCGAGAAGCTACGCCAAGAAACACTTCCCCGGTCCTCGCGCTATCGTCCCTGCTGCACCCTACGTTGGCGGCGTAGAGTGGGATGCAACGAACTATCTAGCGACTCACATCGATCTCCTCAACGGGCTTCTAGCTTCTTTGCCAACCCGCGAGGCTCGCAACGAACTTCGCGGAGACCTCCGCATCTCAGGCTTCGAGAAGCTTATGGGGCAGTTGCGCGCGTGTAACCCCAAATACTACGGTGCTGTCCATGATAGCATCAAAGTATGGATTGGCGCAGGACTTGATGACGAATGGGATGTCAAGCCTGTCAGAATGGGCAGTGGAGACAAGAACAACAGCAGCACAAGTCCAGTGAAGATGAGTCCGAAGAAGAAGGCCGAGCCTGCGCCGCAGATTGAAGTCCCAAAGCTCGACCTTGGACTCGCATTTGACAGGGAGATTGACATTGGCGGCCCTGTTGGGGGGAAGGACGACGACTGGATCTGAGACCTCGACCCGGAGCCATTGGATAAGATAGCAGCCGTACTTTTTTTACTTTGTCTTGGCGCAGGGTTGGATTTGTTCCGGGTACTTGATTGCTACTTTCATGCTGTACTCTGCTCGGCATCCAACATACTTACGATGATTGACGAACATGACGATTGGAATAGCGCGCTCCCACCTTTTCCTTTAGCTTGGCTTCGCTTCTCTCTGCAGAGCAAAAGCAGACACGACCTGTACATATTCCATATCTTCCTCAAGGAGTTGTGCGGCGCTGGGGACTGAGCATTGGTAGCGAATCTTAATCAGTGCATTTCAAACGCGCCATTACCGTGAGGGATCACATACTTTGCCGCGTGTGTCAAGAAACGAGATGAGCAGTTGCGAATGGTGTGATGATATTGCGTCAGGGTGCATAATGCACCGTGACGCATCTAGTGCTATGGGTATCTCATAACGCCCTCCCCACACGTTTGCCAAACCCAGACGCCGCAATCAAAGTATCTCAGAAAAACGATAAGCTAACCATAATCCATATCAATGTCAATAGTATGCCAGCAGCAGCCACCTCCCTCTGCCCGAGACGCAGAGCAGTCGAGATCATCTCAAATCGGTTCGGCGTACTCCACAGCCAGAACGCAGAGCAAGGATTTAGAATATCGAGCATAGCGCGCAGAAGCTCGCCGTTCTTGCTCCCCGGCGGTGCAGATTGGAGGGCGGGTCTGGGCGAGCTGTCGCCAGAGGGATCAATGCTGTCTGAGCGGCAAGGAGGGGGTGTGCTGTCCTGTGGGCGACTGGTGCTCGGGATGCGTGCGCCGTAGTGGCCCCAGAGGGCGCGCATTGCGCGCTCTTCAGCGTCCGCGTCGATGTGCGCATTTCGCGCGCGAGCTTCCTTCATCCAGAACGCAGTTGCGGAATCTGAGGTCTTTCCGCAGTCACTTACAGGGCTGACGGGGCACGATTGTGCGCCGGCAGGCGTGGGCTTCTAAACCTTCTTCTTGCCCTTGCCCTTTTTCTTCTTGCCGATTTCGACTGTGCCGGCCTCGAGTTCGCCTTCCTGCAGACCAAAGGCCTCGTTCTCTTGCATTTCCTTAATCTTCTGCGTTCCGCTTATGAACATGGACAGATCGTGGTTCTGGTCCTCGAGATCCGTCTTCTGGCTTTCCAGGTCTTTGACTCTGGCTTCAGCTTCGGCAGCAACCCTCTCAAGATGCTTGATGCGCGTTAGCAAGGAATCATTGATTGTTTTCTCTTCTTTGTATTGCTTTGTAAGGGTGCGGGCCAAATCTGATGCTGACGTCGCCCTCTGTGCGTTTCTTGCGCTCTCTTTCTCCAGGCCAGACACCGTAGCCACGGTTTCGGTATACTGTTGTTGCAAAGTCTTGAAGTCTTTCGCTAGTGTAGATGCCGTGCGTGACGCTTCTTCCGCTGCAGTCGCGGCCTTTGTGCTCTTGTCTGTTGCTTTTGAAAGCTGCTCTTCGAAGTATGCGCGTTGGGATTCGAGCTGGGATGTGAGCAGAAAGGCGTACTCCATGCCCATGTTGTCCAGCTTTTCGCGCGGAACACTATCGTTAGCATAGCCAGTCATGCCTGCACCGCCAACGGACTGATGTGTTGAGGCAGGAAGATCAACCAGCTTTCCGTCGGCCTTGTTCTGGATCAGACGATGAACGTAGCCGTCGCCTGCATAATCCCAAACGTGTTGAGATACAACATCCATAGCATATGTGTGTTTTGTAGCTTTGTAATGGGCAAAGGCATGTGCCTCGTCGTAGCGTCCACAACCGATATTACCGCAGATGACGCAAATCCACAGGTTCTCGGTGGCACCACAATCCTTACACATGTTCTCTGGGGCGTCACCATCGAGACCGTGTTGTGATGTGAAGGCGTCATTCTGAGTATAGCGGCATACGGGACAGCCCGAGCCGCGCCATTTCTCAAGGCAAGCGCAGTGAAAGACGTGTTGGCAGAGGATGGTAAGCAGCCCAGTGGTCTCATCCATGCGCTCAAGACAGACAGGGCAGGTTGGTAGCTCGACTAGAGCAGGCGTGGGAGGCGCATGTGGCTTGGTCGTGAGCGCAGTTGTGAGCGAGCTACTTTCGGCGGATGGAGATACACTCGAATTTGGCGGCAACGGCGTGGTAGATTCCTGAGTCGCAGCTGGCGTGAATGGGTCGTTTGTTAGATCGGGATACGAGGACGGATCACGGGTCGAAGCATCGCCGTCCTGGAAATTGATCGATTTGACAAAAACGACGTGGCAGTACTCGGGCTCCATGCTGTTAAATGATTTGCCATTCCACTCCTTCTTCCACTCTCTTGCCTTGCTTGAGTTCCGGAACTTCATGAGCACCATGTACTTGTTTGCCCGACCCGTGCGAATGAGCCTGAAGTGCGAAACGTCCTCTCTTGTCTGCTCTCCGACGAAGCCGAGAAAATCTGACGGCGTCATGTACGAGGGTACAGCCAGGATGCAAAGGGTTGTGCAGTCCTCCTCAACGAAAGGCCCATGTGCCCCTTCCACCTCATCGTATAGTCCCGGTGTCTCGTATCCATCTCGAAATAGGTGGACGATTCCCCAACCTACTTCTGTGTTCTTGGGGTCGGAAGGCACGAATTTGCCCTTGGTCGCGAGGCCACCAGAAGTCACAGCCTGCTTGAGTGCCTGCCTTGTTGTGTCGCCGTTCTTATCTTGAAGCATATCGATGCTGATGATGGAAATGGTGTCGAAGCGCCAGTCCTGGCGTGCGGCGAAGCTATTATGGGAGGTTTCCTGGCCGCTCTTTGTAGGTGCTTGGTCGACTGGGACGGGACTATCGTGGTGCTCGGAAAGCGAGAGTCGCGTGCGCTGGCTAAGCCTTCGATGTTTGGAAGCACTTGCAGCGCTGTACGTTCTAGGCACCGGCGTCGCTGAGCTCCACAATGCTTGTCTATGCGCTGGGAGCTTTGACGTGAAGATGTTGGTCCGTGGCGGGGGAAGGAAGGTCGCGTCTGTGTGAGAGCGAGAAGAATGGAGCTCGAAGGAAAGATGAAAGAAGTACTCCGGCATCACGGGCGATAAAGCGGGCGACGCATCTCAACGAGTGTAGAGATGCTTGCTGCGCTGGACTGTTTGGGGGATCAAACATGGGGAACAAACGTTCGATGCTGGTGTGGGGCCATCAGTGGGGCAGGCACGTCACGTCAACAGCGCGAACAGAAGTACCGAAGACTATTTTAGGATTCACTGAATGCACAAGACCATTATTTGATGTGGAGTATGCTAGTATTCATTGTCGTCGTCAGTGCAACCTTGATGAGGTATGAGAAAGCCTTAGCTATGCAATTATAACCTTCCTAAACCAATATGAACGCCTTCCCAGATTGCATGTAGACATGCAAATGCATTGCCCGTGGAATACGGATAGTGTGATGAACAAAGGGACCAGAAGTGGCCTTGTAGGCCATGCTGCTGTACCAACGTTGGTACCGCCAAATAAGAAAATGCGTATGGGGTATTGGTGGAAAAGAGAAACTTATGGAGGGTTGGATCACCGCCCCCACTAGGGTTGATCGGTAGCGTCGATCATGTCGGCATCTGGGGTGTCTTCGATTTCGTGGCCCCTGTTATTGACCACGATACGACGGCCTCGCTCGTTGAGCGGGATGCCGTCACGTGTGGCACCGAAGTCTAGGACCTAGGAGATGTTAGCTGCTACCACCAAACGACGTCCGCCTATTGATAGGTACTTACTTCGATATACGTCAGGCTGTTCCGCTGCACGGCTGCAACGCATCGACGTTCATTGAACTTGACCTGCCAAACACCACTGAGGTCCGTCAACAGGTCCTGGACGAATTCCCCAGTCTTCACATTCCACATTTTGAGAGTGCGGTCTGAACCCGAAATGACCTTTTGCCCATCATGTTGGAAGCAGGTGATGGCCCCGGTGTGCGCACATAGCCTGCTTTTACACTGCCCGTTCTCGGGATCCCAAATGCGCAGGGTGCTGTCCGCCGCAGCAGACACAAGGCGCTCATGGCTGAGATCCAAAAGACCAACAAGTGAAGTATGGCCCTCCAAAGTGAAGATGCATTGACCGGTTTCAAGGGACCAGACCTTAACCAAGTTGTCCATGGAGCCACTGATGCAGCGATTGCGAGCGTGATCCAAGACAACACTGTAGACCTTCTGTGTATGGCCTTGCAGGCGCTGGATGGTTTCGCCAGTGGAAACTTTCCATACGCGAACAGTGCAATCGTAGCTACCACTAACGAGGGTGTCACCATGTGCTGCTATCGCACGAACAGAGTGGTGGTGGCCAGTCAACGCACGAACAAAGTAAGGGTTGTCGAGATCATTAGCAGCCGAAGAACCAGTTTGTATGATGCTCCGATCGCCTGGCTTCGGGAGCTTCCAAACACGAAGTGTACTATCACGAGATCCGGTGATGATCAGCTCCTCTTTCGGCATCATGATAGGTTTCCCCTCGAGAGTTTCGCCGATCTTGGTTGGCTTCAAGATTACGAGGCAGCGAACTGTCGATGTGTGGCCCTGGAAGACCTGTGTGCATCTTCCCTTCTCGATATCCCAAACTCGTACGGAGCGGTCTGTAGATCCTGACACCAGAGTGTTTCCCTCGTATTGGAGCGCCCAAACACCACCCTCATGACCTTCGAGACGACTGCGTAGAGCTCCGGTCTGGGTATCGTACACGTTGATGTTGGTATCGTCGCTACCGGTCAGAATCTTATCGGTATCGAACTGAAGGCAGGTAACAACGTGACGCTGATGTGCACGGAACGCAATGTGTCTCGGCTTGGTGTCTTCAGCCATCCAGCTCTTTCGAATCAGGTGGTGTCGCTGATAAAGAGACTTGAAGAGATGCATGTTGCGGAGGCTGGACAGACCGAGATGAGGATCCGGGATAGCGGTCTGGGCTCGTTGTGCGTATGCGTTAGGTCCATCGCGTTGCTCAATGGGAAACGGGTAAGGCATGAATGGCGCCTTAGTAGACATTAAGCCCTTCTTGCGCTGCTTCTTTGAACCGCCGTGTTTACTAACGGCTTTCCTTTTCTGTCGCATGGACGATGATCGAGTTATTGCGCCGTCATGATCCACGAGTAAGCTCGATGCTGAGCCTGTGGCGTGCTCGTTATCTGATCGAGAAACAGTAGCCAAGCGTGACAAATCACGTTCGTAGCTTTCAACGCCGTCTGTGAACTGCCATCCCCATCCTTCCCGGACAGCACGATCCAGCTCGCCTGATGGTAGCGTAAATCCATCTTTCTCAAGAAGTTCTTTCCAAGCTGTCTCGTGTGTGTCGATCAGCTTCCGCCAGTGCTTGGAAACCCGTGCGGCATTACACATACTGTGTACGTCAAGGTATCCAATGATCTCGAGACCAAGCTCGGTAGGCAATGAAGTGATGAAATCCCGCTTCAAAGCTGGGTTGACGACATCAGCGACAAAGTGTAGCGTAGACTTCTTGCATCGACGCAGCATTTGGTACATGACGTAGTCCTTCATTCCTTCTGGGAGTGCGTCGAAAGCATTAAGCATTTCCGGGATACCCGAAACTGTGGGTGTCAGCAGCTGGGGGTTGGGGGTCATGTCTTCGATGCCTTTTGGTCGTTCGATCTGCGAGAGATCCAGCGAAGAAACGTCGTTCGATTCGTAATCAGCGACATGGCCGAGCGATGACGCTCCGGCGAGGCTCTGCTGGGCGTTCGCAGCATACGTGGTGGGTGACAAACTCGGACTAGGTAGGCTGGCGTCTTGCGCAGCTGCAATGTCCAGATGAATAGGTGCTGGTCGAGCCACAGGGAAGTTTGGCTCCATATCAGACTCAGCAATTGGAGGCGTCGCCGCTGCACCTGGCCCGTCGATCACGCCGGTGGGAAACGATGACGATTGCGAGACTTGTTGGCTGTCGAACGAGGTGGCGTCCGTGTGCGAAGGTCCCACGGTTGTTTCTCGCAACTGTCTCCGTGTCTCGTTCGTGGACAGCATCTTCACAGGCTGCGACGCGTCCAGCTCTGTTTCTGGGGTAGCCGGGACCAGGTCGTCCAGATCGTCAGGCGTGATGCCCATGTGTGCGGTATCTTCGTCTTGTGTAGAGATTCGTGGCTTTTTGCTGCGACGCTGTAGGCTTGCCATTTCGGCGGCTTCCCGTATCGATGGCGGTGGAGGTGAGTCGTCTGCTGGATCGCGTTTTCGGCGGCCGGACACTGATCGAAGCGTGGGGCCTTGCTTCGTGACGAGACGCTTCGGGCGGCTAGGAGATGTAAATGTCGCGGGTCCCTTGAAGGTGTCGATGTTGCGTATCTTGCCGTTCGAGGCTCGCAGGTTCTCCTGAAGGCTTGTGTGCTGGGAAAGTGTGTTAGTTGGGTGTGGTCAACGCGTCCGCGGCGAGCGGCACGGGAACAGGGTAGATGCCTGGACCGGCTAGCTGCATACCTCGTGTGCTGTCTGAGGAGCATCAGTCGCTTCTTCGAAAAGACCGATCTCCCCGCCAGCGTCGAAGTAGATCTTCCGTATCGCGTCCGGCGCTCTGACTTGTGCGAGCGGGTATTCCTTGGGGTCCCGCTCAGACAGGCTCGGGGCGTTGATACACATGGGAGCGAGAGTGGTCGTTGTCGTGTACGTGGTCGTTATCACGGTAGTGGTCGTTGCCGGTGCGAACGAGAACTGGCCGATGGTGGCGTGGGAGTCTCGCGACTTGGGCCGGCTGAGGGCACTGTGGCCCTGGGTGCTCGACGACATGTCGAGCGGCGAGCGTGTTCGGGCGGAGTGGCGGCGAGGATACTCTGGCCTGGCGTTTGTGCCTGTGTCGACCAGCGAAAGGAGCGAGATGCGGGTGTGCGTGCGTTCGTGTCACCGACGTGCAGGCCGTGTGCCCTGGAGGCGATGTCGTCCGGACGGCCGCAGAGATTGGCGTGTGTTCAAGGGCAGAACACGCGGGGGAGTCGTTCACTGCTGCTTCGCGGTCATGTCGCCAGCCTCGTGTCGCAGGACGTGGATGGCCGCGCAGGGTGGCTAGTCGCGGGTGGGCCTCGGACGGTGGGTCGCCGCTGACGAGGGAGCAGCCGGAAAGGAGGCGGCACTCTCCTGCAAGGCAATCACAGTGCGGAGCTCGGACGCAGGAGACAGAACACCACGAGTCTTCGGTCGGGGAGGGGCGCGAGAGCGGAGGGGCGGTGGGCGGTGGGCGGTGGAGTGCTGTTCGACACGCTGGGGTGGTGGGTGGTGGGGAGTCGGCTTGGCTTGGCCTCGAGCGAGCACAGCACGCTTGACCTACCTGCCGCTGCCGCCTCCCTCGCTCTGATTTGCGGAAGCGGCGGGATCCACATCGCAGATAATATCCGCCCACACGCAATCGTGAACAACAGTTCGTCTCGTGCTGCACCGACAATGGAGTCGCTCTCTGTCTCTGCTCTGCTCTGCTCTGCTCTGCTGCCCAGGCTCGGTTTTACGTAGCGATGCCTCTTTTCTCAGGCTTCGGCACGGTGCCTGCAACTACTGTGACGCTCCACTGCACCGTGTCAGATTTTGTCACATCGTGGCGAGCATGAGCAAGCATTGTCCCTGGCGGGAAATCCCTTGTTTACTCGCGCTAAGCCGCTGCAGCTGGCCCTACGCTTTTTGCTGCAGCCTCATTTCCCTGCGGCGAGCATAGGGGGACTGCTCCATGACCTTCTTTGTTCTTTTGTGGTGAGCCCTCGCCTGTGGAGCAAGCGAATGTGGCCAAAGGCATTTCCAAGCACCATGGTCGCCACCAACAACACGAAATAGGTACTCGGACCCCAAAAGCACTGACCGACTTCTGGCTTGCGCAAAACACCTACACTTTTTTACTGGGTAACCTACGACGCGCTGCGTGGTGGCTTGAAAGTTTTGTTGACGCACATCTCAATGACAACTGTACACTTCGCGCGGACAAAAGCACTGAGGCTTGACCCGTGACCTTACAGGACGAGCATGTCCACAGCAAGCCAACCAAATCCTATGTTTACCAGTCCGATGCAACAAAGCCTACCCTATAAACTCTCTTATGTGACCGTGACAGGTCTTCACACCCGCTACCGTCTCCAAGTACCAGTTGACGTCCTTGAGAGATACTCGGGCCACCTTGGCAGGCGCGCGTGCCACG
Organism: Boeremia lycopersici; assembly: GCA_022609225.1. Lineage (NCBI taxonomy): Eukaryota > Fungi > Ascomycota > Dothideomycetes > Pleosporales > Didymellaceae > Boeremia > Boeremia lycopersici. Next base: position 688,957 of record JAGKPY010000001.1, on the reverse strand, counting down.
AGTTACAGAACACAGATCACTTCGGCTGTACCGGTCAGACTCGATAGCGACAACATACTTTGAGCTGAATGGGAGGATAGCAAAGACTAGCTTTCAGCTGCTAGTCACTTAGGTCCCCACACAAAATATTCGGTCATGTTTCGTTCGTTCGAGATGTCTGCCAGACCCGTCAGTGCCGTTGCTGTGTTGCATTAGCACTGCCTCGAGTCTACACAACTTTTATGATACCATGCGGTCGTTCTTTCAGTGGGAGCGACAGTTGGCCTTGTCTCGAGTACAGTATGCCAATTTTCCGTCCACTCTATACCCTGTCATTCCTCAGATCCTCCACATTGCCTTGTGCAGCTTCTGGCCTGCTTAGCCGTGACTGTTACAATGCCCATGCGCCCGTGTGGGACCGATCACTCCTTCTCTGCTTCGGGTGTCTCCTTTCGGAGTTGCGCCTGTTCAATCTCGATGAGAGCGGCGACGTCATGCTCCCTGAGTCGTATTCTGGCGATCTCTTAAGCTGATATGAAGATCGCTATGTCGTTAAGGCGCTCCAGCGACCCTTGCGATGGTAAATCATATGTTGGGAATATGAATAATGCGCGGTCTGGCAGCTTCACTCCTAGTAAGTAAATCATGGGTCAGTTGGCATCCCCTGAGATCCGGGAGTTGCGATCCGGGGTAGAAAAGCAGAAACCGCATCGAAGTCGGAGCGTGGCGGGGAGGATCATAGGTTGTTGGCGCTGGTCTCGTGGAGCGGCACCTTCAAGTATTTGACCGAAAGCTCTGATGAAGTTCTGTCGTCGACGACGTTTTGAGATGTCCAGGCAGGGGATTGGAATGGGCTATTTCTTAGGATGGAAAGAATCTCCGCAAGTCCGAATTTGTCTGGTCGGCACTGTGGGCGAGTCGTGTGCACGATAAGAGATGAGATGGGAACCATTTTTGGAACGTAGCGACCAGCCCTGGTAGGAACTGGCAAAGATGGACAGAATCGCGCCATGGATTGGCGGCACGCTCCAAGTGTTCAAAGCTTTGAGTGACCGATCAACCGATTGTCGGCGGGCGTGGTGCGCAGCATGGACGACTCGCTTCATCTCCTGACATGGTCGTGGAGAATGGAGCTGAAAGGGGCGAAGACGGCGCGCTCCACCAATATACAGAATTCGACACTTGGACTTCTTGGACGCACATGGCATGCACGACGACCGCAGTCCCGGGTGGCTGCGAGAAGAGGCTGTCGCAGTGGGTATGAGGCACGTTGTGGTTGTGCAACGTCGCCTACGAAGTGCTACATACAGGGCCAGTGGTGGGCGCACAAGACACGGCGTGACCACACGGTAGGTTTTAGGTTTGAACTCGGCGAGGCCAGCCTCACAGCGCACATGGACAGCGCTGCGAGGCACCAGCTGCTGAGCGTCCGGTGTCCGAGTAGCTCTGCAGCGCAAGCTCGCCGGCAGGTTGCGGTCGACGTCGCGGTCGCTGCGGTCGCTGCTCCTGCGCGTCAAGCGTCGGTGCGTGGGCGCGTGCATGGGTGGCACGGCCAGGCCCACTGCATGCGCCAGAGGGCGATGTGGTCGATGTGCGGCTACTCTCTGGCGGGCGCGGCGCCAGCACCAGTCGAGCGAGGCCTAATGAACCCTGCGGATCAGAGCACCTGGTCGATGGACGCCGGGTGCGTTCGCTTGCTCTTAAGTCTGGTTCACCTCATGCGTGCGTCACGACCAAACTTTCTGCATTCGACCCCTCCTGTGCTGCACGCTGACCGCGCAGCTGCAGCTTCCCCTTGAGCTAGTCCCCTGCTGGGCTGCTAGTCCTCCACTGCAGTTTGGTCTGCAGCAGCCGCCAGAATCGAGACGAGAGTGCAGCTGGACCGTTCCCCCTCGACCTGCACCGTTGCACAGCACCACGCAGCACCGCAGCACCGCAGCACCGCGCCATTGCACCATTGCACCACCCCGGCCAGCCGCCTCGCACATGTCCCCAGCGCCGACCGCTGCCGTCTGCACACGCGCCTGCTGCCCGCCCAAACACCGGATGCAGCGCCGCGCAGCGACCTGATAGTCTGACCATCCGCGACTCAGGCCCGTCCACGGCCACCGCTCTGAATCGCGCGCCCGCGCAAAACCACCCACGCCACCAACCCATCCCCGGCCGAGCCATTGCTTCTGCCCACCATGGGCCGCACCCGTGGTCCCAAGTTCTCCTTTCCCATGCCGGGGCGCCGCTCGCAGCAGGCCAAAGAAAGTGCTCCCCAGCCCAGCGCACCGCAACACGACGCCCAGCAATGGCACCCTCACCGCGACGAGCCTACTAGCAAAGCTCACCGCGTGCTGGGCACCTCCGACGCCCCCATGTTCCACTCCCGCTCTCGCCAGAACTCCACCGCGCCGCCCAGTCCCGCCTACAGGTCCGTTGCCGTCTCGTCCGAGGCCTGCCGTGACGACTACGACATGTCGGCCCCTGCAGCCGAGTACCCCAAACGCACCATCCTGTCGAAGCGCTCGTCGTCCAACATTCTGGGCAACGCCAACAGCGGGACCGCGCGCCGGGGCTCTGACAACAGCACCGCCAGCTACCGTCTCCACCCCCAGGCCTCAAACTCCACCATGCGTTCGCACTACGACGCAAAGAGCTCGCCGCTCTCCATTTCCCAGCAGACCTCCAACTCTGCCGTCCGCGACATGGCATTGAGGCGAGGGCAGCCGCAGATCATCACAGATGGCCATGCCCACTCCTACAGTAGCCATGAGGCGAGCCCAGTGTCGCCCCTGCTCGATGCAGAGAGACGCAAAAGCAAGCCGGCGCGGCTGGACCTTTCGAAGCTCTTCCCAAAACCGAAAACTGGAGACGGCCAAAGCCATGCGCGTGCACTTCTCTCGCCGGCCAAGATGGTCAATTCGCCGGCCGCCATGTCCATGAGCTCAGAGCATTTTGCACAGCCCATGACTCGGGAACCTACACCGGCACCCAAGGGACATGCAAAGTTAACCAACTACGCAACCCGCCGACACGCTGAGCATGCACCGCCTCTTCCGACCTCCCCAAAGAGAATGTTCAAGCGTGACGAATATGATAGCGCCAAGGTACATGTCCGAAGACCCCCGAAAGGCGTGCAGCACTGGTTCGATGCACTTGACGAGGATAGCGATGAAGTATCAGAGCCGTCCAGAGCGCCAGTACATGCTCCGCAAGCCCTGCGTCCTCGCTATTCATCCAAGGAACCCCTGCGAAAAACGTCTCTCAGTGGCATCTATTCAGATCCTGTCACTTCACACCTCTCACCACGAGCACAGAAGTCGGTTCCGGGCCTCAGCAGTGCTACGTTCTCACACGAGGACATGATCGATATCCACGGACTGACCTCGCCGAGCGAATACTCCTTACAGACGCAGACCTCGACCCAGACTAAAGAGTCGACTATGTCAAAACACAATCTCCAGGACTCGAGTTGCATGTCATTCTCATCGTCCGAGGATGAATATGACGATGATCGCCAAGCTCTTTGGAGATTTGCTGTCCGGAAAAGTTTGAACATTGACGACGACGCAGGCGAAATCGTTTTTGGGCAGGCCCAGGCTTACGAAGTGCGACCGAACCGGGGTGCGGAGCGCAAGATGAGCATGATGTCAACCTCAACAAGTGCTGCCACGATAGACATCATGTACTCTCCCGAGCCGTTCTCTCCCCCCAACTTCTCGCGCGTCAGCAACTACAGCGGTAGTCGACGCTCTAGCCACCTGCGGCAGCCTTCTGTCATACTGGAGGATGAGGACGATCGCCCAAGGACAGCTGTACACGCACCACATAGTTCATCGGCATACAGCATTCGCAGCACACGTACTTCAGCCAGTGAACCTCAGCCTAGAACCTCGCTTGCAGCAGAACGCAAGATGATGGCCGTAACGCCCGAGGAGGAGGCTCTTCTTGAGCTGATGCGCAAGAAGCGTGCCTCAATGGCAAAGCAGAGCTCAAGTAGCATCGCCAATACTTACACAGAGCACGAGGATCAGCGACAGAGGACACTCGAAGTATTGCAAAGGACAGGTCGAACACCGGCATCTTTCGCAACAGAGTCGCCAGTTTCCAGCCCTGTTCGGATGGTGGAGATGAAGTCCAAACGGAAGTCGTTGGCTGCGTCTTCAACCTCGTCGACGCACCTGACACCACCTCCTCGCGGAAGGCCAATCAAGACTAATCATGACGCGAATATGATCAGCAGTCTTCGCGACAGCTCAGTCAGTGATACTGAAGGCTTCACCTTCCCCACCGCTCGAGGCTCGCTTCCGCACCGCATTGCCACACCCGTCAGCTTTTCGCCATTGGACCCTTTTCCTCCCATGTCACCCTCGCACACCGTTAGCATCACTTCTCCGACAACCATCGGCCATGTCTCACCACTTCCATCACCAATCACGCCCGGTCCTCGTCTCGGCGAAACCCGCGATACCGTCAAGATCGCCAGCAGTGACACCAGTGCCGACGGCGAAGAGGTTGTCGTGCTTGACACCGACCTGCCAGTGCACATCATCAAGGCCGCGAGGTCTTTTGAGCCTATGGAGCCCAGCCACCAGCGATGCCGCACAGCGTCGTCTGACGCAGATATGGCCTTTCCAGTCCCTCCCTCGTTTTCTGCGAAAGACTTTGCTGCGGTGTCTGAAGCTAGCGTCTCATCGCGGGCGCCGAGTATGGTCGAACCTACGATTCCGCTGCCAGCTCTACCAGAGCGTGGCGGCAAGCGTAGGAGTGCAATGGCCCATGCACTTGAGCAATACAACAGGCAGAGCGTTGCGAGTAATGCTTCCTCGCACTCAAACGCATCAAGCTTGAATGCACCAAGTTTGTTGACTGGGCGTGAGCGCTCCAGACATGCGAGTCGCGGCAGTAGTGTGGCCAGCATGACACGCAGCAAGGCGAGGAACAGTGTCAGCGACGATGTGCTCGCAGCTTGGGGCAGCCTTGGAGGCACCTACTGAGACTGCATCATTGCTATGTCCCAAACGTAAATGATCTAGATGCGCATGTTTTCACGATATCAGGCGACATCATCCCGACGTCCTTCGCTTCTTTTGATCTAGCAGTCCGATGTCCATCGTTCTCCGCTACATCTTGTATTATACCTCTATTTTTTCCCTTGCGATTCTGAAGGTCATTCTGTAAGTCGCAGCGCGCGCAACGAGTCTCATTTCGTCATCTCTTGTATCTATTGACACGCACGGCATGTTCTCTATGTCCTTAGTGTCCTCTACCTCGGTATGATTATAGTTTTATTGTGTAAACAATGAATCCTCCCCGGCCCATCAAGCCGTGAAACATTGACATCAATCTCAAGCCCACTTCGCGTGTCCCACTCGCAATCTAGATGCGTCGCTACGACACTCGCCAGCCTCTTCTCGAAATCGTTCTCGCGTGTTCGCATCTCGTTGCCAGGGTCCACCACCAAAGCCGTGCAACATTGGCTCACGTGTCAATGCAACGACCTGCATATGCACGGCCGGGGCTTTTGGGATCCACGACCGACATGGCATTTCGCATTGCTTCTCGTCGGGCGACGTCGACGGTCAAAGCGCGTGCCGCCGTCGTCCGGCCCTCGGCGCGCCATGAGTAAGGGGCTCCTGCGCACTGTCCCGACCACGACTGCGCCACGAGGTGTCCACTCCAGCGGGTCCTCGTCGCCGTGCAAATACACATGTACCTACGTCCGCGTTGTTACGCTGCGACGGATGCGGTGCGGCGCCGCCCGCCGGTCGCCTCGGATATTGATGCGGTGGTGCGTCTGCTCTGGGTGGTGGGCGGGGTCCAGATTGCGGTGCGCTGCGGATCCAGCAGGTACGTATGGGTGTTAGTGGCCGTTGGGGTGGAGATGGAAGGCAGGTGGGCTGGATTGGGGAGACGGCGAGGCTGGGCTGCGGTCGTGCAACGAAAACGTGGAAGTGCCTGTGCGGTACGACGTGGTGCGAGATTGCGTCGTTGTACATTGGTCTTCGATGGTCTTCGATGGGATTCCTGCTGTCAGTGGGACATGCGTATACTTCGGCTAGTATTGTTCGTAGAAAGGTTGATTCCTCGAGATCTGTGGATTCACACCCATGAACCTATGTACAATAACCCCATCTACGGCGCAGCACGGCTATGTAGGTCACCGATCTCTGGATCCCTCGATCGGACAATTCGAGTATGTCCTTCGTAAAGCGAGGATCAAGCCGCGAACATTGCCGTCCGTAATCGATGAACATCACCTGTTGCCACAGCAGTCCAACCCACTAACCCAATCATGTCTTCCTCGCAACCGAAACGAACCCACCCCTCCGAGTCAAGTGTCTCGAGCATCTCCTGCGTCGCGAGAGTCAGCTCGCGTTCCTCCAACCCTTGCATCCCCCGCGCCGACTTTCCCAGGCGGCATGCCCCTTGGCAAAGCCATCAGTCTGACCACCGCACCAGACGCCTGCAGGACTCCGGAATGGGCGGGCGTGCGGGAACACGGCGGCTGCAAAGCCCGTGCAAGCCACTGCACTGTCCGAGCCTGATCCTGCAATCCAGCGTCTTTGACAGCGAGATTCCCAGCCTGAGTGCGACTAGATGACTGCTTCGGTCTGTAGGCTGTTCTGGCGATCGACGTGACGCTGGCTTTGACTCTGGCTGCCCTGGCATCCTTCGCGTTTGGACTCGAGCCAGGTCATTTCGGGGTCGCGGGTTGATGGTCGGCTTTCGAGCGCCGCACAGAGCGGCTTGTGGTGGCGTGGTGTTGCACTCACACATCAGTGGGCATGCTAGACGCCTACGGATGTTTGTGACGGGTGATGAGGCTGGATCACGGTCTGGAGGAGTGTAGAGCTGTCGGCGTGTACTGTGAGATGGTCGACGCGAAGCCGTTTCGTTTCGACGGCAGTGAATCCAAGTACAAGCACTCCTTGATCGTTACTGCGTGCGAGTAAGAAACGCAGTCTGCTCAGGAACAATGTCCACGAGGCGTAGAACATCCTAAGACCCGTCTCAGTTTCACCTCCATGCGCAACGAATTACTCTCGAATCTTCTTACTTGCGACTGAACACTCCAATCAAGGCAACGTACAGAAATGGCCCAGCAAGCACTCGAGATAGTATGAGAATGGTATAATGCATTGCATTGATAAACGATAGAAAACATACGTAACGCTGATAGACACTAACAAAGCAACGCTGACCAACGCCTTTTGCTTCCAACGCTCCTGATTATAATGCCGGTAACAATGAATCAATACCAACAGAGAAGCCAACATGAAGAGAAGATACAAACACAGCAAGGGCTGCAGTTGCAGTCATTTACATCCGTACCACGACCGCAATGGCTACGCTAAGAGCAGCATAAAGCCAGGGGCTGTTGAAGCTGAGCGCAACCGACCCGCTTGTCCTGCGCAGCACACCGCAGCACGAGTCGCGGTTGTATGAGACGCCGTTGGCCGTTGCCGCAACTTGAAAGACAGATCCGTTAAAGTTGCCAAAGTTGTAGTAGTCAACCATCAGCCAGTTTGGTGGACGGCCCCACAGTTCCTCACAGCCTTGGATGTTCAGTCCCAGGCTGCCGTTTCCAGAATCGGCGTTGATTTGATCCAGAAGACCATAAGCTGGCACGAGGATGCTTGTTCCTCCGATGGCAATCTCGACATTGAGATTGTGGTTCAGCACGTACATGCGGTTCCGAGAAACTTCTTCGGCTTGGTTCGGCGGCCGTTGCTGAGTGCAGGGGAACGATGGATCGGTTGGGGAGAATGGTGTCTCCCATTGATAGTCGAATTCACTGAGGAGCCATGGAACAGCGTCCTGATCGGCGCCGTAATCGATCATCACAACTACACGCTCGTTTCTGAGGATCATTTCAGCTAGTGAAGGCCATTCAGTCAAGTTCAGGTTCCTAGCAGATGGCGTCCAAACGTAATCCAACATCCCTGAGTTTTGGAAGGGTTCAACATAGTCTGTAGCCGCGTTTCTAGTTGTTTGGCCATTGTTGTTGCCCATCAGGATCGCAATAACTTCGTACGGATGCTCATCGAGCCACCCTTTGACGGTTGTGAGGTAGGATTCGAGGGTTCCGGCATCGAGGAGGTCACAAGATGTGTGACAAAGTCGGATTGCGCTCGAAGCGTTTGGTTTCTGTGTTTCAAATGATACTAAAAACTAAAGTCAGCGGCGCGATACCAGCACTACTTGTGAGTAGACACATACACCCTCGAATACCGTCGTTGAGCTGTGTTTCGACCTCAAGTACCTGGTTACTGGCAGCGTTACGCGGCCTTACGAACGGGCTGTTGTGAGCCATAACCATAGAGATGTTCGAGAAGCGCCTGTTGCAGAATTCTGGATGTCCATTACAGGGTGTAGTGTTCTGTGTCGGGCGTGGGCGAGCTGCTGTGGATGATGTCGCGGTGCCGTTCACAGATGTAGTTGGAGCAACGCCTGTGATGCCAATGACTTCGTCTGTCGCTGACGACCGGAGGGCTGATGTACTAGCATTTCGCGGTGCTGATATAGATGTGAGTGATGAGGATGCGGGGGCTATTTCAGTCACGAGACTGCTAGGTATTGGCGTTATGGAAAGGGATGATAGGATCGAGGAAAGCTGTGCGGATACACATGGCGATAACAGGGTCCAGAACAGTAGTTGCATTGGAGGGGGAAACATGAGGATTGCTAAATGAGTGGCAAGCTCGCTGAGCGCTCAAGTACGGGCGGTTGGTCGGTATGTATCTATATCGGAGGTTTCGATGACAGACTTGAGGTCGCAGACAGCACCTCAGACATTCTTCTGCAGTTTCTAGCGTCCGTTGCTGGCAAGCGCGATGACGGCATACTGGGCGACGCGTTGACCCCGGATCGCTGGGGAAGCGCTATTGAGGGTTGGCGTGAAAACCTCATCGTCTTGGGCGTTGGTCGGGTTCTGGAACCTTTCAAGCGTGTAATTGGCTCAGAATGGACTGCCTTAAGTAACGTCCAAGCTATAGGTCGCGTAAACTCAGCGTTGTTTCCGGCATCCGCCTCGGCTTGGATGCGTTGCATATGACGCAACTAATTTGCAAAATCCCAACGTCGCTGCTCTAGGAGCTCACTCAGAGCTATACTCACGTTCAGAGCTCGAGATGGGTAAGAATGCAAAACTCGCGTATATGTATGGATTATGCGCTAATGACGTCTCACCCCAGGGCACATCAGTGGGGCATGGACCGAGCCGTCGAATGCTTTGCGGCAGCGAGTCATGTGTTGCCCTCCGATACCTAGTCATATCTCACGATGTCAGACCAAAGGTTTTGTTACGTGTAGCAGCTGCAGCAAACCCCCCCCCCCCCCCTAAAGTCCCTCATCCCGCGGCAGGCTCTTGACCATCTTCTTCACTCCTCTCTCAGCAAATTGCAGACTCTTTTTCAGCTCGTAGTTGAGCTCCAGCTTCTCGACTGCTTCCATCGTCTCGTCCTCACATCTGTCGTGTTCCACATCGTCGGCGTCGATATCTGCACCAAGCACCCTCTTCACATTTCTGACTGCAGTCTCGGCCCCAAACCTAAGCAGCCTCTCAGTCTTTGCGACGTCCTCAACCCAAGCCTCCGCAATTCCTTCATGCTCTGTGTCATGCATGCCCACGATCACCTTGTCTAGTCTGTCATACTCGCTAACAAGATATTTTGATGCTCTGAGGACGTGGGCGACGGATTTGAATACGGCGTTGCGGGCGATCTTTGTATCGCCGAGGGTCGGAGGGGCGCCATGCACGTTGCGATTCGGGGTCTGGAGGGCGTTGAGGATGGCTTTTGTAAGCTCATTGCGGCGGCGCATGGAGGTAGTTTCGCTACAGAATTGAGAATGGTGAACTTTCTAGAAATGACACAGATCAAGGACTTACGCCTGTCGCGCTCGCTTCTCAAGCAGTTGCTCCAGCTCTTGTTGATCGGCCACCCGTATCGCATCGAACTCATGCAGCTCTTTATAGTTCGTCTTAGGTGTCTGCAGAAGTGAGTTCAGCACAAACATGCGTCTAAAGGATCAGTAGATTTTCAGGCCGACGAGTTTGCACCAATCTTACTGCCTCTCGTCGCCGTCCACATCAGAGACGTCGCTCCTGTCTGCAGGCTGCCCTGCGGGATGAGTGCTGCGGCGTGCCATAGTTGGAGCGTAAATCCAAATGCGAGTTGTTTGACGTTTCGCGGCCAAGCGATTGACAATGTGGGGCGTGAGGTGGCGAAGTGGTGAGGTGAGTGCTGTTCGAATTGATTTAAGAAGGCACGATCGCTCCACGCAATGCACTGAAAGTCGGGCGACAATAGACAGCTATCGATATGCCTCCGTAATGTGTCGCAAGAAGCATTATCATTTTTGTTAAAGTAAAGGCCTAGGTCAAGCATAGCTAAGTATGGAATCCCCGTCGGACATTCATAATTTGTAATGCATAAAGGAAAGAGGGACCATCGTCCTGCAGATCGAATGAAAGGGAAGTTGGAATAAAAAATCAAAGTAAGGAAGGGTAGTGTGCAGCCATTTTGTAATCCGTCCATATGTCCTGTCCAAAAAATGTCGCAGTCTCATAGCTGCCGTCGTGTCTCCCGAAGCTTAACTGAAGTCGTCTACTGTCGACCACTGTCTACTAAAGCATCAGTAATCGAAAAATCATGCAAAGCATTGTCGAGTAATATGGAAACGCGTGTGCTGATGCACTCGTATGGCGGTCGTCTCGTGATCTATAATAGCAGTTCTTAAACTGCGGTAATGTGTTTGGAAAGGATATCGAGCAGGTGCCCAAGCTAAAGGAGCTTTCCCATCTACTTGCTAGCAAGAGACACATTTTGCATGCCCGTAATGAGCGTGGACTCGTTGCCGTTGTTGGAGGCGCTGGTTTGAGTGGCAAAGCCGCTGCCATATTTTCCGTTGCTCGCACCCGAAGTGGCTTGCTGGCCATAGTTGGATCCACCGGTGGGCGTGTAAGAGCTAGCAGTTGGGTAGCCACGGTTGTAGGCTGACTGAGCACCGTAACCAGATCCCGGTGGATAGTAAGCACCGTAGTTCATGGGACTACCGCTGGCGGTCACGTTTGGGTATCCTCCAGCATAAGCATTGTAGCTCCCGTATATCTGCGGTGGGAACTGCTGTCCCTGTGCCCAGGGAGGCATACCGTAGGCGGTTTGAGGGGTGTAAGACGGAAGCTGGTGAGAGAATGCGTACTGTCCATCGTCGTAGTTGGTCTGGGGCGCATTGTTGCGGTTGCGGCCTGAAAGGGTTAGCTAGTGTTGCGCGCATTGAGCCACATCACAACTTACCATAGTGTTCATTAGAACGGTGGTTGCTATTGCCGAAGCCAGGTCCTACAGGCAAGGGAGAATTGGCGTTGCCTGAATTGATGATTGCACCGGGACCTATAGCAGAGGGTGGCGGGATCTGCATCATACCAGCCGGGTTTACAACCGATGCTGGGTTAACGGCCGACATCCAGATGCGGACCTTGTATTGCTTGAACAAATCGGTGACGAGGTCGTTGAAATTGACGTAAGACTCAGCGTAGTAGAAGTAGGTCAGTTTGTGGTAATCGCTGCGATCGTTAGCTGCTTCGACCAAACATGTATGCGGTGTCACTTACGCTTGATATTCGGCATCGAGGACTTCCATAGGCAGCTTGTGGTCAGCGGCCTTCTGAGCTCCAAGGCGCTTAGCTTTCGCTTCGGAGCCCTCCTTGTCGCGCAGGGCGAAGATTTCATGCTGCTGAGCAAGACGTTTAATCATTTTGGGCTTAGCATCCTGATCTTGATTGCCGATCATGCCGCTCATTTGAGGCTGGTTCGGGTTGTTGGACAGGCCATTTGCGCGCGCCAGGGCTCCCAGCATGCCGGAGTCATTCTGGGTCCCTGCAAGCGAGTACTGGGAGAACATGACGAGCCAGCGGAAGTGCTCCTCATTGGCTTCGGCTTTGAACTTCTTAGCATCTTCGAGGCTAACGTCTGCATGTGCCACCTGACCAAGGTCACAGCCGCGATCGCCCTCGACGATGACCAAGTCACCTCGGTGGATCTCAAGACCGGTGTTATCGTAGAGATAGTAGATGTCGGCTCTGGAGCACTTGAAGGTAACCACAAACAAGCGCCGACCGGGGCGCCCCAAAACGGGCGGAACGGCATACGGGTTAGTTGTATTCATGTTTGTGTTCACTGCCGTGTTCACTGTCGTGTTGATGGTTGTGTTAGAAACAACGGGATCTGGATGAGCGGCGGAGATTGCAGAGGCATTGATGGCGCGAGACGCAGGACCGTAACCCGCAAAGTATGCGGAGTGATCGAACCGATCTGGCTCATCAGGTGAGTGAGACGCTTGGCGAGGAGACATAAGGCTCTCATCTTCTTCCTGGGTGTTGCCCAAGGCAGTTGAAAGAGGCATACTCTGGTTGAACCCTCCATAGTGTGCAAAGGAGTGCCTACGGCCCATTGCATCCATGCCAAGACTGTGAATGTTGCCAGTAGCCCACTGCTGCTTCTTTGGGCCGTCCATGGTCTCTTGCTCAGGCTCACGGCTCAGAACGGAGACGTGCTCGCTGAAGCGACGAGTCAATGAAGATGGAGTCAAAGCGTGGGTGACTGCGTCGTTGTCTTCATGCTCTTCAATTGCGTAGTCGGCGGTACTGCCATAGGACATTCCTCGAAGGCCCGCAGTGGTCTTGCGACGCTGTGGGGGGGGAGGGTGTTGGTGAACAGGCGAGCTCGTCGACGTGGCACGGTTGCGTGCACGTGCGCTCTCCATGGCTGCCTGTTTGAGAAGAGCCTGTGTTTGCTCCCGTTCCCAACAATAACCTTGTGGAAGGCGCACACCGTGATCAGAGCTATGCACTGACTCAACTTCGTCTACGTCGTCCTCGCGGAGCTGAGACAGACCGATACCAGAGTCACCGAGTAGACTAGGCTTGGAAGGACGGTGGCGCACACCTGCTGTTGAGCGCACACGTGCTGAAAACTGGCCGACAGGGCTGTTTTCGAGGTCACCTTGCCCGATGCTATAGGACTGTGAGCGTACGGCCTTGCGCATGGGATTCTGCTGACTGAGAAGAAAGCCGATGCTCTCTTCGTTGTCAGGTGCAGCTGGTGAAGGTGAGGGCTTATCACCGGGAAAGTGGGCTGATGTGGATGATGGCACGATCTCCTTCAGCCGGCTGTTTGCCTGTGAACTGCTGAAGCTGGAGGTGTTCCAGGGAAATGCAGACGTCCCGCTGCGAGTTTGGCTTGGTAGCTCGCTTGATGGGGTCGCAGGTTGAGAGCCGGCGAACGAGGCAGAGGGTAGGGAGAACTTGCGATTTGGCTGGATGTCTTGCAGCCAACCCGAAGAGGGGCGGCGGCCACCTGGGTATCCCCCAGTTGGGCGAACAACAGTGGGCACGTGCTCACGGTCGTCATCGCTCGACGCCAAAACATCACTGTCTGGGGTCGGCCTGCGTAGCTGCAACTTGGATTTATCAAGAGCAGAGCCTCCAACAGAGAGGTTGCCCTTGTAAGTAGACGAGGCCATTTTGGTCGTGTCTTGAGTCTTCCGTTATGTTAGTAGAGCATCTGTGAAGCTTGCAACAGGATCAAAGTACCTTGATATATGAAGAGTGTAGCTGGATCTTGGCTGTGTTTCTTTCTCAGTAACGGCGAAGATTGTGTCGAAGCTCTTGCAGATTGAGGCCGTGGAAATCTAAGAAACTGTAAGAGCGAGACGTTAGCATGATCGGTAATCAACATGTGAGTGATTCGGGGACAATCAAGCAGTAACGCTAGCTGTGGCAACAAATCTGTCACTAGTAGTCACATTGACTGCCCAGCAGACGCTGAGCGGGTGCAGCCATAGAGCAGAGAGTACCTTACAACGGCCAGAGGCTTGCAGTTGCCAGGGGAAGCTTGCAGGTCGCGAGATAGTGGGGTAGACTCGCAAAGTCAGACTGATTACTTACAGAAGGTTGAAGCAGTGGTGCACTGCGTGCTGGCTGACAGCTTGATGGAGGTGGGGTTTGGAGGAGGGAGGAGATGATGAGTGCGTGCGGAAGCTTAAGACAGAAGGAATGACAATGCTGGCAATAATGTGGGGACGGTCAGATGACAGATCTGTGTCGTTCGTTGCTGATTTGGAGGCAGGAGCGGTTGTCGCTGGAGGGGTACGAGGTATTACTGTCAACCAGGAAACAACTTAGCAAAGTACGTGAGATACGAGGTTGATCGAAGAGGATGAAGAATAGCAGCCCTATGTCATCTTGATCCAGTGCTGCGTGAGGCCATGGCTTTTCCTTGCTCTTTGCCGTGCTTGACCATGCTTGCTGCCCGCGCAACCTTTTTGGCGTGCAGCTTTGCAGACCAACCACATCCCCCACAACACAGCACCACAGCGCGAGATAGACACTGACGACGTTGCCAGAAGTCTGAAAGGCCTTCCTATCTTCGCCCAGTACGGTTCTGGGTGGGACCTCAGCCGCTAATCCATGTTGCGGCGCATCGCAGGTCTCCTCGCAGAGCCCTTTGCACGCCATCTCAATCCTCTCGAGCACCCGCCTGCCAAGATAGCACACGTGGATAGAAACAACTTGACAGTAGGGAAAGGAGCGGTATTGAAAGTGTAGAAGCACAGATGAGAATGAGCTTGCTTACCTAGATAATAGAAGAGTTTCTACCAAAATTACGCAACGGCGGGGTATCGATGTAACGCACGATCTATCAAATGGCGTGGGAGTATATTCTGTATGCTTGTCAGTACCTCAAGCCGAATTCACCACAGCATACACAGGGCGAGGCTGCAGGGCAAGGCTGCAATCCGCTGCCAGACTGTCGGCGCAGCAAACAGCTGGAACACACAGGTACGGGACTTACCAGACAATCTATACCACGAAGGCACTTAAACTCTAAGCAATCAGACCGATCTGAAAGGTTACTGGGTTACAGTAAGCTTCGATCAAGGTGTGGCAAGGTGCCAGAGTCCGGATGGCGACAGCATACCTCCAAAACGTACACGAACGAGCGCCAAACACTTGCCCAGTCTATCCCTACTTTTTCTTGCGGAGAACCTTGGAAGACGGAACGATACTCTATGGCATCAGCCGCTGCATGAGATTATACAAGCCTGCGATCGGCGAGGAAGCTTTGCAGCTGAAGAATGTGGGGAAGCGCCACGTTCTAACCCAAGGCTGCCCAGTCTGCGGACCGGTGGTTGAAGAAGGAACACGCGACCACTAAAGCGGGCACATCATCGCCCTATGCCTCGTGCGAAAGAGGAAGACAATATAGACCGCGGGATTCGACGTGCACAGTGGCCAGACTGGCGACAGGAGGTCCTCTTCTTGGCACTGGTTCGAAACGGTTGAGATCGGAGCTGCGGCCAGACACCCTAAACTTCCCTGAGCTTTGGCAGATCAGGAGACAGGTCGATGGCAGCAGTAGCGCGATCAGCGTGTGGCGATACTTAGGACAGACGAGAAGATGGGTCCGGGTCGATGAGGAGATGACTTCGGAGTAAGACACTTGTTACAAAGGAGCGGGCAGAAGTCAGAAACACGAAGACATTCAACGCCTTTGAGGCTTCTGCAAGCTCGCACGGCTGGTTCTGGGATCAGGGGCTCTGGGTGGCAGATGCGCGACGAAATGCGGAGACGGCCAGACCGACTAAGGCTAGCCCTGCGTTGTTCAGGCGAACACCTGCAAATTGCTGCGCTGTTGGGGGGTAGCGAAGCCGCGGGACAAGGAGCTGCCATCGAATCATCGGTCCCTTGTCCCACGTCCCGCAGCACCCCTCAGCACCTCGTCTTCTTCGTCTCTATCAAAAGGTCATCAATTCCGTCCTGTCGATTGGCGCGATGCGGACCAGCTCTGTCGCATGGATAGGGTCAATTGACACAACCCCTCTCTCGTCCCATCCAGGCTCTGATCGCCCCAGCGAATGATATTTCCTACATTGAAAGGCTTCACATCGCTGCACGCCGTTCTCCTTCGCTTCAAGCGCCATCGTTCACGACCCCCGCCCAGCTTATGCGGTAGCAGTGGAGATCCAAACAAGGAAGCCCGCCAATACTGGAACGGAAGGAACAATGTCACGCGCCATGCGCTCGACCTAGTACGGACACCAGGGACCTTAGCCCTCGATGCTGTTCGATCCCGTTCCTCGTTTGCATCGCTCCGCAAAATCCGGTAAATTATTACGCGTGGCTCTGGAATCATTTCATTCGACGATGCAAGCTTCGTGTGACCGGACGACTGAAGGAACGGTGCCTGAATCTAGCACTGGCCGATGATACACATCAAGGTTCCTGAAGATGCTTGGCGAGAGGTTCACAATTTGTGATCCTTTGAGTGCCACAATGTACCCTCGCGCTGGTGTCGAGCACATGAGCACGACATTTTCGTGCTTGCTGGATGTAATTCCCTTCTTGGCTTTTGCCATTTGAAGTTCGGCAGATCACCTGTTGGCCGGAATGTCGTCGACCCCGCATTTTCCAGAGACGCGTCGAGTTTCAATGTTCACACCTAAGCTTCTCGACCAGGTCCAGTGAGCAGTGTGCCCGCTCGGGTGGCTGACGCCCATCGACACGGACCGTATCGAACGACGATTGGGCTCTTCGCTCGAACCATTTTCGCTTGTATCTATTCCGAATCTGCGCCCAAGAGCAGAATGACAGCACGTGGTGCGAGAATCCATTCTTCATGG
The DNA here is from genome assembly GCA_022609225.1 of Boeremia lycopersici. NCBI lineage: Eukaryota > Fungi > Ascomycota > Dothideomycetes > Pleosporales > Didymellaceae > Boeremia > Boeremia lycopersici. Next base: position 672,304 of record JAGKPY010000001.1, on the reverse strand, counting down.
TAACGACCGCAACTGGCGACTTAAGTGTAGTCGCGTAGCCACGTTTGTGGTCGCCGAAGGGGTTGTTCTTCCATTCATCGAGAGCTGCCCTGATCTGCAGGCTGCAAAGTTTAAGTCGAAATCCTGATGCCCCTCGGAACCCTTGCTGTATCTCGAGAGCTGCAGCAATGGTGCTATAAGAGTAGTACTGCCCGTGTCCACTCGTTTTGCCTCCGTTTTGAGTTGGGTATGATTTCGCAGACACCAGCTCAAGCTCGTCATTGGTCACCAAGGTATCGTCGACAACTCATGGGCAAGGACTGCATAAGTATTCTCTTCAAGTTCGATTGTAAGCCCGTTGACGGAGTGGCTGTTGATCGCAGGCGCCGTCGTGCGTCCGGAAAGAGGAGCTGCGTTGCTGTGGCCGGCGGAGTTGGGTACGCTATTAAGGACGCGCTCGAGAAAAGGGGCAGCCTGATCGTCGGTATCAAAATCTGCCTAGACGGCTAGGTTCGCGGCGGAGCAGACGTAAGGTTCGACCGGGTGCTTCGAGATCGAGATGCTGATGAAGGGGCTGTGACTCGGACGGCGATTTGCCATAGCCGTGAACACTTGCCAGGTCAAGGTGCGACTGGAGCAACAAGGCAGCCTTCGAAGACGGTCGGAGGTGTCTATTATGCAGCGTGGGGGTAGAGCAGAAGAGGAAGAGGAGGGAGAGGGAGAAGACGTAGGTGCTTCGAGCTTGTTGAACAACAACATCGTAGTGCACCCCCACAAGAACGGACAACACACCTCGAGAGGATTCAAAACATTCAAACATATCACGAGACCGGGTAAGTAAGGCTCTACTCAGTGCCCAAGGTTATTCTCAAATCCGAATGCTCGTGGCCGATATGCCGCATGGCATGCTGTCGAGTCGCGGCCTTCCAGGCAGCTAACGACGGCGCTCTCTTCTTTCACACAACATTTCAAACACGCAGCCCCTCTCTGCGCATCACGTGTGCCTCGCTTCCTTGCCCTTCGGCAAGAAAATTTTGCACTGTGTGCGCCCAGCTCAACCACCACACTTGTCTCGCACAAGGACTAACCACCCCCGACAAGCTCGATCATAAGCCCCTACATCACTGCAGTGCCCACTGCTCCCTTGTAGCGCCCGTCTGCTCTCCACTACGCGCACAGTTCCTGCGACGAGCTGCCACATTGAACGCAGGCGCCTCTCGCTGTTCGTCTCAAGCTCTGCGTGCACTCCACTGCGAATGTCCAGGCCAACGCGACACATCGAGTATACATGCCGTTGTCCACAGCATCGCAGCATCGCAGCATCGCAGCAGGATGACCTTGGCGTGTCCTTATGAACCCCCATAACAGGCTTTCTGTATCACACGAGTACGGCGAGCATCCAACAAGAACTTTTTGATGTGATATATTCAGAATGCACAGAGTGCAGATTGAACGTTTCCTCGATACGGTTGTATGTGTCATGTGTTGCTAGATACGCGCTTATATCCTCCCCGACTGACTTCACTTCAATCAACACATAAACCTGCAGTAGGTCTTGGTAAGGATTCATGACTTTCTATATTACCAGACCATTCACGCATCGTACTGATGCTGCTAACTCAAGCGCCTCTTGCTTCAGGCCACTTTTCCATCCATAGCACGCGCAATTTTGCCAATTCATCAAACAGCATCAGCCTTGAATTGAAGGCATGACGACCAGCAATGAGCATGATCAATATTCTAGACATGCAAGTGGCATATCGGGGTTCAATCAGGGCTTTGGCATCATACTCTGAATGCGTTCGCGAATCACTTGGTTTTGGCAAAAACCTAGCATCCATATCACATACGACTTTCATGCATGCTCTCAAGGCCTCCACATTGGTATGAGAGCGTGTAAGTGAGCTGCTTGCAGTTATCACAATGTCGGAGAACAAGTCGCGACGCGATCCTCTTGTCTTGACAGACAAAGATGGTTCGCTCGCGCCCCGCCTTCAATAGTCGCTTAGACTGAGACTATTGTCTTCGCAATACAGATACGGGCAGGACATGCCTAGCGCAACCATAGAAGTCATTGCATACTCTTCGACGTGAATGCACTGTGAAGCAGGTATATCGCGTGAAGCAGGTATATCGCATATATCGCAGCCTTGGCCCCTGTACGAAGTAGGGACGCCACAATAACATGCCCCTCGAAGCTAGCAGACCCTGACACTGTTCACGATCTGAGACGTCATGGGCGCACAGTGATCTTTCAGCCCTAAAGCCGGACCGTGCTTAACGCGACAGATTGCGTGACGGAGTTTACCCACGGCCGATGTGGTGACGATCACGAAGATCCAGAGCCGTCAATTTGATGACACCGATACTCAACGATGTATTCGCCCCTGAAAACCCCAGGATGTGCCATGCTTCACCAAGGTTTTGGAACTTTGAAAGTTGTCATACAATGGTAAGACAGCTCATCTGACGTAGGCGCTTGCAGTAGCCTAGTCGGAGAAAAGATTCCTAGCTGGCGTTGTGATGCGAGCAGAGGTCTCGTCCTTAGGCTGCGCCAGGGCTGCTAAGGCTACCGATCCCTGCATCATTAGTCGCCGAGTGTCAAGTTGTCAACACAACCACGCGTTTGCTACAGATGCACCAGCCACCAGGAGGTGCGGGACAGGGCTCCAGTAGCGACGAACTGCTTTTAAAACTCATGCACGGCAGCCATAGCATGCTTTGCGTGGATCATTGGATCGCAGGTCGCGAGACTCGGCACAAGCGCCCTGCAAACCCCGATCCGGGAGCGGCGGCTCATCTGTGACGTACTCCAGCCAGTCGTTCTCTCGATGACGAAGGCAACCGCAACTCCCGCTAGCGTTTATATCTGCATTGCAGCTCCCCCGGTCGATCACCTCACTCCAGCCTCTTCGATTTACACAGAGCTTCATACTCCGCATCCATTTATCGATCCCAGAAGCATCCGAGTCTTTGTTCACTGCACAACACAGCCCGATATTTTCAACAACATCACATAACTCAAAATGGTTTCACGAGTACTGGGCATGGGCCTTCGCGCCTTCCAGGTATGTGTTCATACTGTCGATTGTATATGATGTGGCATGCTAACAACAATATAGCTCATCTGTGCTATCATTGTCACAGCCATGGCTGGCAACAACATTGCACGCTCAACCAACGGAACACACTCGATCATCAACTACACGTTATTCGTTGGTGTATGGTGGCTGTTCACACTGCTGTACTTCCTTCCTACCGCGTTCATCGACAAGTTCGCCATTCCCATCGTCGATATGGTCATGGACGGTCTGAGCGTTCTGTTCGGGTTCTGCGCTGCCGTTGCGCTTCCCGCCTATCTGGGAACTCACAGCTGCTCCAACAGGGTGCGTACTATTCAGCTTGGTTTCGTTGTGCAAGCGCTGACAATTGCAGAACTACACGCTTTTCAATGGTGTCACCAACAGCTCGCCCAATCTTGAGCAGAACTGCCGTCAGGCCCAGACCGCTACTGCATTCCTGTGGTTTGGCTGGGCTGCCTTCGTCGCAACACTTATCTTCTCCGCCATGGCTGGTAAGGTTGGCGCTGTTCGTGGTGGGATCCGCCGTGGCGGCCCCTCTATGAGCCAGGTCTAGGAAGCCAATGCTTGTAACGTCTACTCGGATTCTTCGTGGAACACGCGAACAGGTTGTAGCGAAGTTTAGTGTCGGATGGATGCGGAATGTGTAATGAGGATGACAGACCTGCCTAGTGCTATGGTCTAGGGCTTTTATATGTACTATATTGATGATGGACATGATTTGGCATCGCGCAAGACGCTGATGTGTATGGTTGGATTAGGAACACCCGGAAACATGGGACGCAGTCATGGCGTTCAGCAAACATTGCAGTGTCTTGATCACTATGAATTTACGATTTACTTCAATTCTCGACGCCCATCTTTGTGATCAGGTTTCCTCTTACCAACCGATATCCGACTCGATATCATGTGATCCGCTTTATCGTGCCGCTGCACTCACTAGGAGTAATATGAGCAAAGTAAGAATGACCGTCAAGTGGAATGCATGTGATCGACATAGTTGTCTAGTTGTGTGGATATGACCACTAGATCGCTGCCGCAATGCCTACGCAAACGACCAACTGAAGTTGAAGGTTGGTGTGGGTTGTTGATATTCTCTTGGCGGGCCGTGCGACGCTGTTGTGGTGCGGACGGACGTAAACAACAACCATCGCTCCTGCATTGCTACGATCCCCGGCCGACGCGCGCATCGCTCGTAGCGCAGCTATTCTTCACTAACACAGCAACAAGTCGACATGATCAGCTAATACCTGTGCGCTGCTGTTTTTGTTGCACTCTTCGACCCTTCGCGACGCGTGCTTCTCGCCTTCGACCGTCCCATCTCGCCGCCGCCGCCGCACACACCCGAATACGTTCGACATGACGACTTCCCGTAGCAAGGTACCCGCCATTGGGTCAGCGCAATGGATCTTGGAGGAGCGGCACCAGTCAAACGATCTCGTCTCACAAGAATTGGAGGATTTTGGGTTTTCTGTGCGCAATGAACTAGAATGGCTTAATGAACACATGATGGATATCTTCGCTGAGGATGGGCAGTATGTCGCACAGTGCACAATCGAATCCGACCACCACTGACATCACAGTAGACATAATCTCGACGTCTTCAAGACACCCGGGAAGTTACGTGGCAAGACACCTCACACAACACGCAAGAGGACGGTTGCGGAGCCTCGACAGGTATGCATCACAAATTTAGGCCAGATCCATCTTCTAACAGTGAGCAGCCTCTTGCGAATCTCTTTGCAGCAGACCTTCAACAGCGCACAACGCCAGCTGAGCAGAGTTTACGGGAGATCGCCCAAAGAAGTACAGCCAAATCAAAATTCCACATCGCTGAAGACAACGAGAACGAAAGTCCTGCCCCGTCACCGAAACCACCGACTCCTGTCGCACGCCAGTTGTTCTCAAAAGCATCGAGCAACGACAGAGAGAACCCGATTGACAGCTTCGATCATGAGTTCTCCGACGACCGCTCACCGCCTCAGCCTGTCCCTGCGCAGTGGGCCTCATTCGATACGCAAGACACAGCTTTCAGCTCACAAGCTGATGGTGTCTTCTCTCCGCCACGCACACAAACGACACAGGCCACACAGTCTTTCAGACACTCTATGCACGATCTGGATATTGATGAAGTCGGAGAAAAGGACGCGCCAGAGGACTCGTTTGTTTCGGCAATCGACGCCTTCGGCGTCAACAATGCATCAAACGAGAACCTGCGCCAACAAGCAGAGCTGAACGACGCGCTTCTTGATGAAGATTTCGAGGAGGATCTGCGGACAGAAAGCCGTGGCACTGTCGTGCATCACGACCTGGACACTGCAGATGATGAGGACGAATACGATGAGATGGAAGGATTCTCACATTTCCCAAAGCCTCTTCGTGTTGTATCCGACTCCTACAGCATTGGCGCTGAGACACACGAAGCTCTCGATACCGCAAACCAACGAGCTCACGCGCCTGAGCCTAAAGTGCTCCTTGACCCAACAGAAGACGAGCGCTCTGAGACACCAGCCGGCCATCCGCCAGCCTCCTTCGAATATGCGCCACATGATGAGACTGTGGGTCACCACGACGAGGACGACGAAATGGAGGCTGATGATGAGCCCATGCCATCGGAGCATTCCAGCCCTGTGAAGGCGCTTGTTAGGAAAAGCAGTCTCACGTTCGCCTGTCTACCTGCACGGGAGCCAATTCTTCCCAAGAAGAGTATGGGCCGAACAAGTCAAATCAGGCAGACTGGAGGCAAAAGCCTTGGAGCGTCCCAGATTGTGCAGTCCTTGGAGTCGCAACTTGATGGGAACATGGAGATGGATGAAGAGCGACCTACTCTGCAGCGCGAGGAGTCGGAAACAACAAAAACGCACAACAAGACCTCGACACAGCGTTTATTCGAGCGTTTCCAGATGCTCGAGCAGCATGCACCACCGAAACGCATCAGTCAAAACATCCTGTCGCAGTCTTCTAGGCCTTCAGTCTACCCTGCTACGGCCTCGCAGCAGAAGGAGATCGTTTTGTCCCAGCAGACATCGCAGTCGCAGCCTTCATACCCCACACTCCCAGCGGAATCTGAACATGAAGAAGTAGAGGAAGAGGACGACGACGATTCGTGGATCGCTGCACCGAGCAAGACAACCGCTTCCGCAGCTAATCCTGTCAGGCTTCCAATCAACAAGAGCCACACTGTGGCAATCCATCCTTCGCCGCACAAACTGAAGCCATCGCCTATCAAGCTGGTCTCGGCTTCCAACCCTGATCTCTCAGCAGCTGCGGACTCAACTACACCGGTCGGTTCCCCAGCTGGTAAGAAATACATGGATGCTCCTCTCAGTGCGTCAAAAGCTAAATTTTACTCGGCCCTTCGTGCCGCGAAGGACAAACTTATCGGCTCTACTGCAGCTAATGCGCAGGTCAAACTCGACGCCCTGTCTTCCAGCCCTAAAAGACCAGAGCTGCAAGGTGCTTTCTCAGATGACCTTCTGGGTAGCCCAAAACGCGCCGAAAGACCTATCTCTATCTTCTCTCATATGCGAACACCATCAAAGGACTCTATCAAGTCCAGCAAATCTGCAAAGTCCATAAAGACAGACAAGTCCGCTGAGGTGCTAGGCAGTCCCGTAAAAGACCGCAAAACCCGCAGTTCAACCGAGCGTGAGAAGACCAAAGAACGAGAGGCACGCGAGAAGGAGATGTTGCAAAGGCAAAAGAGCGAAGACAAGCTGAAAGAAATGCGCGAGAAGGAACAGACGAAGGCTGCGGCATACCACAAGAAGACGGCATCAGCGACTATCGCGAAGACGCCCTCACAAATGTCATCTCAGACTAGCCTTAAGCCGGCCTCGTCTGTCAGCACGGTACCCAAGCCAGCGTCACGACCTGACTCCGTGCGCCTCAACTCTGCACCGAAGGATCAGAACACCGATTCGGCTGACGAGATGCCACCGCCACCTCCACCAAAAAGCTTGCTTCCCACCTTCCCAACAACGAAGGTCAGGCCGCCTAAGAAGCTCGTCAAGCCAAACAGTAAAGATGCGCTTCTCAAGCCACAGGAGCCGCAGAAGATCTTTATTAAAAACCAATACACTCGAGCACCACCACCAGCGGCCCGTCCTGCTCCCATCTCCTCAAAGTCGACTGGTTCGTCGACTCTTGGGAAATCTACTTCATCAAAACCTACTGCGGCTACGCTGTCAAGGCCCGGCACAGCGATGGCCAACAAGGTTGCACCGTCAGCAAAGTCGGCGCCGAACACGCTGAAGGCTCCGCCTCAATCAAAGGCACCACGACAGCAACTCCAAGCTACTGCGAGCTTCGAGAAGCCAAAGCCCCAAGCATCGCAGTCGCGTGCCGATCTCCCAGCTGCCCGGGCCCCCACGACCCTGAGAACTGTCCAAGATGCAAACTCGATTCGCGTACCCCCAGTCAATACAGCCAAGCCTCCCAAGAGAGGTCTTGATAACGATGCCGAAACAATCCAGCGGCCACCCAAACGGCCATCTCAGCTGAAGCAGAACCCGATTACTCCTGGACATCCATCACAGTATGCCAAGGGCAAGATCCCTGGTCTTGATTCTGCTAAAGCATCGCACTCAAAGCCGATTCAACCGTCCATGCAATACCCCAACGGCGATGACATCAAACTCCCCGAGATCATGACTGACAGTGAAGATGAAGACTCGGACAATGAGTTTGAGCAGCCCTCGTGGGTCAATACACCCAACTTGCGGGAGATGTTATCCACACAGCAGCTCATGGACCCCGAGGCAATTTTTGGCCCCATTGCTCCATTGAACATGGAACAAGTGTTCCCGAACAAGGAACGGCATAAGCGATTCCGTGAAAGAACTTCAAGTGCATACTGGGTTCACGATCAGGTCACAGAAGAGGAGAAAAAGAAGGAAAGGGAGGCAAGAGAGAGGTTGGTGCGCGAGGGTGCATGGACATACAATCCCTCTCCCAGGCCCGCACCAAGGCCTGGACCGAGTCACTAAGAGTGTCTAGATAAGACATGCTTGTAGATATGACATTACAGCGGCGTCGGGGATGCTGCCGGCTCTCTGCAGCCCAGTTCCATTGTTTCATTTTCGGCGTTCCTGCATACAGCATCAACCTGGTTAATGGTTGCTTACGATGGCGTTTTGTTATTTCCGCGCAGACTTTCCTATGGAAAGCGGCATTCAAATCAAAGATTATGTTCCAACTCTTGAGTCCATGTCTTACTTTGAGCTTGTTCAATTTGGCACTCCCATCGTTCTCGTGGGGTTCACACATCGAAAGTATGGGTGGTTGAGGGAGGGGTTGATTGCTGTACCACGTTCGTTGCGATTAGCACATCGGTAGGGGATCTCATCTTCAGAAAACCTTGGGACTGAACGTCAGGATAACCCAAGAAAAATATGGATTACGCATACATAAAGCTCCCGTTCAAGCACGGCGTTTTGGTGAACCGTTCATCATAATACCGACAACATCCTAACCGACCACTCAAGCTCAAGATTTCGGCGAACAGTGCAGCATCCTTTGCACTCGCAATCCTACCCACGCTACTCTTACCACAACGAGAAGTCTACAATAGCGTCAAAATGGCTACTAGGAACTCCTACATCTCACGGGGGGACAAAAGCTGGAACGATCCTCGGAGTTATGACACCGTCCGCCCTGGTCTTGCCGAAACCCAACGGCAGGAAGCTCCCAGGAACGCTACACCTACACGGAGGGACCAAGAAGCTCAATTGCTACACCACTCGAGTTCACATTCAAGCGCGAGCTCCTTATATGCAAACCCACCATCTCCAACTTTGAGCCTAGATTCAAGAAGTGGTGAGCACTACACATTCCATCGAGATGCCAACCCACAGTACCGCGGTGTCTATCCTATGGTTTTGGGCTACAAACACGGGCATCCGGTGAATCCCAGGACACCGCCACCCACTCTTCACACCATGGATCCACAGTGTTACCAGCATCCATCAAGATCAGCACACCCCTCACAGGAGCCGAAGCCAAAGGTGTGTGAAGTAGTGAGCTCTCACCCTGTCGCTCTAGAAACATTGGATCCTGCTGGCTCCTGTATTCCAACTGGAGAATTGTTTGAATATCAGTCGGAAGAGAAATGGTCAGGGAACACAAAGGGAGAGTCTAAAGTCCCCCTCACGCAACAAGAGTATGAACACGAGATTGGCAGACTCAAGGAGACACGGGATATGCTGCTACACGGCCCAAGGGTGAACCCGTATGTCAAAGATAGAGTGCGCCAGTTGAACTACAGATCCTGGGACAAAGCCATACCCGGAAGCCAGATAAAGGGGGTAGAAGAGCAGAAGGATTGGTATGTTCCGCACCGTCATTGTGATAGCAGTACACCAGAAGCGAGAAAGCATGCAGAAACAGACTCTATCGGCAAGGCCAACGAAAAGGCACCGCCTGTCATGCCAATGACTAGTCACGCAGCTCCAATACGCTTCGTTGATTTTATCCAGCACCAGGATGCCATGCGTGCAGCTCGTCTCAGTGCACAAGACGACCAACGCAAGCACGACGAATGGCGAGCAAGGCTTGACAAGAAGGACAAAAAGCTCGATGCGGATTGCAAGCGTTTGCACGAAATCAATTTAAGGAGAGAAGCTGCCGCCTCACCAGCAAACAAGCCATCATCCAAGACGGCGCTGGAGTCAGTCGATGTCGCAGCGTGCACAACCAAGCGCGCCGAGACGCCACGGAAGGAGACTGCTGGCATCCCCTGCTCGGCAATCACAGACAAGGCTGAGAGCAATGCAGCGGCAGTGAAGAAGGAGCTCAGATTTGCCAGTCCGCACGCCGAGTTGCCTTTGAACACGAAGCCCACGACCACGACGGTCGCTGACCCTCCCGGGCGCTCTCCTGCCGGAAAAGAGCATGGGGTAAGTCGAGCGGTGACTCCTCCTCAACCCGACTTTGACACAGTTCAGCCTGTGAAGATACGAAACCCGTCGGTGACTTGGATCCGCGAGGCAGTCAAGGTGCTGGTCACTAGGAAGAAGGCTGTCGCCAAGAAGGAAGTAGAGGTGAAATGGACAAGCATCGAGCTCAGCGACGACGAGGACTGGGAGAAGGTTGCTCGTGATGAGGGCGCAGAGTGGGAGGTACTCGAGAAGGTCTCGGTATAGGATCAGAGCACGGTTCTCGCTCACTCACGTTCGTGAACGATAAACCATGTCTTTAATAGCGGCAAAGCCTGGTAGCTTCGTAGATATTGCAGTTGTGAATGTATTATAAGCGCTGCTGAGGATCAAACTGCTGACGTACTGCAACACAATGCACTACCGCAGGAACCAAACCACAGCGAATGAACGTACTCTGATATGCCGACAGAGCGGTACATCCACCCACCCTCCGAGCGAGCGAGATCCACAACACTAACAAGCGAGTGTGCCAGAACGCCGGATACCCGTACCCTACACATATCCATATTACCGTACATACATAGTACACGCCCCCCATCATCCATCAACCCCAAGCCCAAACCCAACAATCAAACCCATCTACGTCACCACCCCACCCCCTCCCCTCCCCTACCCACAACCCCCAATCCCCTCAGCGCACACCCTCCCTCACGACCTCGCCCATGGCGTGACGGCACCCGACCACACCCGGGCCCCGAACGCCGAGTCGCCGAGGCCAGCTCTACGCGTCGACGACAGACGGGACAGTAGAGCCGCAAAGCGCCGACCGAGCAGGCGGGCGCGCACGGGGCGGGAGGAGCGATAAGGTTGTGGTCGGGCTCGGAATCCGTGGGCGCCGAGCGGTGGCCGGACGGGCGAGTTTTAGGAACGGCGCGTGACGTGATGGTTTGGTTGTACAATGATTGCTGGTCTGGGTTTTACGTGGTTCCACGATCGGGCGCGATGGGGAGCCATGGAGACTGCTGGAAGGGATCGTGGAGACTTACTAAGCTCGGCCGAGGCGGAGGGTCAGGTGTGGTTGCCTATGGGAGTCATGGAAGAGAGGTGGATGCAAAAAGGTCTGAGGAACGGGGATCGATTGCAGTAGTACCGGGTTTGGGTATCGTAAGGATTTGCGTCTAGGAAATTGATCGATCTCAAGTAGTGAGGTAGAAAGGGAATTACAAAGGAGAGGAACGCCAGGCAGACTCGCTATCCAGTCCGCAATGCAATAACTCAAAATACAACTCAAATCTTCTCCTTGCGCCCAAAGATGCCTTTCAGGCCGTTCTTCAGTTTTCGTTTGATACTGGTGCAGTCCTTGTCTTTACTGCCTTTCTTCAGGTCCTCCTTGCTCGTGCTGCGATCAAGCTTCTCACTGTCTTGCTTCTTCCCCCTTCCCTCGCTCCGCCCTCGCTTCTTCTCCTCTTTCTTCTTCCGCTCGTTCATGACGAACATACTGGTTGGACGTCTCTTCAAGCTCGGTCCGTCAGTGACGCCTGAGTCCCACATGCCAGCAGTCGTAATAGGGTTGTATGCCGATTGTGTCTTGCGCGTGCGATCTGAGTCTGGAAGTTGCGGTGACGGGAGAAGCATTGGGGAGGTCATTCCATCAGTCGAGGGGCGAATCACGTTGGTTGTGGGTATGACAAGTACTGGCCGTACAGGAGCTTCAACTGCGGAGCTCTTGTTTGGTGTTACTTCAACCGGTGTTGCGAGCTCGAGCTGCTTGAGAAAGTCCCCGCTGCGCTTGTCCTCCTTCTCTTCATCTGTTTCTGAGAGTGTCTCAACTTGGGATGGGATGCCATATCGTTTCTTCATACTGCCGCTCATGCTGTGAAGGTTATGTGTGCCGGTTGTGTTGGCGCGACGCGAGCGAGTCTTGATGGCGGGGGACGAAGGCATTACTTTCGCTGACATTGGCGATGCAGGAGCCTCGGTAAAGCTGGAGTGACGGTTCAGTCGCTGCGAAGTGTGTCGAAGCAGCTTAGGAATCGACTTGTCGTTTTCATCTGTCGAGACGGGCGATGCCGAGCGCGGTGAATCAAGGAAGGACATGGACACTGTGCGGCCCATGGCAGGGCGGAGGCAACCCGAAGAGTTGAAGATGTGTGTCAAAGGCGAGGTTGCGAGCTCGTAGTTTTCGTGGATAGAGGACACCCAGATGCCGCTCACGAGGATGAAGCGTCGCAGGGCCTCCTCTGTCTTGATCGGGGAGGCATGCTTGGCGTCGAGGAAGGATGCAGCGTCGATGCTTGCGGGAGTGAGGAGCGGCGATGGCGATGCAGGCGTGTGGGCGTCAGGCGTCGACGGCTGGGTGACGGCAGGCATGGTGTACGAGTCGTTGACGTCGATGCGGGTGCGGGTCATGCTGGCAATGACAGGGTGGCGACGCGAGGTGGGCGAGATGGTGCTGAAGTTCCACTTGGAGTCGTCCTTGGGCAGCAGGGCGGGCAGGAGCGGGTCGTGAACAGACTGGCTGGAGATGCGGCGAGAGGCGGGCGGCTTGGCGACCCAGCGGGCCTTGAGGGCCAGGCCGTGCTCGTCGAGCGAGTTGAACTCGTAGCCGGCGTTGGGCATGTGGGTGACTTCCCAGCGGCTCTTGCCGTCGTCCATGCAGATCTCCGTGTGGCTCACGACCTGGCCGCGGTCCATCTTGCCGGGGCAGATGACGGCGACGACTTCACGCGACCCCCATCGCTCGTCGTCCGACTTGTGCTCGTCGTCGGTGTGGCTGTAGGCGGCAGCCTTGACGACCAGCAGGTCGTTGTGGCCGAGGCGCTCGCGCGTGTTGAAGGCGCGCGCAAGGCGGCGGGTCGAGCGCGGCGCAAGCAGCGTGAAGGGGATGACCTCGTACACGGGCCGCGGGCGCTCGGCGGCGAGCACCTGGTGAAGCTGCAGCTGCACCTTGGGCCGGATGTGCAGCTTGGCGCACGGGTGGTGGACGGCCGGCGGCGGGTGGGCGAGCATGTAGCTCGTCTTGGGGCGCGGCGCGCGCTTCTTCGGCTTCGCGTCGGCCGCGGCACTGCTGCCAGACGAGCCAGGCCGGGACGAGTGCGAGTTGCGGGGCGCGGGGTGGGCGGGGGCGACCATAGGGGAGGCATTGGGGGCATGCGGCGAGGCCGTGTCGGCGCTGAGGGCGGGCGCGGGCGTGGACGCGGGCGACGGCGTCTGGTACCTCAGGACAGAGCCCAGCAGCGCCAGCGGCATCTGCGCCAGCGAGTAGGCGCCATTCTTGGGGTTCGGCGGCGACGGCAGGCGCCGTGGGGGAGAGAAGTCGCGGTCGTGGCCGTGGCCATGGCCGTGTTTGGCAGGCGTATCAGCGGTCAACATATCCAGCAACATTGGGATTTACACCGACACAGCATGCTGGCAGCGCGATCAGTACTTGTCCTGGCAGTAGATGAGGGGCTCGGGAAGGGGAACGTAAGCAGGCGGCCATGGTTCTATTTGAGGTCCGTAGCCTGTGCGCCTGGAGGTTTGAGGAGGCCGTGGCCCCTCCGCCAAAGCGCAATCTGCTGGCGCAGGCGCAATGACAATGCTCGACGGCTGACTACTTACAAGCCACAGCTAGCAAAGCTGATCCAGATCCAGTTCCTAGCCTGCGAGCAACAGCCAATGGCACTGCTAGCGAACCGAGTGCTCCATATGCGGCGGGAGCCTGAAGTGTAATGTGGCAGATGGCTGCTCAGAGCAGCGCCGTGAGATATGCTGCACTGGACCATGCACGCGGATGGTCGGCTATGGTTGGTACTCGTCACGTTCAACCTCATTTCTGCCCATGCTCAGGGCCTAGCACCTTTGGTCCGTCGCTGCACGCACGAGGCACTCCAACGCCATCAACGCTGTCCTGTCAATCGTCCCGGTACCCGCAAGCGTCCCCAGCTGCCAGCGCCCCCTGATTGGCCCACCTGCTTCGTTTCAGCCGACTGTGGCTGGTCCATTGCCTCGATGCATCCTCTCCTGGCTGCTTGGCGACACGGGCTCCTCACAAGGCGGCCCCGAGTACTTCGTCACCACAGCAATTCCCTGCTGACGGCCTTCGGTCATTTTGCTGACCGCCTGGACGCCGTCGCACAAGCAGCCATTGACGAGAATCTGTGTCGGCCCTCAACCGCCTTTCATGATTTCATCCCTCGAATCCATGCCCCACTTGAGTCTTGAGCGTGCACCTTTTGGTAGACTGCAGGTAGTGACTACCCACGTGTGCCGTATACAATTGCGCCGTATACAATACAGATGCGAACGTGATGCAACTTCACCTCACTTCCCCACTGGTTGCCGTCCGTGCACGGCAAGCACAAGCGAGCTGCGTCTTCTGCCCCAGACAGCGTCGATAAGCTCGCTTGTGCCTCAGCCCTCTCGGAGCACACGAAAGCTCAAAGAAGGCATCGGTGATGCTTGGAAAGCTTGAAAACGTCTCGCCGTTGCATTGATTAGAACTAAACTAATCAAGACGAAAACTGGATACGCAAAACTCATCTTTCAACGCCCCTCACCGCTCGCCGAAGCGCCATCACCATAGAGCATCGTCCGCCTCCTGCATCGACCCTGCGTCCCCGCTGGCCGCTCGCAACCTCTGCAAAATCTTCTCTGACTCTGTTCCCGTCCTGTCTGTTCGTCCGGTCGATATCCGCTGTCTTCCGCTTTCCGTGCACTACATCGAGATTTACGCCGAGGCCGCTTTGCTCGTGAAAGTCTAAGCTGGTTCGACAAATCATTCACTCACGCGACAAACCAACTACTCGCCAAGCCGTTTGCATCTCCGATTGTCACCATTCGCACTTCGGTTCGGGTTTCAAGCGTACCCGATTTGGTGGGACAGAAGTTCCGTCAGCAGCCTCAGAGCCGCACATCATGTCATCAGACGAGCGCCAATCCGGGCCTGCCATCGATGCCTCATCAAGCTCGAGTCACAGTTTCAGTAAAAATCCGTTGACCGAAGATCTCTTGTCCTGGTTCACTCAGAATAGAGGCTGGTTGAGTCCGGACGTCCAGGTTGTCTACAACGAGTCTCAAGGCCATCATATGCGGGCGCTGAGACCGACAACTCCGGAGGTTGTGACTTGCCCGTTAAGGCTGACGCTATCAAGCCTCAACCTAGATCCTGACCAAAAAGAGGTGCTACCGATCACGAGCCCTCTGCAGCAATGTCGTGGCAGGTTACCTGATCATATACTAACATATCTTCTCCTGATTGAACAGCGCATCAAAGGCAGGGAGTCACCATGGCACAGCTACATTGCATGTCTGCCTGGTCCGGAGAGTATGACAACGCCCCTTTGGTTCGATGATGAGGATGTGGCGTTTCTTGCTGGCACCAGCCTGTCTCCTGCTCTCAAAGAAAGGAAGGCAGACTACCAGAAGCAATGTGAAGACGCTGTCAGCGTAATGAAAGAAGTCGACGTTAGTTGGGCTGATCAAGTAGACTTGTAAGTGCCCACGGCAGGTCTATCCGACAAGACCGACCCCAATCACAACTACTCAGCCATACGTGAAAGCACTTCCTTTGGGTAAGCGTTTTGGAGGCCAGAGAATTGAGTACAGAAGGTTGCTTCGTGAGAAGTGGCAGGCTGGTCATAGTAGCCTGTTCACAATACCTACCTGCCAGACAGCCGACGACTTAAGCGCGCAGTGTACTAACCATCATCAGCAAATCTTTCCTCTGGGCCGCTACGATATTTACCTCTCGAGCGTTCATCTCAACACACATTCTGCCAGAGATTGAGACTCTTCCAATCTTGTTCCCGGTCGTTGATATCCTCAACCACTCCGTCACCGCCAAGGTGGAGTGGGACTTTCAACCTCATCAATCTTTCACCCTCCGCTGTCTCGACAGCTCAACGTTTACTGCCAACGAAGAACTATACAACAACTATGCCCCGAAACAGAACGACGAGCTGCTCCTCGGATACGGTTTTTGTCTGCTCGACAACCCTATCGAGCAGTTTGCCTTGAAGCTTGCCTTCCAACCTGAGCTTATGCAGTATGCTAAGCAGATGGGACTGATGAATCCTGAGAGCGTACCATTTGGTATGGATACATCATTCTTGAAAACAGACCCGAACAAAGAACAGCACTTCCTTCGTGCCAAAGGTCATCCATTTGGGCGGTACCAGAATTCTATTCCATTCTTCCGCGGTGTGCCTCCCTTCATCGTACATTTTTTCTTCATCCAGACAATTCTGTCTCACGACATCAGTCTAGATGATATCAAAAGCGAAAGGCCTGATGAGAAGATCACCGTGCAGATACTGGCTCTGCTACATCAAGCGCTCACGCAGCGCAGCTCTACTCTCCCACTTACCTTCGCCGCAGCACCAACCAACGTCAAGCAGCAGTTCGCTAAGATCTATCGTGACGGCCAAGCGAAGATCGTCCACGCCGTGCGTGCCGAGCTACAGTCCGCCATCGACACCCTCCGCGTCCTTCCCAATACCGCGCTGCCCCAGCGCTCAGCCCTACTGACCATCTCCAATGGTCTGGCCGCTCTGCGTACCGAGTACCCCTCCGCTGCCGCTACCTTCGAAGCAGGCCTGAAGAAGCACCAACTCGACAGCCCGCAGGACGAGCGACTCGTATGGACTATCCTCCTCGTCACGTATGCTGCTCTGATCCTTACCAACGCCGACGACGCCAGCGGCGTCAACTCTTCCCTCCTGGCGTCCCTCACTGCCTCACATCCCCTACCGAGACTTGAGGACGGTATCGAGGACGCGGAAACATATTCCTTCCTCGACGAACACCTCGATGACTTTCTGACTCTGGACGGCCAGCCGGTAGACCTAGGTCCCAGCGATATACTCGACGATCTGGGACTTACCTTTGTGAAGGCGCAGGGGGGCGAGGCTGCGTTTGTTGACGGGCCGACGGAGAATCTGGGCGTCAGGCTGGTGATGTGGGGTATGGGTGTTGCACAGGCCGATGTGCTGCCTGTTGTTGGGGCAGACGGGGTGGAGATGTGTTTATTTGTTCAGGCCTGCGGGTCAAAGGGGGAGTGGATGAACAGCGAAGTATGAAGCACATGGAGGTTGTGGAAGCCGCCCCTCCTTGTCTCTTGTAGAAGAAGTACGAAACTTTTGTGGGACTGAATTCACCTGGGCGAAAGCCAGGTTCCTCCGTATCCAAATCTAAAAGCATCACCACCTTGTCCTTGTATCTGCACTCACGCATCCATGCTCCGGCCTGACATCCCGTTGCCGCCCGAGGTAAGCTCAACGCCGTCAGGCATACACATGCAACGCCGCCGTCCCCACAGTTTGCTACTGGCACTGTAGCTCCCAGACCAGGGCACCCTCCAGCATAACCATGCAAATCCCCGGAGTCTCAGGACGAGCAGAGACGGCACTGCCATGACGCTCGACTCGGGAGACGGGTCCCGGTGCAGGACAAAAAGCGCAGTTCACACGTCAAGCAGCGGTGCCCTGTAGCACTTGCCATATGCAGCAGGAGGAGCGAGGTTTATATGTCCAGCAGCGGCACCTGTCGCACTTGCCGTGTCACTGCCATGTCAAGCATGACACGCGGATGCAAGCAGCCTTCCTTTCATCGAGCACTGCGGGACCGATTCATATCGCTTGCCGCACGACCACCTCACATAATCGACTCACATCGCGGGCCACGCAGAGGCTCGATCCCAGCCTGCAGGGCCTGGAGCTCCGGGCAAAAGAAAGTACTTGCATGAAACGCGGCGGTTGCGGTGGTAATTTCAGCGGCAGTCAACGACGTAATTTCACGGCTCGTAACGCAGAGCGCGGGCGCGCACGCGCGTAAGCAACCCCTCAGCAAGGATAACCCGCACACCTACTCGCCTCGCCCCGGCCGCCTGCCCGGCTATATTTACAATACACGCAATACGCAAGCCTACCCGCGAGCCCCGAACTGGCCCCCGATCATCTCCCCCAGCGTGCGCCGCTGCCGGGCCGCGCCCCCCGTCTCGCCGGCCAGAATCCCCGTGCTGGCGCCCTCGGTGCGCTCGCTCTCGAGCCGCTGCCGCAGACTGTCGAAGCCGCCCGCGTCGCCGTCGGCCTGGCCCACCATCCACCCGGGCACCCGCCATGTGTATGCGCCGGGGAGCAGGTCGCGGCGGTATGCGGTGCCGATGGCCCAGCCGACAGCCGCGGCGAGCAGCGAGCCGGGGAACTGCGAGAAGGCGAGCTGGAGTGGCGCGAGGTACGAGGTCGCTTTGCTTGTGACGGTGATGCTGCGCGACCAGATGCTTGTTGCCTGCTGGGCGGGGGAGGTGGGTGTGGAGGGTGATGGCGTCGCGGGGGAGGCGGGTGAGACGCGGTACTTGTAGGTGTAGGGGATGGCGGCGTAGTAGTTGGCCAGCAGGGCGAAGAGGATGCTGGTCGGGCCGCTGGGGAGGAAGTTTACGTATCCGAAGGAAAGCGGGCGCAGGACGAAGGTGAGCAGGAGGGGTGGGAGGATGGTGGTGTATGGGAGGGTTGTGACAATGAAAGACTGCGCGCGAGTTAGCACAGTGTCTCTAATATGGCGGTTGCATTGCATGGCAAGGGAGTGTACGTACGAGGAACTTCCTGCTCCCCCATAGTCGCTCGATGACGCGCAGCTGGTAGAATGAGAGCACGCCGAACAGCACTTCAGTGCTATTCGTAAACACCCAGCCCCACGTCACAAATCGCCATAATTGCCCGTAGCCCCAGATGTGCGGTACAACGGCGACCGGCAGGTAGTATCGTGTGTCCGTGAGTGTAGCGACAAGGGCGCCGACGACAGTTCCGAAGACGAGGAATTGTGAGACAGGCGCGTTGGTGAAGCCCGACGATATCATCGTCGCGTATAGTGAGAATTCGTTCGGAGAGGTAACTGGTTATTGCTCGTGCATTTCGTGATAGGCTCAGAAGTGGCTCAAAACGGAGGGATGCGATGACGGAACCGTCGAGCGAGATGCGGAGTAAACGTGGCACCTCCGAGATGATCACGTGCGATGTTTTTCACCAACTTTGATGCAGCAATACATTTGTCTCGTTTCATCGATATATGCATACCAGCACATCTACGAAGCGCAGCGCTGGCGCTCGAAAGGCAGAGTGCCTCTTGTACAGCACATGAACCTATTGAACAACACATGAACCCCTTGGGGTGCCAGACCATCCAAACAGAACACCATGCTAAACACACAAAGGAAATCGTGAAACGTACAGTCATTCAAGTCGTCATCATCTCCGCATACTCCCTTTGAGCCTCATGATAGCCTTCCTCATGAACTGGTCCTCGTTTTCTCGAGGGTTGAAAAGGAAATCCGACTCAGGCCTTTCAGTGGCCGGTGTTGAAGGACTTGTCCTGATGCCTGCCGCCCTAGCGGCGAAGGTTCCTGAACCCAAGTCGTCTCCGTCTGAGGAGACACCTATCCTGAGCGTCCTCATCGTTGCTCTTGCTCGCAGCGGTTTCACTTTCTCGGTGTCTTTCCACCATCGCTCTGTGTCTGGCCCATCTATGCGAGGGGATGTCAGTAACGATACCGTTGAAGTGCGGGGATTTGCAGAAACCCATGTGGTTAGTACTTGCTCTTGCTTCTGCTCTTGCTCTTCTGACCCTACAAGTGTACCGCTCGCTGTATTAGATTTGAGCGTTTCCTCAGAGGGTTGTAGTCGCGGACGGTCTTCGCTAGTCGTATGCGCATGACGGCTGCTCATACGCGGCGGTGGTGCTGGATAATGTTCAGCGAGGGAGTGCGTCCGAGGTCGAGGTCGTGAGCTCTTATTTGGGCCCGGGACGTAACTTGATGACGGTCGCGATGTGCTTGGTTGACGTATTTGTTCGGGTTGATGCAGGCTGCGAAGCGCGAACGGCTGCTGTGACTGCGTCGGAGCGACTGTTGCAGGCCGGCGAGTCTCTGCGCCTGACCTAGCAATGAAGTGCTCGACGCCTGGCTCATGACAGTATCTCCGCTCTCTGAAACGTTCGTCGACCATTCGAGGTGTGACTTGAGCATACTCTTCGGGTATGTACGGGACTTCAGGAGCGTGTCTCGCAGACACTAGATTGGCTGCCCTCAGTGACATGTCTGACATCCGCTTCCTGAAGATGCGCCCTGAGCGTGCACGCTCCTTAGACAGTTCGATGAACTGCTTCGAACGAATCGACACCTCGGAGCGAATGGTCTGATCATCTCTAGCAACTTCTGCGCGAGGCGTGGCTGGCTGGCTATAGTAGTCCGAGTCATCGTAGCTAGTCGCGGGCCGCTGCTCATCAATACTATGAACACGCTGAGGGTATCCACTCCCGTCAACCTGCTTCGTCTCAATCGCTGCGACCCTACTTTTGAGATCATCGACTTCGATGTTGAGTTGCATTTTCTCGCCTTCCAGGTCTGTGATCATCTCCACAGCCTCGTCAAGAGCCTCTTCCATTTCTCGGAGGTTCGTAACAGCCTCTTCATTGATACCAGTGAGGTTGACCACTTCTTCTTTCAAGGCTTCGTTCACTTGTCCTATTGCTTCGTTTTCGCCGTACAGCTTGTCAAACTCGTCGCTGATCTCGTCGATATGGTCTATATCATCTTGAGCAGCAACAAGCCTCTCTGTCAGCTTTTTGTTCTCAGCACAAAGCTCGTAGTTCTCTTCTGCCAGCGGCTTAAGCTGTTCTGCCTCTTCTCTAGCTTTTACCCATTTAGCTTGCAGCTCATGATTGCTTTTGTTCAACAGCTCCACTCGAATGTTCTGCTTGAAAAGCTCGTTCCTCAGCTTTTCGACCTCTGCACTTAGCTCTTGGTTTGTCCTGCCGCGTGGGGGCGTGTCTATCTTCTCATGCGGCCGCGTCTTACGGATGGGAGATTCTGGCGTCATGATCTCCTCGGGGAGATCGAATTCGTCGAACGCATCTGGTGGAATTACTGGAGTGTGGGGTGCCGATGGCGTTGCAAGACGTTGAGGGAGAGCGTCAACCGCGGCCAGCTGAGGCAAATTTTGAGCAGACGTATTCTGCGCGCGTCGAGCCTCCAGTACATTGCGCAAGCACTTGGACTTTGGGATACTCATAGAGGTTGTTGATCGCTTAAATGCAGGTGCGGATTCGGGCGTAGCTGCCCTAAAGGTGTGGTCGAGGGACGTCCCCCGCAATAACAGCGGGGTGGCCATATCGTAGTAGATGGTGTAATAATAGTGGGTTGGTAAGGATAATGTCCGAGGGAGGGCGTGGGTCGTGCGTAGGGAACAACTAGTAGCTGCGAGCCACTCTTGTTTCACACAGTGTCAAAGCCAGAGACAGGACTTCAGGCGCTCCACTTTCACTCCACAATGTGCGGTTCTCTCTCTTTCGGTCGGTAAATCCGTCACGCAGCTGGCGGGACGCGTTGTGAAGCACAGAGGGTCCGGCGCAACGTCATTGAACGCGGAGGCGACTTGTGTAACCTGGGTCGGAACGGTCCGTTGCGTTATGTCTCGGTGCTGATGAAAGTGGGTTGAGTGCTTGTGCGCGCAAAGACGGGGGGGAAATCGCTCGATAGAGGGTCAATCTTCGGTGCCATGTCTCAGCTGTCGCGGTATTGAGTGTGTGCCGAAGGCAGAAATCGGTTCGCTGAGGGCTGTCGAAAGCCTAAATAGGCGGTGAAATCCACGTCACTGCAGAAGCAATGGTATGCAGCACTCGGCGACAGTGGTCAGACCGCGGCGACTGCTGCTGGTGTTGTGCAGAGGAGCAAATGTCGCAGTTACAAGCGCGCAGCATGAGGGGAAGCAGCCAGGAGGGCGCAATGTGCGTCGGGCAGCAGCTGCATGTTGTTTGTGGAGCGTGCTTGCAACTGTCGGTCCCTTTGCACAGGGCCATGCATCGCTAGACGGCGAAGGCGTGTCCCGCTACAGCGGCTTGCATTCCCCAGCATTTGTGACTGGCTGCCGCGAGTGCTAGCTGCGGATCCGTGCATTAGATCGTGGGCGCAAAGTGCTGCTCCGGGATCAGTGCAGCATCGCCCTGCGTCGATGAGAATTCACCATCACACAAATAGCGACGTGATAATGCCCCTCTCGTTTCGCACGTGCATTTGTTTGCTGGGTGCCCGATGATGAAGGCAGCGGGACCAGGTGGGGAGAAGGCACGTCCCAAGCGAACCTCAACTCCACCAACTATCGCTGTAGCGCCGCACCACATGCAGGAGAAGTCCAACAGAGGCGAACGCCGCCCAACCCGTGGGACTGCTCGCTCTGTCGTTTGGTGTCGAGACAGAGCACTATGACTCGCAATGCACATTCGTGGTCGCTGTGGGGTCGCAGGCACATTCGTGGTCGGTAAGGGGCGGCATGCACGCTCAGGTTTAGTATGACGCGTTTTGGTGACCGCTGCCAGACGTGTACTCCCGCTGCCCTGCGTTAGTGTAACGACCGGTTTTCTGGCTGGAAAAACAGGACGCGTTGGGAAATTGCTCTACAGCATGTACGGGCTTTTCAAGGCCCCGTTGCCATCACGTGAGAGCGTCCAGGGCTGAGTCTCGAGCGTGTCACCCCCAATCCTTACTCAATATAGACATTGACTTTGCGCTCTCCACCGTCGCGCCGACCTGTCGTTCACTACCTCCACGCTAGTTTGGGAGTTGCCGCAGGAGCCCAACGATAGTGGAGAACGGAACCAGAATACATCACCCTGGCACAGCGGCTCGATACACGGTGCCGGCGCGGCAACGTTTGGCCAATCTAGAGCAGCGCAACGTTCTCCTGGAGATTCTGACTTGCTGGCAAGTTGCTGCATACATGCCGCGCCTGAACCATGGAGAAATACCATGATGTCCAAGCCGCCGTAGATCGAACTTGAGACAAAGGTCGAAGGGCCAGACCGTAATGCATCTTGCACTGGTGCCGAATATTGTTCAGGTGTTCCTGGCTAAAGCAAAGTAACTTCTTAGTGTGCGATAAAGGCGGAAACTTTTTTGACCTTTGCTCTGTTGATCGTTTTGAGAAAAGAATCGTTGGTTGAATGTAGTACAGGGGCTTAGAGAAGCCTATTTCGTACCGTTGTACATTCCACTGGACGTCGTGAGTTGAACCCTATTCCATCTCGACCGCAACACCAGCATCCCTAAGCCGGTCCTCCCACTCACACCTCAGCGCCTCCATTTGCTCCCAACACTTCTTCCCGTTGTCCTCGAATCTTTCCCTATCTTCTTTGGTAAGACTCTTTGCAAACGGGTCTCTTCCTTTTCGCTTGTACTCGCCTAGCCTGCCTCCCCAGCCCCAGCCGGTCACTTCGGTCCGCTCAACGCGCTCTTGACCCCAGAAATCAGTCGCACTGCCCCATTTTCCCACGCCTTCGTTCTCCTCCATTATGTCAAGTGTGCTCTGCTTAGCAAGTGCAAGCCACACCATGGCGACAGCGCCTTTCTCAACAGTGATAGGGTGCCATTGGCTGCCAAGCCACCGAGCAATATAGAAAGCGGCGGTCATGGCATAACTGAGTATGAGAGGGAGCGTGAAGATGGGGGTTGCAGTGATGCCAGGATGAGTTACGTATATCAGAGGCCTCGTGGTCTTGGCGGATGTGTCGGGTAAGGCGAGGTATTGATCTACGCTGTTGGACGTTGCTGAAAGTCTGGATGTGATACCCATCACATCTGTCAACCGCTTCGACGACTCATAAGCTGCATCTTCAGAAAGAATACCTTGGAGATCGTTCATGTTCAGAGTATGTTCATACGCCTCCAGGCTGCTTGTCCAGATCAGTCGGCCTCTGGTATCTTCGCTGCTGGGGTGTCTTGCAAGCAGTGTCGCAAGGTAGTGGCCCAGCAGATAGTGACCAAAGAAGTTGGCACAAAACACCTCGCCTAAAGCAGGCTCATCGTGCGGCTTCCCGTCTTCGTACGGCAGTTGGGGCTTGGCTAGGCACCCCTTGCCGGAGATCTTGAAGGTGGGCCAGGTGACAGCTGACTTCCACCGTCTCAGGATGTTCCAGACGGCTAGAGGCCAATTTATGCCTGTCCAGCCGCCAATACCCGCGTTACAGATGACAACATCGAGCCTCGGGGTTGTCTCGTGTAGTTTCCTGCTTAGTTTCTGCACCGAGACCAGGCTCAGCAGATCCAATCGCTCCTGCCTAAAGTGTATGCGCCCTTGTAATAGCGGAGTGACGCCCGGCAGTGTACGTTCATGCCGGCGGCAGGCTTTGCGCAGATGTGCTTCAAGTGTCTCGATCGTGGCGTCGCCTTTCTTTTTGTCTCGGGTGGTGACGATGAGGACGAGGGATTCTGTCTGAGGGCGCGTATGCAGGAACTCGTCGATCATTCGCGCGCAGATGCCGAGTCCCAGGCCGCTTTAGGAAGGTCAATTGTTTGTAGCAGCTTGAGTGAGGATACGAGGTACCTGTTCGCCCCGGTGACGAGAACATAGTAGCCGTTCTCGGGTCGTGGTATGTCTTCAAGATGCGACATTGTTGACGCGCTGGAACAGAATAGGGAGCGGAGCCATCGAACATCCGAACGCCGCGATTTCCTGTTCCTATCTTCGCTTATTTAGCGTGCGTAAACGCATCACGGTATTCGCACGTATCCAGAGTCCGGGCGCGAACGCGAAACCGGTGTCACATAAGTTGTGCTGGGGAAACATGCATCGCGGGGTTACGCAGTGCGTAGATCATGGTATTCAGCATCAAAGTAGTCATCAGACTCACTATTCCGCAGGTCGCGGCATTTAGCTTACCAATAGGGGATCGGCACCGGCACTTCACGCCCACGTAGAGCGGCGCAGTATCGCACATTCTCGTATGCAGACCTGCTTAACCAAAACCTATTTGCCTTGTACCTTTCGGTCGTAACTTGGGTCGAACATGACATGTGCACCGTCGTCGGACAGTAAGTGCAACCTTTTGGCCGAACACTATGCCAGGATCTTACTCTCCATGACTTTGTACCCTACACTACCACCTTGTCCAACAGGAGTCATTGCCAAAGCCGACCTCAAGGCTTGGCGGCGCATTCAGACCCTGGGCAGATGGGATTTCTGCCCAACATCGTAGCTTTCGGTGTGCTACAATGTTGCCTCTTGCCGTTCGGAGGCAACATACCGACGACTCGCAACGAGTGCTTGGGCAATGTCCAGGGTCTCATTGCATACCCTTGAGGAAAAAGTGCGGTGAGCTCTCCATAAAGGCACAAGTCGTTGATTTTGTAATTTTCAGACTCGCCTATCACTGTCTAGTCGGGCCGCAGTATTGAAATACGGTTGCTTCGGGGCCTTATCACTGCACACTGCCTCGCGGAAGCTCGCCCCGACCCTATACTGAAGGCGAGGCCGTATATAGACACTTGGAGGTCGGCAAATGGAAAGGTCTGGGCGGAGCTGAGCCCTTGAAGTGAGACGTCACGCTTCGCGGGGAGAGCGGATACTGGTCAATAGTTGCCGGGGAAGGACCGTTACAGCATTGTCATCGGATCAATCAATGCGCAGCAACAACTATTCTTGGCTAATCAGTGCGGCGTGCCCACTGCCCACGAACATGCTTCGGATAGCAGGGCAACCGACTTTCTCCGCGGGCAGTCCTACACCTTATGCAGGCGCAAGATCTACACCGATGTGCGTTGCCAGTCCATGTACGTCGGCGATGCGTTGAACAGAACGAAAAAGCCCACTTGATAAGCTTCCGAAGTTGCAAATGCGTTGCAGCACCGACCAGTCGTATGCACGTCACGCGTAGTAAGTTCGGCGCGTGTTTTAGCCCAGAAGCTAGTTGTTGAGTGATCATCGTAAACGGGCTTGCAGGACAAGATCGCGGAGTTTGCTCCGGTTCCCAGTAACGGCCGGGCTGGCCACGATACCAGTGGCCGCGCAGCTTTCTTACCTAGATATGGTTTGAGCCAAGGCTAGGTAGATTTGTCTCGACGGTCTCGACGGACGAGATGATGTAGCCGGCCTAAAGCGGCTCGTGTCTTGAGTTTGGCGTGAACCCTCTACGAGGTTGGTTAGTGACGTTGACGAAAGTTATTGAAGAGGGATCCGCACGCGCTTGCTCAGCTCGTTGCCACCCGGGCAGTGTGGAAGATCGCTCATCGACAGCGTGGAAGATCACCCTTGCGTGATGGCCCTTACCGGCAATCAAGTATGGTGGAACGCCTTGTTTGATCTTCCGCCGGTAGATGCTGTGAAATAACATGAGTACCTTGCAGGTTTTGGAACACGAGCATAAAGGCTTGATCTAGTAGGGCCGACTGCCTGCATCCTGCGAGCGAAACGGGGCTTTCTGTCAGAGCTCGGCCCGCTCCCGCGAGCCAACACCTCGGTTCCTGAGGCATGAAACAGATCGTCTCTTGCGATGCATTGTGACTCGATTATAGTACTGTTCACCATCGGATTTGACCGCTCGTACATATGCATATATTATTGTTAGCTTGCAGTGTCCGTCTAGCCCACACCCTATTGTCCACGATTGCAGAATTCCTCGATTGATTTGATCAGACCGGTCGTTGTTCGAGCAAGCACGTTCTAGTCCACACTGCAGGAAATCAAGAAGCAGGGTTCAGTTTGACGCAGACAACATGAGTGGGGCCTTCTACAAGCTCGATGATTGGCTCGCCTCAGTGAGGTCCGCGAGACAACCACAGGGCTGTCGAGGCTGGAGAGAGTCATGAGAATGAATGCACGAAAAGAATGTTCGGCTCAAACATGCAGCTAAGCGAGCGCAATCAGATGTTGATGGGAAAGTAGGTGCCTCATAATACGATGACCTTGCGCATATACCGTGACATTGTCGACGAGTGGAACGCGGACGGAGCGCCGAGTCCGCTGAAGGGTACTTCCGTGACGCCCGGAATCTTATACTTGGATTGACGTTCACTAGATGCATGTCCCTATTTCGCATACTTAAACTTACCTATTAAACACGTGTTCCGTATCGGCACGGTGATGATTGCGACGCTGTGTAGATCAGCAGTCTGTGACCTCAACCTATGCACGGAGGAACATTTTCGCGCGCATGAACTAGGTCTTTGTTCGCATCATCTTCGTCCGTCGGTCAAAGACTTTGTCGCTACAAGGTTCTGTCAATCATGTTCGGGGATGTCTGTGGACGAAATTATGGGCCGCAGCAAGGCCAGCGACCCATGAACATGCAAGGCGGCAGGGTTGGGCTGGTATTGCGGCCGACACTTGAGGTCAACCTTAATCGGGTCGCCATTTGCTGGAGAAGCATCCTCGCATTCGGTTTGGTTGTCATAGGATAAGGAGATCGGCTGACTCAGTCTAATTTTCAGGAAAGCGGGTGGGGGCTATGTGTTTGTCCCGCGAAGTTCGCTCTTGCGCACGTGGTTAGTGGACGTGAGTGGCATGATCAACTCAGAAGCGAGGCTACTACTCATGGGCCATGATCCCACAATGAGTCAGTCTCCAGCGGCTTTACCTATGTCGGACCGGGTAGCAAGTACATCGCAGTGAAAATGGTGAGTTGTTGAGTCTACAGCGTCGTTTTCGAATATAGAGGTACTCTCTTCGGGATATCGCCCCGAATCCGAGGAAACAGTTCTATGGTTGGGCAGGCTCAATAAACCGGTTTCAGTCTCCTCGGCGTATGCGGAAACCCGCAGGATCTGGCAACTAGGACACGGGTCGCGGCAGTGGATCTGTATGCATATGCCGCCACACCATCCACTGCATGCCAAGATACTGGTCCCACGAATCGCAGTTTGGTAAAGCAGTCATCTGGTGTTGCATTGTTGAGTGTATTATTGACGCGTTGCACGCTCACGACCAGAGGCCATGGATTTGTGAGGTAGTAAAGGTTTGATTCTAATGTATCCATCACAACTAACTTCCATTCTCGGTCTGTAGTCTGCACTCGCGTTTGATTGGCTAAGTAACCCGGTTATACAAGAGTATTATATAACATAGATCCCAGGACATAGTTCCCGTCCGGCGGCCATAGTAGCACAACTTACATGCCGGTCAGCGGCTGCTTGTAGTACATATGTAGGAAATGTTTGTAGTGTAACGCGATTTTTTTTTTTCATAGAAAGAATACAATAGTAGAGCCACCTCCTAGATACGGCTTTCCTTCGGCGTGATATTGAGAGTTGTGCTTATGCAGCTACTGGACCTTCCGGCGCTCGGCTCTCAAGTCAAGCTCTTCCACTGAAGCTGTCTGTCCTGTCGGTCCACACTAGACAATACATAAGGCAGCCACTTGACAGTGCGATTGCATCTGGAAGTGACCTGTCCATCACGTATTACATGCTCGATGTGTGCGGTAAGATGATGCACGATGCACGCAGCCAGATGTCGGCATGCGGGCGCTGTACATCAAATTTCTGCACAACGTCAGCAGCAGTGTCGTGCTTGCGTAAAGGTTCAGTCGATACCACTGGACGTTGAGCCCGTGTCACACCTGTGTCACTCGCGGGCTGCGGACTTCAGTGCAACAACCAGAAGGATCTATGGGGTAATTCTGGAATATGTGCGGCGTCTTTTCTTTCCTGTTGCTTGCCTGAAGATGCGGGTCTGTACGGTGGTCCGATGACAGTAGATGAAGTGTTCTGATGAGTGGTCGCACAGCGACTTTAAGGAAGGATTTTGCTGGTGCGCCCACGGATGGATGATGCGTGAACAGATTTCCGGTAGTGAGTTCAACCAAATAAACGTGTCTGTTCGAAAACAGCTTCGGGCTGGGTATCCAGCAGGAGCGCCTTGCTGGATGAATAATACGGGTCTTAAGAAGAAGAGCGACAATCCTTGGCTAGCGTGACCTTGACTTGGGCGTTGAGCCTCTGCAATCACCTGATGTACGTCAGATTACTATCTTTACTTTGTTAGATCTGTTGTGCACAAACCGCAGTCTTCGTCTAGTCGATACTCTCTGAGGCGCAGTCAGCATTGCTATGTCTTGAGGGCTCGATTGTTCTTACATTGCTACCACATTTGCCGGGCATCTCTTGTGCGTTTCTTGGTATTTCGTGCACCATGCTCGAACAACGTATCGTACATGGTTGCATTTATACTGAACCTGGGTATAATCACACATTGAGGCGATGTTGTTGTGTTTGTGGTTGGGAAGAGGGTGGCTGATGACGAGGTAGATCAGTGTAGATCGAAGTGACTATCAGATTTCGTTGGGAGATATAGATAGCACAGTAGTGAGGAGCTGAGATGGCGCTCGAAGGTATACATAGGCTCGCGCCGGTCCGTCTACAATATAGCAAAGCAGCGATCATAGGTCAGTGCCAACCAGGTACCCGAAGCGTGATGTAAAGTCCAACCGTATGAATGGACTCTAGTCCAGGTGACAGGCATCAGGAACGACATGATTTGCTTGGACAGGAAAGTAAATGTGCTCGAGCAATAGCATCCTAAGTTTGAGCTAGCTGAAAGTCAAGCCGGTTCGGAAAAAAACGAACGGGTGTAATGGCGTGTTCTACGGGCCTAGGGAGCATCGGCTACGGAGTTTGTGCATTAAAAACCCACAGTAATGACAAAACGGGCAGCAAAGTCTGGCAAGGGCCCTGAGTGGTTGAAGAAGGGCCAGCTGGGAGACGGCATGGTGTCATCTCACAGCTCTGCCGCTAGGTAAACAACACTAGCACAAGTGTACCAACCCTGGGCTGCGGCTTGATCTGCACAACGGGCCCACGTTGGTCTGAAGGTTAGCAGAAATGGTGCATGGGGTGGCTGCGCCGTTAGATTCTCGACCTTGCGTCTGGACAAGGCTGGCGCCCAAGCTTCTCCAACAGAGCTGGTTTTCTCCACGCTTGGCGCTTGTGGGCCGGCCTTATGCTCCGCGCATTAACAACGTTGCTTACGAGCCTTCCTTCACAGTGCCAACTAAATGCCGACGCAACGGCAAACTCCTTGAGCGACATGCATCCTCCCGTCTCCCCGTCCGGAAGGGAAGCCTATGTACGAACACGCACCCGCAGCGCAGCGAGCAGACGCCCAAAGGGCCGCACCGGTGAAATTGGGAACCTAGTCGGGCGACATGCGTCACGTCTCAAGACATGCTTGCCAGGCGAGTCGTTATGACACTGCCGCGACTACCGCATCGACACTTTGACGATTGCAACTGCCGTTCATGTTCCAGCATTGACGTTTCGGCTGGAGGTCCGCTGGTCAGTCGTCAGAGTTTCGTGTGCTAGGGCCTCCTGGGTAGGGTGCCGATAGGCGAGGAAATGAAAGATGTCAACAGCGCCGCAATCCTTCGCACGCAGATACTGCGGTAAGATCTTCGCACACGACCTGGTACGTACACTGTGATCTGTACGCCAATGTCAGACGCTGTATGTCGCGATTGGCATTTGCTGATGGCGCGACGGAGGACCAAATGAAGGGGAGTAGCCGTCGATCAGAGACCCACCCAACGCGTGGCAGTGATCGCCCAAAGCACCATACCAGAGCCCGGGTGCTTTACTACGTATAGCGACAGTGCCCGACGTTACAAGTCAGTCAACGCGACCATGTTCACCCCAACGCTCGGTTTGAATATGATGAGTTCGTGCACGGACAGGTACCTGCTAATGTTGTATCCCGTCTGGGGTACATACACAATCGAAGACGTCAGGTGCGCATCTCTCAGAAACAACCTACAGGAGCTTTGACAATCGGGATTATGAGCCCGAAATCTCTGCCGAAGTTGGCCTTGTTTTAACGACGTCTTTACGGATAGGGGGACTGTTTGAATCTTGTGGACCGCACCGTATAGGGCTGTCACCATGTGGCTATGATTGAGCACGGGACGCAGGCCGGGGAAGCACATGTTGGCTTCATCGCCATTGCTCTCACGCGACCGGGACGCACAGCTTTGCAATGTTACATGGCACCGTAGCCTCGAGACCGTTGGTATCCGCAGTCGACGAAAAAGTGATCCAAGCAAAGATACACGTTTAGCCGCTAGCAGCTAACAGTTGTTGGGAACATCTCTTTCTGTTATCTGTAGGATGTTAGAACAGCCGGGTGTGCTTGCGTTACGGGACAGGTGCCGAAGCAAAGCACGAATGAAAGGACCACGATCTGCACCTTCACGACCATCGGGAATATACCTGCAGTAAGATTATGTCGAACCAGCTGGTGTGACACAATGTTCATAGGATCGGGTTGTGTGGGAACATAAACCTGCTCGTCACCAGAGGTTACACGACCGACAAGGCAGACCAAGGTTCAATCTGACGCGAGATGCAGATGCACAGATTATCCATATCTCTTTGGTGCATAATGCGGCATGCTGACGTATATAATGACTTGCATATCACAGCTAGCTAGCTTGGACGTTGGAGGATCCTTTATGCGAAGCGAGCATATCGGAGGTCTCAAAACCGAGCTAGAGAGCCGAGCACAATCCGTCAAGATGCACGTTGTTCTTCTTGGAACCTCTCAGCCTTGATGAATTATGACCATTACATTCGCTATGCCATCGCCTATAAATACATAATCCAGAGACGTGATGCAACGAAGTCCCAATCCGGGTATACCAAGCCAAACTCCGTGCTATCTATGCAAGCGCATGTCTCTTTGGCTTCTTCCTCAATTTCTGCGTTTTCAGCGTCGCAAACTCATCATCCGCATCATCCGCGCACTAGGCCGACGCACTGACATTTCGCTTCGTACGAGCATACGGACAAGATCGCATGGCCGCAGCTGTCGGGCCAACAACGGGCGTCGGTGTCGCAAGGGACAGTGACCGCCGCAAGGACAGTCCAGCAACGATCTCAACAAGCCTTTCCCTCATACATTTCATCGGGCTTGTGTCGTCTTCAATAAGGCCGACGCTGAGGAGGCATCAGCACAAGTGCAGGCGAGGGAAGATGACGTGTTTAGCTGCTCACTGATACAACTTGATAGTCTTGTTCCGCACTTCCTCACACTGTTCGAGCGCTTTGATATGCCTCTCTTGCGCAATCTTCCACGTGGTCATCACCGCCTCATCCTCCTTCATGCGGTTAAGGTAGCTGGCGAAGCCAAGCTTCTTAGTGGTCTCGCCGCGGATGTGAATGAATCGATCATCGAGGTCCTCGAGCTCTGTGCTTCTGGAAGCGAAGTGGTTGGTGATGCCCTTGCTGAAGGTGTGGAATGCTTTCACATAGCCCTCCATGTGGCTAAAATACGCGTCCGTAGTGGCTTGATCAAGTTTCAGAGGTGCATGAGGAGCCGCAGGCAGGGGCGGCAATTTCAACGTGCGCGGGGAGTTCGCTTTCGTGGGGTGTGCAGATGAGGCTTGTGATTCGAATGGCAGCGTATTCTTGAGTGCATCGAATGCTGAGAGGCCATCGTTTTGGGTCGGAAGGAAGGGCTCGACGTTGGCAATACCAGAAAGACCATTCAGACCCGGAGTGGAAGATGCGCCAACAGGGGCAGGAGAAGGAGCTGTCTTCGGAGGCACGGAGCCAGTCCTTCTTGACTTTTCCTTCCTTGGTGACGACGGCGCGGTCTTTGGTCTTGTAGCGGAGGTGTTGGCGTTTCTAGTCGGCGGGGTATCGGAATCGATATCCATCTCGTCAGGTTCGCCTGTGGGCTCCTCTGCAGTCGCTTGATACTTTGGCCGGGACCTGTCAGGTTGATCTTGCGGTCTTGGTATGGACTGCTTGCGTACAGGCTTTGGCCGCTTCAAAGTATCCGCGTTTTTACGGTCAAGAACTTCGGTTGGCATCGCCCAGCTTGGTTCCTTAAAGGTTTCGCTCCAGATCTCTGGACTGAACTTCGCGGTATGAGGCATAGCTTCGGCAGAAGGAGCAAATTTGGACTGAGGAGGAGGACCTGGAGGCGGCGGAGGCATGTAGCCAAACTGAGTCTTAAACGTGTTGTCCGATGCTGGATTTGGGGGCGTTGCTCGTTGCGGCGCCGCTCTTCCACGTGTAGGTGATTGTCGACCTTTGTTAGCCGGGACATTGGGTGCGAAATAATCAGCACTACCTTGGAACTTGCCATGCCAGTCAGATGGTGAGAACTTCATGTTGATGCTCTCTTCGCTTCTGCTTTTGAAGTTGTTGGTCCCGTTGCTGGGCGGGGGGCCACTTGGCTTATGTGGTGGGGTCTCAAAAGCATTCTGATTCCATGCAGGAGGAGGTGGACGTGAAGCTTTTGGTGGTGGCCGTGGCTTATTCCTAGTGCTGGTCCGGAAAATCTCGGCCTCAGATTCATCGCTTGAGTCTGGGTACATCTGGGGGAACTGAGGCCTACTCGAGTTGCCGCCATACGAGTTTCGTTGCTGTCTCCGTCCAGAATCCGAGTAGGTGCCTGAGTCGGCTGAAGGGCTAGGCTGGTGAGACTGTGATGGCGAATTACGCATGCTTGCAGATCTCCCAATGCCTTCTTCGCGAATGCCTGCGGCCTTGGTGTAGTACGGCGTCCGTACACGATTGCCTTCAGAGAACGGGGCGTCAACGTTTGGCGAACTTGATTCGGCAGGCGTGGGTGGTGTCGCAGTCGGGCGAGCGTAGCTCGAACGATAGCCTCCAGACTTGGCTGGCCCTTCATCTGCACCGGGTGTTCCGGGGTTGAAGCCACTCTTCGCGGACGGCACCCTTGTGCTCTGACTTCGCCCAAAAGGGGTGCCGTTGGGGTTGTTGGGGTACGTGGGGTTCGGACGAGGCTGTTCAGGCTGGGCGCCCGTCTTCATCTTCTGCCATGCCGTGAATACGTTGGCACGGTCCTGCGCATCCTTCTGCGCCGCTGCATGCGGTCGCTGTGCCGTCGGCGGCGGCCGGAAGTTCTTGTTGGGGAACCCTTGGCCGCCGTTGTATGTCTGGTAGTGCTGCGGTGGGGGCGGCCGCTGGGGCTGGGGCTGGGGCTGGGGCTGGGGCTTGGGCGGGGGAGCGCGGTAGTAGGAGCCGCTTGGCGTGGTCGTGGTGTGGGCATTGCGAGGCGGCGGAGGCGGTCGGGCTCGCGGCGTGTTCGGCGTGTTCGTGGGGATGTTCAGGTGGCGGTATTTCTTCCTTTCGTTGTCGTACTTCAGGCGGAGGGTGGGATCGCACAGAACCTCGTGGGCCGCCTGGATCTCCTGGAACTTCACCACGAAGTCGGCCTCGTGCCCTGGATTGCGGTCCGGGTGGTACTGCAGGGCCAGCGAGCGGAAGGCCTTGCGCACTTCGTTCTCGCTGGCGGTGGGCGCGACCTTGAGGTCGGCATAGTAATTTCGCGAAGCATCAGCTTTGACCATGGCGGGCGATCTCGTCTGTGCCGTGCGGGCTGGAGTGAGGCAAGCGGAGTGCGGGTGTTTGTAGTCTGGGGCACCAGGCAGACACGGCCGCCTTCGCGTGCTTCGTGCACTGTCTCACTGCCTGTGTCGTGAGGCGCAGCGGCGCAGCGGCTCAGATGAGGGACTCGTCAACGCGTGCACCGGGGAACATGGCGTGGGGAAGCGGAATATAGCAGCTGGAGATTTCTGGAGAGCGTCAGATCAGTAGCGGCATGGCGTCACAGGCTTTGGTGCTGGTGTGAGTGCATCTGGGCGCGATTGGACGCGCAGTTTGTTTTCCTTCGTG
This sequence comes from Boeremia lycopersici, assembly GCA_022609225.1. Lineage (NCBI taxonomy): Eukaryota > Fungi > Ascomycota > Dothideomycetes > Pleosporales > Didymellaceae > Boeremia > Boeremia lycopersici. Next base: position 637,931 of record JAGKPY010000001.1, on the reverse strand, counting down.
TGGAGTTGGGCTGCTGTAGAAACGAGCCAGCCCTATGGCTTTCACCCGCCTGTTCAAGGCATCCTTGTGTGGCTTACGCCAGCCTGAGGCCGAAGCGAAAGGGGCTCACTGACTCACCAGGTCAACATGTCGGAGTCGAGTGCAGTGTGCAACGTCCTGCTGGCTGTCATCTCAGCAGGTGTCATGCGAGAGGACTGCTGTGCGCCCGTGAGATCAGCACATGCAGGTCTGATCACTTTCAAGGCACAGCGACCACTAGCACGCTGCAGCGCAGCTTCGTCGGCAGTACTTCGTGGCTCCCCTTCCGACAGTCTGGGTGGCATGCTGCCGAACCTCGCAGTCTCTCAATACATAGCATTATTCACTTGCAGACGGTAGTGCCTGCGACGGTTGACAGCTCTGAGCATCTCTGACTCGGGACTTCGTAGATCGGACGCGCTAAGATAAGCTCGTCACGACAGAGGCGCGACATCAATGAAACGCTACCTCCTGCAGCATCAAAGCCGTGTGAATCTGCAATAAGAGGACAGGAGCTCATCATGTCTGGCAAGCCCATTCACATCCTCAGGCTCCTCGAGCATCCTCCATAGCTCTCACGTCGTTTCAAGATACCACTGTCACAAGCCTCTCGTGCGCGCCAACTCGAGCCCCACCTGTTCATCACATCGTTACATCATGCGTGAGCACCAACCACGCACCTGCATCGAAGCACCCACAATGTCGCCCGTCATAAAGACAGTCCCCTTCCAACCACCCAAGAGGACCTCACAGCCCAAAGCAGACGCGCCATGGCACCAGTACCTTACCATCGACCTGATATGGTACGTGCTAGGCTACACGCTCTTCCACCCGTTTGTGTCGTGGGTGGTCGTGCTGTGTCTGCGCGCGCAGTACACCAAGTATGAGGCGCCGGAGATGCGCATCGCAATAGCCTGGTCCATTGCGATGAGCGCGGTTGGCATATTTGGCATTGTCAGCGACAGGATAGCATTTGGCCCACACAGAGAGGTGGATCTGAGTGAAGAGGTGATCGTCATCACAGGTGGTGTCGAAGGTCTTGGTGGGCTGTTGGCCGATACTTATGGAATGAGGAATGCCAATGTCGCTGTGCTGGACCTGAAGACCGTGGACGCGGCCGAAGCAGAGGCGAAGGGCGTGACATATTACCAATGCGACGTGGGAGATGCCCAGCAAGTAGAAGCTGCGGCGGCGAAGATCCTTAAAGATGTAAGCAGACACATGGCTGGGGCTGAAGAGCGTTCATTTGCTAACAACCATAGCTCGGCCCTCCTACGATCCTGATCAACAACGCCGGCATCGTCCACACGAAGTCGATCCTCGAATCGACCGCTGCCGAAGTCGAACAAACCTTCCGCGTCAACACCCTCTCACACTTCACGACCCTCCGCGCTTTTCTCCCACACATGCTCGCCGAAGGCTACGGCACCGTCGTCACCGTCTCCTCCGTGCTTGGCCACCTAGGCGCCGCGAATCTCTCCGCATACTGCGCGTCCAAAGCCGCCCTCCTCGCTCTCCACCACTCGCTGCGAGCCGAGCTGGAGAAAACACCCGGTGCGGACCAGATTAAGACGATTCTAGTGCAGCCTGGGCAGATGAGCACGAAGATGTTCAAGCATGTGCACGCACCGAGCAAGTTCTTTGGGCCAGTTGTCACACCTGCGGAGATGGCTCAGGGCATCATCAAGCTGGTGGACAGGGGCGAGAGCGGAGAAGTTACGCTGCCGCTCTACTCGCGGTACATCCAGGTGTTGGGATGTCTGCCGTATGGGATACAACACCTTGCCAAGAGGTGGAGTGGCTTGAATACGGCCGTCGAGGCTGGGAGGAGAGGGAGCAAGGCGGGACAGGTACAGGAGAAGAAGTAAATGATGATGAAGCCCTACGGTCGATGATGTCGATCTTGCTGAATAAGATCCTCTCGCAGTATCGCAAAATCCCAGCCTTTTCCAAATCGGATACAATCTTAGAGCATACGTGGGGTTCCCAACTTTACTGTCGACATGCTGCCTTGTTCATGAAGCTAATATGGACATAGACAGGTTGAGGTGTGGCCAGGTAATGGTGATCTACAGGCAAAGACATCTGAAACTTATTAGCTGCAGGAAAGACTCTCTAGACTGAGTCGATAACGTGCACAGCGTGCTCACAAAAAGGAGTACCCCAAAGCTGAACGATTCAGTGATAGCAGCCCAGGTATGCAGTGTATGGCCTTATATGGTACAAAGGACAGCTCAATTCTGAGGTGTCACGGAGCGCTATCGATCCAACGAACCCTTCGTATCCGAGATAGATTGATCGATGTCGCGTATCGTTTCATTCATACCTCTTCCCGTTGCACTCCTCCCATAGCCTCAGTCTTGTTGCTCCGACCACGATGCCGTGAAGATGCCTCATCGCACACTCTCAATAGTGAAGCACGTGTTTCCCCAATCGGCCTACGGGCGGACGAGGAGAGCAACTCTGTGCTTCGTCTCGTTTCACCTCGCGGCGCGACCTACCTTCTCGTTCGTATATGTTGGCACGCCCACGACGAGACTGCTTTCTGGGCCGCTTTTTAGAATTCTCGGGTTTCTGGCACAATCGACCAGCAACTTACTTCTTAGGCTTGATTCCCGCCGAGTGTGCGACAGAGTCCGAAGATTCGTGACCGTCCGTTGGACAGAGGCTATGGCGCTGGTGGGCTGTGCGTGTCAGGTTGCGGCTTTTCTTCGAGATCCGGCCGTGAAGAACGCTATCAGAACGATCGGCAGTTGGCAGGCGGCTAGCCTTATACTTTTGATGGACACTGTCAGTTTTAACCTCGCTCGATGAAGATGTTTGAGATGCGATGTCGAGAGCAAGACCACGCTTTGGATGCAGCGAGAAAGGGCCCTTCGAAGGTGTCCTGGACTGCGAGATGTTGGGATTAGACTCTTCAAGTTGCACTTCCTTGTAATTGAAGGGACGATTTTGGCTGTACTCGTTCTCGTACTTGGTTCTTGGTCGTGGAGGATTCTGGAAATAGCCATCCGCAACCATGTACGACTGCGGTGCGATCGGCTTGTAGAAAAATCCATCTTCATCCTGTGCATATACGCCGTCCCTCAAAAGCTCGAACTCGCACTTCTGCTCGTATCTGTTGATCGCCCTCTGCACACGCCCACAGAGCAGTTTCAAAAGATTTGCCTCCCTCTTAATCTGGATCATCATATTCTTGTCCTGGTCTCCTTGTTCGGCGACAACATATCGCCAGCGCCTCAGAGCAAATATATCACGATGGAGGTGTTTGCCAGCGTTTCGAATTTTTGCAATGTCTTCGGGCAGCCAGCGTTGGCCGCCTTCGGCATCGCGCTCATAGTTCATGACCAGGTCATACTCGTGTGCAGCACGTCTGATGAGGTCATCAATTGATATCTGCCAGATCTGTGGTAGCCGCTGCTCGTCCAGCTCTGTATCGTGCCGAGAGGTCTCGATCGACAAAGCGTTCCTTGCGGCATGTGAGCGACGGGGAATCACTGGTATAAGATTCGGGTTCTTGAAGGTCTGTGCAGGTGGCACTGAGGTCACAGGAGTCGTCGCAGGTGCTGAATGCTCGTTATACTCTGAACCTTTCCAGGCGCCAGACTGGGCCCATGTTGAAGATGGTCGCCGGACTGACAAGTACGGCTCAGGCGATTGCCGTCGCAGAGTCTGTCCGATTGATTGGGGTGAACGGGCGTCCGAAGTACGCCATGAGTTGCAGCGTCGTGACTGGTACTCGTACGTCATGGTTGAGCAGAACAGTTGGGAGTCAGTGAGGTGATAACTAGCAAAGGTGAGGAAGAGATGACATGGATGAGTGTGTTTGAAAACCGCAAGTTGAAGTGACGGTGAGACGTTTTGATTGTGCGCGCAACGAAGTGAAAGTAAGTGCTTGCACGAGCGATTGGCAGGTCCTTCTGTACAGTCCAAGCATTTCACATATTGCAACGGGCTTATGAAATGGTGAATGTTGTTGATGCGTTCTGGTTCTCCCGGATCTAGGAATGGTTCTCAGCAGCTGCACGCTTGCAATTCTACTGCGATCGAAGGCTTCTGCATAGTAGCCAGTATTAGCATGAGCGGTGTCACTCGTTCTGAGATGTCAGCTAGTTCGTTTGCCCTTAAGGCACATCATCAGTACGCATTCAAAAGGGGCTGTTGTGATCTCCAGTCGGGGAATACCTATTAGTGTCCAGTTCGAGAGATACAATCTAGAAGACCGAAAACACGATAGAGTCAATGGGCATGATCTCCGCAGGGGCTGTCGGAGGTTGTTGGCGGCACAGGTCAGCTACAATAAAACACGAGGTTGACGAGCACGCGAGGCAGGAGCGAGGGGTTGATCAACGACACATTAAAGTGTGTTTCAAAGAACGACGGAAAATGCTTGTGTCCGTGACCTTCCTGGTCAAATCGAAGCCCAGGCGAGTGATTGCACGTTGCACCTGCTCCAGGTCTCGTGTCACCTGCACGTCCAGGGGCACGATGTCTTCTACTACAGCGGTGGTGACGTGGGTGCACAACGCTGGCAGCGAGTGCCTGCGCGTCCCCTGGTTCTGTCCGTGCCATGACTCTGCGCTCGAATGTTTGCTGGGAACGGGCCTCCATAACAATGGGTGCATTGTCGGCCCAAAACGGCACCTAGGAACAATGCATTTTAGTTGTTATGATGCATGTTTACGCGAAGGGGTGACCTGGAAACCGCGATCGTGCACGGCTAAGCGCGAACGGTTCCTCCAGGTCTGATGCCAGCCACATCACAACACACTCGTCCGGTCCAATAACCGCAGACGCTGTCTCACAACGCGCCTCCGTTCGCTCAATTGCGTCTTACTAACCCTCCAGTCAAGCCGCCCAACCCACGCAGCCCTGCCATGGACGCTTCGCGCTGCTGAAGAAACCCCGACGTGCCTGTTACGTCGCGTCGTGAGCTTGCCAAACTCAGACGGCCCCACCTCTCGACCTCGCTACCAGCACCACCCACGCGCCCAACCACCGTTGCGCACCACCACGTATGGCAGCAGTCGCTGTCCCGCAGTCTCCTCGGGTCTCTGCAAACATGGCAAATCGTCGCGTGCCGCTGGCGAGTTTGCAGAATGCCACCAACTCGCCCATACGCGCTCCTGTTGCCGGAGGAAAGCGTCAGCGCTCACACGCGAGCGAGCAGCGCGACATGACCTACGGCCAGCCTCCACAGAAGAAGCAGATGATCGAGGTTGACGACGCTGAGGCTCGCCGTCATGGACTTGTTCGTCGCAGCAACGCCCCTACTACGGCCCTGACTAGGAAGCTTGAAGCTGCCCGTGAGAACAAAGCACCACCCAAGCAGGTTGAGAAGGCACAGCGGGTTACCAACGACCTTGAGACTATCCGTCAATGGCAGAGACACTACCGCAAGCTGTTTCCGCAGTTCATCTTCTACTTCGACAGCGTCCAGGAGCCGCAGAAGGATAAGCTCATGAGTCGAGCTCGGATCCTTGGCTCGGTAAGTCAGACAGTCAACCGACTTGCTATATGCTAACGCGACTGAAGAATGATGTTACTTTCTTCTCTCGTGAAACAACTCATGTTATCACGACGCGTCCTATTCCGGCCGAACTCGATACCAGCTCATCCGCCCTCGCAAAGGGCACCGTCAACCCCGCCCAGTTAGAGAACAAGAAGTCCGTCTTCGACACCGCACTATCAAAGTCTACAGGTCGCCCTGATATACTCATCAAGGCTAGGGAGTTGGGCATGAAGATATGGTCGGTGGAGAAGCTTCAGCGTATGATCGACACCATGTTCAGCAAAGAGACGGGAGAAGACATTCAGTACACGACGCGTTATGCTGCTGTTACTGGACAAAAGGGTCGCCAGACGGACTTGCAGAGGCTGTTGCAGAATGAAAAGTTGGATCGAGACTATGTCATTGGTGCACAGGACATGGTACAGCTACGCGGCTACTATGTGTATGTACACGACATGGATGAGGTCACGCGGCCTGTCATGATCAGAGAGTACCAGAAGGTTGAGAAGGAGAAGGGCAAGTGGCCGCAATTCCGTGCCTCGGGAAATGGCAAGTGTCCCTTCGTAGAGGACCCTCACTTCGGGCGTCGCCAGCAGGAAGAGCATGAGGAACGCCGCGCACAGAGGGCTTTGGCGGCAGCTCCGCGTACGCGCGCTGCGTCAGCTATGGAAGAGCGGCGTGCTTTGGGCGAGAACAACAATCTAGCCCGACGGGAAACTGCCCCTGCTGTGGTCAGGAAGGAAGGACAAGAGGACGACGCAAAACCCTTGGATCCACCCAAAGGCCCGCCCTTGAAGCGCACCTCTACCGAAGGTCCTCCGCCGATGTTCGGCAGTGCTCAGGCAAGCATACGAGCAATGCCCCGTTTCATTGGAGGAGAGCCTGTGGCATCAGGTCTACATCAATCCAACATGACGTCTGCCATTCAGTCGCAGATGATCTCGTCGACGGCGGCCGCACCTCGTGCTGGTAACAGCAAAGAAGTCAATCAGTTGCAGCGGAAGGTTCTGGAGAAGAACAGCGTTACGTCAGCCAACAGTGCTTACTCGTCTGTCATGAACGATGTACGCGGTCCCCCGAACCCGGATCATGCCCAGCCGATGCGTGCTGCGAAGCGCAAGGCTCAAGAGAGCCTGAATCAGGCACAAGAGATTGCTGAGCAGGAAAGACAAGCCCGAAAAATGGCAGCCCTGCGTAGACGCAAGACTGCCGAAAAGGAGCTGAAGCCTGGTTACTGCGAGAACTGCAGGGAGAAGTTCAACGACTTCGACGAGGTACGGAAATCCCGTGATCTGGTTTATCACACAAGCTAACAGCACACAGCATTGTGTCACTCGCAAACACCGTAAGTTTGCCGTCACAAACGAGAACTGGGTAGAGCTTGACGCGCTACTTGCTCAACTCGATCGCCAATGAGCATTACGCACAGCATACGAATCCACGTTGCATTTCCACGGCGCCAACGCACGACTAATACCCACGACATGGCTTCCCTTCCGACTCCGTTCAACTGGCTGCGGCCCTCCTACCTGAGTCCGTGTACTTTGCAACCATCCGTTTCATAGCCTTTTCGCGACTTGCAGCATTTTCGAGGCGTATTTTCATCTTCATCTTGGTGGTTTGGTTTGTTCAGTTCGTTTCGGCGGCATTTTTGATCTTTGGAGACTGAAGTGCGTCAGTCCTTGTCTATACCATTGCATGCATAGGGCCATCCTCTCGCTCTCTTTGCCAGTTACTGTCGATTCTTAATCGGTTGCTACGTTTGAAACGCTGATGTCGAGTGATGGTGGCTTGATGACTATCTTGTCGAGAGGAGAGGCAAGAAAGCAGTGTGTACGTGCCACTTTAAGCCAGGCTATGTATCATTATCGTATTAGATATCTATAGCTGTATCGAATGCGATCAATGACACTGTTAACGATTGCTGTCCATCTTGAAAGGTGACGTGGTGGGCCTGGTGGGGCGTGATTGGTCGGTATGGCGTTCACACACGGGCGCGACTTCACATTGCACCACTTCTACAACAACGTGCGAGAAACAGGACTTTACCTAGTCAACATTAATACGTGCCCGAAATTGGCATCTGCGCTTGATAGAACCATCACTCCCGCCTTCATCACACTCTATCTGCGCCTGCCAGATCCTAGCTACCGCCTTCCATGTCTCAGTCACCAGCAGAGAAAGCGATAGAAGAGGATGACAAGACAGAAGCGCCATTGACTATGGCTGCGTCCGTCATCCTGACAAATTTGCCACGCGACGCATCGAAAGCCCTCGAGACAGCAGGGAACCTAGGAGTGGAGAAGAGTACGTACCGTGACGGCACCTACTCCCAAACTCGCCTCTCGTTGTGTTGACACTATTGCAGTCACTGTCCGCCTTCAGCCCATCGGCTCAGCACCCCATCTCAACCAGAGAGTATTCAAATTGTCGACGAACCAGCGCTTTGAGACCATCGTTCGCTTCTTGCGGAAACGGCTGGGGGTCAAGGAGCACGAGAGCGTGTTCTGCTACGTTGGTAGCGTCTTTGCCCCGGCGCTCGATGAAGGGGTAGGGAATCTCTGGACGGTGAGCTACTAAGACAAGGATACGACAACTAGAACAAACGCTGATCCTCGTGGTAGTGTTTTAAGCAGAATGAAGAACTCGTTGTAGGCTATGCAATGTCACCAGCCTTTGGCTAGTGACGAATTCAATGTCTCGATTAAATACATAGAACTTCATGTATGACTACAGCAGAGCAAGTATCCCCCGCCGTCTAAAACTAATCAGACCAAAACCAACGCAATTCGCTACCGTCGCAGCATAGGGTATGTAGTGTGCAACAAAAGAACGACCAACAATACAAACCAGGTTCACTCTCTCTCGTTCACAGCCTTTTCAAAGTCTTCGAAAACCTCCCTTGGCATAGGATACGTATGTTCCGGGGCAGGATACGCTCTGCTCTTCACTTCTATCTTGTATTGCTCAATGGCCTTGAGCGACTCCTCCCACACATTTCCGAATTTCTTGACAAACTTCGGCAGGAAACGACCTGGCGGGAAGTTGCCGAGCATGTCAACTTGAACCAGGACCTGACCTGAGCAGCCGTTGCCCGCCCCGATGCCAATGGTGGGAATGCTGAGCTTCTTCGTCACCAGTTCAGCAACCTCCGAGGGTACTGCTTCGACAACCGTGGCGAACGCACCAGCCTCCTGGACCGCAAGTGCATCCTCGAGGAACTTGGTTGCTGAAGAGGTGGTCTTGCCCTGGACGCGGAAGCCACCAAGAGCATTCTGTCGCTGGGGTGTAAGGCCAATGTGAGCCAGCACAGGGATACCGGCTCCGGTGATCTTAGCAATGGTTGGTGCCATATCTTTTCCGCCCTCAAGCTTAACCGCTTTAACACGACCCTCTTTGATCACCCGGATGGCGGAAGCAAGAGCCTGCTCAGGAGAAATCTCGTAGCTACCCATCGGTAGGTCTCCAACCTTGGCCACGTTAGTACATTAACAACATCTTTCACAGCCTATATATGCATACTGTAAAAGCACCTTTAGTAGCTCGTGCTACCGACTTGCAGTGCAGAATCATCTCATCGAGCAGCACTTCGCTCGTGTCGTCCATACCCATAGCGACCATGGCAAGACTATCGCCAACAAGGATGATATCCATTCCAGCATGGTCGGCGACATGTGCACTTGGGAAGTCGTGGGCAGTGAGAACAGTAATCGGTTCTTTCTTACGGTATAGACTCTGGATGGTGTTGATGGTGACAGGCTTTCGTGTTGTGAAAGTTGTACCGAGAGGCGAGTGTGAGCTCCAGCGAGCATTGATGATGGGCGCCAGCCTTGTCGGAACCGACACTGACGAGGATAATTTAGGCCGACATAATCGTGAAGCTATCCGGAGGGTGTTCATTGTGGCACGCGACACCACCAATGAGGTCAAAGCACAGAAAAGGGTGATGGTTGAAAAAAACCGACTTTTGTGAGTTGTGAAGTTTCGGTAGGTGGATCTGTAGAGAACTTTGTTTAGGGGCCGCTGAAGTCTTATATATGGCCGTGGTGTGGTGTACACATATCTTCGCTGAAGTCTCTCTCACGATGGAGCTCGGACGTTTTTGTCGGTCCAGTCAGTCCCTTTGTTAGGCCAGGACACCGATGCCTGGACTGCTCGGCTCGAGTCAACTAGGCTTGACGCGACGCCTGCGGTCATAATCAGCTATTCGTCGCAATACGAAGCCGTCGCCGTTCGGCTTCTGTACCACGTTGCTGAGCTGAGGTACTGCGAGAGTGAGGAGGGTCGACCGCAGATCCGAGGCCCTGGTCACACGCCGCCGAGGTTAGCAAAATCATCAGCTTCTACACCGTTAATATATGTAGTACATAGTCTGAGTACTCTATATTACTATATATTATGTAGTGAACCTCGCTATACTGGTCTAATATCTTCGCTAAAGCTATTTCCAGGCAGAAGGAAAGCGGTCAAGGGGCAAGATGTGAAAAAGGAACGTTCACGGAGGAGCCGCGGCGTTGGCGAGCTGCGATTGGGCTTCATTGCAACACAGAGCTGTGCACTTCACAAGGCCCGCTCGGTGGATTTCTCCATTATTGAGTGTTTAGAACGTGTCAAGACGTTTGACTTGGCTTTGCATTGCTAGACAAGTTCTAGCAACTACATACACTGCGATCAAGATAGGCGTCTGACAGGGCTCGATGGAAAGGTGTGACCATTGTCACGATGGTGTCAGACAGTTGAATGCATCAATCGCTATGTTTCCCTAGAGATGCGATCTTCAGAGACAAGGTGTAACAGCGTGGTTTAAATGCGCGCTTGCGCCCGACGTCGAGTACAATGCATGAAATGGCTGTGGCGTACGACGACTCGGCGAGGACTCCACCTGCCGCCGGGCTGAGCGGACGTGTACAAGCGCGACTTGCCGCCGACACAGGTGCTCGTGACGGTGGCTCGACCCAACCACTCCGTTTGAATCAGTGCCTTGACTCTTGCACCATTCCAGTTTGAACAGCGACGTCTACTCACGCACACATCAGGCTCTGCTTCGACGTCACCTTGCCAACGAAGCACCGACGTAGCACCTCTCAACCCCCGCATAGCCCCGCGAGCACACCATAGCTCACCAATACCTACGAGAACGCGACTGAACCACGATATCGTACGCTTGAATCCTCAAGCCTACACGCGCAACAAGAAGCTTTGGAAGGAGTCACGTACCGGAGAACGTTGCCATCATGAGTTCCCCGAAAAGGCGCATCGAGACGGATGTAGGTCAATGCTACTCAGGCTACATCAGGACATAGGCTAACGTAGGCTCTTCGCCGGCGACATAGGTTATGAAGTAAGCTACAAGCCTGTCGCGAGACGAGCGCTGCTAACAAAGACGCAGGATGTATGTTTCAGACGCACCTCCACACTAGGAGCCGAGCAACTGATACATGGCAGGCTCATGAGCGACTATGAGGTCACACTAGTCAACGATAACAGTATGCCATGCCTTCCCTCCTCAAAAAAGCTGCTGACAATATAATAGTGTTCGTTTCCTCCCTATTCCAGTTCCCGTTCTACTGCGACATCGTTGACACAAGGCAGGCAGGAGTTCTACGTCAGATTCAAGGGGCCCGAGGATAGTACGTCAGCCTCTACGACCACGCAAGTACCTGCTGACCATACAGCGCCTTTCCAAGGTGGACTCTGGAAGATTCACGTCGAGCTGCCCGATCAGTACCCGTACAAAAGCCCGAGCATTGGCTTCGTAAACCGCATCTTCCACCCAAACATTGATGAACTGTAAGTGACACGTGACAATTCAGAGACCGGGTCCTCTTTGCGGCATTCCTGTGCAAGTGCTGACATGTGTATAGGTCCGGTTCGGTTTGTCTTGACGTTATCAATCAGACATGGTCGCCCATGTACGATATGATCAACATTTTCGAGGTGTTCATTCCTCAGCTCCTCCGGTATCCCAACCCGACAGATCCTCTGAACGGCGAAGCGGCTGCGCTACTGATGCGAGAACCGAAGAGCTACGATGCCAAAGTGAAGGGTATATTGCAACGGCCGATGTAATGGGGTAAAAACGCTGATGAACATGACAGAGTATGTACAGAAATATGCCTCGAAAGACATCTCCGAAGACTCTGATAAGGACGACGATGACGATGATGATATGAGCTCAGTCGGTAGCTATGAATCTGGCGACGACGAAGCAGCTGGCAACATGGACGATATCTAACCATATCGTCCCCGGTGAGCATTCGGCCTCCTCTTGTTTCTCATTTTCCACGGCCTCAGACATCATCACACATGGGCGGACGTTCGAGGCGCATGCCGGCGCAAATACAGGTTGCTTTAATCCCTCGGGTATCGGGTTTGTAAACGGTTGTTGGATAAGCCTTTTTGTTTTCTCATTTTGTTTGTAATACAACAGACCTTGCGTATGTGAAACGGTATCATGTCTGGTCGGACTTGAACTCAACACAACGCTTGCACTTTGCTCTCACATATCTATATTTCAATATTCTACCCTTCAACTACTTGCTTCTTTTCTGTTTCTTCAGCGATGAGCCGCTTCTGGTCAGCTATTCACGCAATAAACACCTGGGCAGAGTTTTACACTCGATTGCACTCGCCTGCGTAGTTTGCTCAGGCTATTCTAGTGTCACCAGGATTGGGAACACTCAAGCAGCAACTCGAGCGCAGAATCTAGGCGCAAGCTAGCTTCTGGCAGCAGAAGATGTATCGTCCACTGACTACCATCACCGATATGGAGAACGATTCTCGCTAGCGAAGCTCCACGTCAAACGCCAACGTAGAGGCGAATGACCTTGGACAAGCGCAAAAATACAGGACGAACACCTCAAACTACTTCAAAATTCTAGGGTTTACCTACAACGCGACTACTAGCCTGCCAGAGTTCCCAGTCTGAATGGGCACAAACAGTGAAGGGAGCAGTGGCGTCACGTTGTACATGGGGCTAATCACGCCGGCTTGCCTTCACTATGAACGTCTTGTTTTCGTGTTGCGCGCCCGCTTTCTGCCGTCGATCCCTGTTTGTATATAAACAGTGTATCACCATGACAATAACAGTAGCAACCGCGCCAGATGCACATTTGAAAGGCCGCCACAAGTACGCAGTCAAGCACCCCGGCTGCCTCAAAACTGAAAAAGCTTTCACATCTCAATACAGTCCAGATGGCGCCAACATTTGGTCGGGGAGGTCGACACACTGCTCATCGCAACGCTCGAGATGAAGAGCCTCGCCACGTCTCGTCTGCTAACAACACCAAACTTGGTCGTCACAGCCATCACACATCGAGTGTACGTGAGGGCGACCGGGCCAGGCAGACACAGCGCAAGCGTAACAACCGAGACCGCCGCAACAAGCTCAAAGTGCCGCGTAGTCCGAGCCCAACGGTGCGCCGTGGTCGTCTCATAGATCGCATGACGAACTGCCACACAAGTGAAGCTCTAGATCCCGCCAACGACAATCACGCTACAAGCTCACTTTCTCGACCTCAGCAGGGTTGCTGCTACCAGAAATCCAATGCAAACATCCACAACAATGGCTTCAGCGGAGATGGCGAGCAAGGCAAAGCTCCTCATACTTACAGTGACTCCAGCGACAATACGGGCATGGTTGTTGACACTTTCGCTGATCTCTTCGGCCCTGAACCTCCTCTACCTCACCAGCCTCGACTGTCAGCAAACGATAAGTCCGTACAGTATGGCTCTACTAGTGACAGTTCTGCTCGTACCGGTTCTGCTCGTGACTTGTCCTTCAACCTGAATCTGCACCCTCTTCGTCCTGTCCAAGCAGCGACCAGGCGTGAGCCGATCCGCATGATCAACACGTTCGCTTCACACGAATCCAACGCCAGTCTCCTGACATCTGGACCTGTGCCTAGCGTACCTTCCACACCACCAGACAAAACTTCTGAGCCAAAGAAGCATCCAATCAACCCATACAAGGGCAAAAACCTAGTCATGAGGCGTGTGCAGAACAAGAAGCTACAAAACCTTCTGCTGGACAAGCCTATGCCAAAGCCGAGGAAGAACCTGGATCGCATGGTGCTCAAGTGCACGGGAAAACGGGAAATCCGTTGAACTGACATCCATCTGCGGTCGATGGTGTTCGGATGACGAGCGAGCATGATTGTCAACAATCAAGTAAGTGGAACCTAGAGACTTCGGTTGATTATTTCGTTGTATTTAACAGTCACTTCAATAGGTTTCAACCCTACCAATATGGAAAAGCGAGTGCATCTAAGACTCATATTGATTTGACTGTTGCAAACTCTGCGAGCGAGTCGCTACATCATTTTGATTACGGAGTTGGGGAACATCATGAGCTTAGTGGAACACAGGGTTTTGGTGACGTATGATTTGGAGACCGGACATGCTTGTCTGAATAAACAGGGCCTGCTACTTTTGAGTCGTGGACACATGTTCGAGATCAGAGGGTCGTAAAAACAGACGGACAGAATTTCTTTTCCTTTACAGCATCATCTGTCTGTGGGTTACCCACCAGATATCTTGACTCAGAATTGGAACTCGGTACCACAGCATTTCATGCACCCCTCCACATCGTTATTGGATTTTGCTGTGCACAGTGAACCGTTAAAACTCATCCAAACTTTTCAGCAGCGCTAAGGCAAACTTTGTCCATAGATGATAAGCTCACTCGTGCTCCATACACCACCATTGTACATCAGACCGGAGTATACCGAAAGATGCATTTGTCTTTCTCCATCGTTGCAACTACGTTGCTGCTCGCTGCACCTTCGCTAGCATGGCTACCAAACGACTGTCTCCCTTGCGCTCTGCTATGCAAATACAACAAGCAAGGATGCGAGAAAGTCAACTGCTTCAGAAAAGGGCCGGACGGGGTAAGTAGCCTCTGTAGACTGAGTACCTACTAGGCTTTGTACGAAATTTGTCGACTGACAATTACAGGGCGTGGTCATCTCCATATGCGATCTCATACTTCACAGGAGATTTGCTGAAGACTCTCAGGCTCGTATGCCTGCGATCGCTATACCAACAACTATAATCACTGCAGTTAAAGATGGTCCGGCGACTGAAACGGAACGTGCGAGGCTTGACCACATTGTGATCAGCATGGCCTAAACTATAGCTGCTCTTGAATGCAATCATCACGAACGTTCCATCTCTAAGTATAATATGTCATTCTCGAGAGCTGTTCATAAGATCGATCGTCGCGGGCTGCCCATCGTATCGACGTTTCGAGGGCGGACTATTCGTCGGACCGATGCGCCTTGGCAGCTCCTCATGTTCTGGAAGTTTCTGCCTAAGCTCCTTCGTATTTCAACCTCGCATAACTTCCAAGCACCTCTTTCTCTTCAATCTTGTACTGGCTCAGCGCTTTTGTTTCGACCTTTAATCATTTATTATCTACTTCTGTAAGTTACACATTGCTCCCTACCTCGAATTACAGGATGAGACACCAGCTGGCACCAGTCTGAGAAGACTTGTACTCTTTGCATGCGGAACAGCTTCCCGGTCCACCAGACCACCTCTGATATTCTAAATTACCTCAATTGAGCAGACGATTTCCAAGAGGCGCGCTGAGCTAACAGATTGAAGTAACAGAACCAATACTGGTCGCACCCTACCTTTTCTGCGATGGTTCTCCACAACCCCAACAATTGGCACTGGGTGAACAAGGATGTGTCGGGCTGGACACGCGAATACCTCGATACCGAGCTTCCACAAATCTCTGCCGAACAAGATGGTGTCACTGCGAAGATCGACAAGGTCGCTAGCATGGACGGAGACGTCGATGTGAGCCAGCGCAAGGGCAAGGTCATCACCCTGTTCGACGTCAAGCTCAAGCTGGAGTACTCTGGTAAGCACATCCACTCTCTTCTCGATTGCTCAGCCGGCTGACTCAGTCGGCAGGCAAGAACAAAGATGGCGAGGAGACCAGCGGCACTATTACGATTCCCGAGGTTGCACACGACACGGAGGAAGACGAGTATGTCGTATGTTCCCTTCGCTCACAACCCCGTCATGATTTTGTTCATACCTCTGGACCACATGCTAACGTCAATCCAGTTTGATGTAGATGTTCATGCTGAAGACAGCAGCAAACAACCCGTAAAAGATCTTGTACGATCCAAGATCGTCTCGCAGCTACGCCAAAGCCTTGCAAAGCTTGGCCCAGCCATCATGGCTGAGCATGGCAAAAACATCCAGCATGCGCCGGGCTCTGATCCATCGTCCAGCTTCACAACTGCGAAGGTCTACTCGAGCTCGAGCGTGAATAAGTCGACATCTTCAAAAACGGAGAGCAGTTCTCAGAAGACGAGTACTGGCTCGGTTGTCAATGTTACCACTATTAACGACAGCACTGAGTTCCGTACTACAGCTGCCGAGTTGTACCAGACCTTCACCGATCCTCAGCGCATCACGGCGTTCACTCGTGCGCCACCAAAGTCCTTCACAGGTGCTAAGCCAGGCGGCACCTTTGAGCTGTTTGGTGGTAACGTGAGCGGGGAGTACACAGAGCTGGAGGAGCCAAAGCACATCGTCCAGAAATGGCGACTTGCACAATGGCCTGCTGGCCATTACTCGACTTTGTCGATTTGGTTTGATCAGAACGATGTCGACGCAGTAACAGTCATGAGGGTGGAGTGGAAGGGCGTTCCAGTTGGCCAAGAAGAGTCGACGAAGACCAACTGGGGCCAGTACTATGTTCGGAGCATAAAGACCACCTTTGGTTTTGGAACTGTGCTGTAAGCTGGCGAAGGATAAAGTATCGTGACTACCTGGAATATGGAGTACGAACTTTCCGAACGATTTATGATTGCTCACGAAGTGATGGATGTGAAGCCGAAGAGGTACACAGCTACAGATAAAGACGATAGAATTATACCCCTTTACACGCCATCTCCGTCTTGACCGTTATTCCAGTTCGGGCTTCTCTAATTCGCCCATCCATCTCTTGATCTATAGCATGGCAGGGATTAGTATTCAATGTGTATTCAAGACTTCGATTCAGCCAGCTGTTATAGAAAGTGACTTATGGAGGTATACAAAGTATTTCAACTTTAATCTCAGCGCTTTACTGTCTGATCTTGCGTGCTTCACTGTTACTTGTGGAGAGGTGCTGCCGGAAGAAGGATATTAGGATCCACGTCGATTACTTACCCCCTGTTATATTGTAGGTAATCAGACAGTCAGCTATCGATGTTATCGCCAGCTTTCGTCATCTCCCAGAAACAGGCATAGGTAATTCGCCAGCAGTTACAAGGGTGATATTGCTGCGTACCTAGGTAAGGATGTGAGCCAAGTATTGCACCACGCAACAGCAAAGTAGTGAAAATGCAGGAAAACTCTATAGAATACTTTTTGCCTACAACATAGCTAGTGCTTAACTGAGTCCTAGCCTTAGGTATTATGATAGCTACAAGTTCTGTGTTAAAGTTGGTCGAAGTTGGTCGGCTTAAAGGTTGCTTATCCGCCGTTTTTCCTGCAACGTGAGAGGCAAGCTCACCAAGCTCAAGGCGAAGCTTTCGCTAGCGCGGGACAGCCCCAGACCTTCGGCTTCGTTGGGTTGAAAGCCGCGAACCCTGCCATCTCCCAGGCAGCTTCAATGACACCGTCGGCGCCTTTCAGATTACTCTCAATTTCACGGTCTGAATAGGGTTTGGCTGTTTAAACCCCGTCACGGCCGCAATGTATCGTCCTCTGGAAAGCTCCGGGAGCATGCCCATGACGTCCTGGATCGACTGGAGATGACAGTGGACTTAGCCGTTTAAGGAAGGTAAAAACACCTGGTTATCGCAACACGGCAGCATTGTGGAGTTTCTTTCAAGATGCGTATAAATTGAGCGTCTGGGCTGTTGTAAATTCACGCAAGGCATCCAGCACTTGGCTTGGACTTGGACTCGGACTTGAAGTCAATTCGTCTATTGCACGACCGGCCAGAACGCAGTAACTTTTGCCATGCTGAAGCTTTACGCTACGGTGCCTTTGTTGGCGGCCAGCTTCGTTTCAGCACAGTTTGTGCCGGAACCTTCAGATCTCACGACCAAGGAAGGCTACGCGGGCATCAACGTGCGCTACAAGGAGGTTCCTGACGGTATCTGCGAACTCGACCCCAACGTGAAGAGCTACTCTGGCTATGCAGATGTTGGCAAAGACCAGCATGTCTTTTGGTGGTTCTTCGAGGCACGCAACCAAGACCCGAGCGAAGCGCCCTTGACTGTCTGGGTGAGTACTCCTCAAGTTCTACTGTAGATATATACTCATAGTACGTGTAGATCAATGGCGGCCCCGGCAGCTCATCCATGATCGGGCTCTTCCAGGAATTAGGACCCTGCGGTGTCGGACCAGATCTCAAGCCATTCAACAACCCTTACTCGTGGTCCAACGCCAGCAACATGCTTTTCATCGATGAGCCTACGAACGTTGGGTTTTCGTACTCAATTCCGATACCAGGATACAAAGATGATAGCGGGTACATTATCCAGCTTCCGAACGCAACTTGCCCAGACTATGCAGAGTCCTATGGGACGTGCGGCACATACTCCAAGGCTGACCTCACCTTGACGGCAAACACCACTGCGGGGGCTGCACCCAACATGTGGAAGACTCTGCAGGGGTTCATGGGCGCCTTTCCTGAGTACTCACGCAACGGCTTTAACTTCGCTACGGAAAGCTACGGAGGGCACTATGCGCCTGTTTTCAACGGTCAGTATGCCTCCATGAAACATACGATCTTGCGACTGACATGTTACAGCATACTTCCTTGATCAGAACAAGAAGAACATCACCGGAGCCCACAAGATCGACCTCGAGAACGTCTTGATTGGCAACGGTTGGTTTGATCCCCTCATACAATATCAAGCCTACTACAACTTTTCTGTTTCTCCGGGTAATACATACAACTACGACCCGTACAATGCGACGGTCAAGGCTGAGTGGTACAACAACCTGTACGGTGCGGGCAACTGCTACGATCAGACCAAACAATGCTACGAGACTGGAGAGAACGCAGTTTGTGCTCGCGCAGACAACTTCTGTGCAGAGAAGGTCGAGAACATGTACGACTTGTACAGCGGGCGGGACGAGTACGACATGCGGTACCTAATGCCCGATCCGTTTCCTTACTCTTACTACGTCACCTACCTGAACACGCCAGAAGTGCAGAAAGCAATTGGCGCGTATCAGAACTTCTCTGAGAGCTCAGGTACGGTGTCTGCGGCGTTTGGCAACACTGGCGACGACGATCGCGAGTCTGGGACAATCGAGGCGTGCCAGAAGCTGCTCGCGGCAGGCGTGCAGGTGATGCTGTACTATGGAGACGCGGATTACAACTGCAACTGGTACGGTGGACAGGTTGTTGCAGACGAAATTGCAGCCCCCGGCTACGACACGGCAGGATTCGTCAACATCTCGACATCAGACAAGATTGTGCACGGCCAAGTCAAACAGTCGGGACTGTTCTCGTTTGTCCGCGTGTACGAGTCAGGCCACGAAGTACCGTTCTACCAGCCGCTGGCGTCGCTGGAGATATTCGAGCGCGCGCTGAAGCAGGTGGACATTGCCACGGGCGAATGCGCAGTGGACGCTAGCTACAAGACGGTGGGGCCGGCGACGAGCACGTACCGCGAGGGCAATGCCACGATGCAGTTTGAGGTGACGCCGCAGAACGCGACCTACAACACTGCGCTGAATGCTCCAGACGCGGCGCCAACGTGGACGGCGCAGGCTGGGGCGAGCGCCAAGGTGAAACGGTCAAAGAGGACATTGGGACGGCCAAGCATGTCGCTGCTGAGAAGGGGCTCTGCGTGAAGGGCGAGCAGCACCATAGATATCGATAACGGGCAATGGAGATGTTATGACAGTGCGTGCAAGACCAGTCTCGGTGCAACATGCAGGCGGGCCGTGCAAGACAGTCTCAAGGCGGGCCGTGCAAGACAGTCTCAAGGCGGGCCGTGCATCAGGGCGCGACTCGACGCTGTGGTGCGGCACTATGCGTTAGTCAGCTCGCACAACGTTGGCGCTAGTGACGGGCGCGCGGAGGGTTCGAGGTGTCGGCGTCAGTCTGGAGCCGAATTGGCGCGCTGCTCAGTTGCGCTGCCTAGTCGCGCTGGTGAATGCGCCGACCTCACGGCGACGGAGCTGAGCAGCGGCGGGCAGGGGCGCGAAACAGCTGGCAGCAGCGGCGGCGTGCTGGGCGGGCGCTGGTATGATGACCACGGCTAGCCATCCCTGCATGCGGGATGCATGAAGCCTTGGTTGGAAGTTGGAACCGTGGGCGTTGAGAATCGCATCCTCATCGCGGGACGGGCACCGCACACGAGCTCGGCCGCCTCCACCACGCCGCGCACTCGTCTGCACGCCCGCCGCCCGCCGCCCGACCGCAGCAGCCAGCAGCACCAGCAGCCAGCAGCAGAAGCAGCACCAGCACCAGCACCAGCACCAGCACCAGCACCAGCGCCGCCCGCCCCACCCGTCCTCGCCAGCTCGCAGCATCGTGCGACGCCTGAGGCGCGCAGAGTTCGACGCCCCAATCGCGGCCGATCCGCCCCCCCCCGCGCGTCCTGCCTCGACACAGTCTGCCATGGTCGCGTCTGGCGCAGGGCCTCGCTGAGGCGTCTCCGCCGCTCACTAACCGCGCCTCTGCCACGCTCCCTGCCGCCGCGCCGACGCAATAGCGGCCGACGAGCCCGCCCACCATCCCGGCATGGCGCCGTCGAACATGTTCTCATACCTCAGGCCGGGCCATGCAAAGCGCAATGCCTCGAGCCTGGCCGCGCCCGACCCCGTCGCCAGCCCCGCCGCCCTGCCGCTGCCCTCGCCGTCGCACACCGAGTACGTCGCATCGCCACGCCCTGCCGACGCCGCCTCCCTCGCCGCCGCCGAGCCCGTCTCGCCCTTCCCGCCGCAGCTGCCCCCCATTGCGCGCGTCGCCTCCACGCTGGACCCCGCCGGGCTGGGCATCTCCCACAAGCCAGACCCGCCACACGCCCCCGAGACGCCCTCGCACTCGTTCACCCACCTGGCCCCGTCGCTCACGTCGCCCGCCTATGCCAGCCACTCCAAGTCGCAGACCTCCCTCATGAGCGGCCTGACCGAGAAGCTGTCCGGCAGCTCCCGCGCGTCCCCCGCGCCCACCTCTGCGCCCACCAAGTCCAAGTCACGCCTGAGGAACCCCATGTCCCTGCTCATGCGGCGCCGATCTGGCCAGACCCTCGACCCCCTCCACGACGAGTCGCTGGTCACACAGCGCTCGCCCTCGTTCATCCCCCCGCTCCGCGACAACTACGACCCCAGCATTCGCGGCAGCATCATCCACGACTTCAACGCCCCGCGTCTGAACCGCAACTTTTCCTACAACAATGCCTACGGAACCAGCCCTGTCCCGCCAGCTACCCCGGCCGACATGGGTCGCGTCAGTCCGCCAAAGGTTGACAAAGAGCACACCCCTGTCTTCCACGAGCACTTTGACGACGACACCAGCTACGAGCAGTCACAAGCCGCTGTCCGAGCCGAGCAGTTGGCAAACAACGACTTTGTGGCCCGCAACTCGATGCTGCTACTGTCTGAGCCCTCGCCTCCTGAGAACACACCCGCTCCTGTGTCTGCACCTGTGTCTGCACCTCTACCTGCGCCTGCACCTGCACCTCCACAAGACACTAAAGAAGCAGCATCAGACACATCTCTCGAACCTCCTGCGCAATCCACGTCGCCCCCTCCTCCGCCCCCCTACCAAGCCATCGATCTTGTCTCGACAGTCCTCTCTCCCGTCGAGGAAGTGCCCAGCCCTACGTATGCGCCAACAGACGACATGCCCAAGTCGAAGAAGTCGACAAAGTCGACCAAGAGCCCTCCACCATCGAGGTCGCGAGCGACTTCAGTCACAGATCCCTCGTGGCAGCCCGCTGGATTGCCCGCACACCTCAGCAGTCGAGCCTCAAGGTTCAGCTTCCAGATCAACGGTGGCAGTGACTCGACGCAGGAGCACGTCATGGAGGAAAGACACAGGAAGAAAGCAGCCGAAAAGGCGTCCAAGCAAGCGCACTCTTCGAACACCATCGAGGATGAGTACGATGAGTACGATATGGACGACGATTACGACATGGATGGCGGTTTCGAGGAAGAAATCCCCATGCTGGGAGAAGAAGATGACTTCAGTGGTTTGGGGAACCAGAACATCAATCATGGCATTAATAGCTTTGACTTTTCGACACTGTCCATCAATCCGGGTCAGATGAATAACATGGGCATGGTATCCAACGACCAGCTTCAAGCTCCGTATGATACGAACGGCAATCCTATAGGGTTTGCAATGTCTGGAGGGGTGCAGCAGATGCAGTCGAGCGAAAACCGCGTGTATTTGAACCCTGAAGAGGATGACGACGACGAGATACAGCCAGCACAAGCATATGGTCTCCAATCACATGTTCACATACCCATGCAGCAAACTGTCGGGAATCTAGGCCATCCAGGAGCATCTTCCAGTAGCGATGCGAGTCCAGGACACCTCAATCTCGATGACGACATGTATTTCGACGACGGTCTGATTGGCGAACAAGATCTTGATGATGCGCCTGCGTTCGATGAAGAGACATTTGATGATCCCCAGGGTCCTCTATACGAACGCAAAATGAAAGAAGCACCCGCCGAAGAGGCACCCTCATCACAACCTCTACAAGCGCTGCCTTCAGAGACAGGATATGAAGCGGATGACGATACTCTGTCCAAGCACCTGGAAAAGTCAGAGCCTTCCTTGCAACACAAAACGTCAATCGCGCATGCGCCAGCTGGACCAACCATGTTCAGCTTCGATGACATGGGCTCGTACCACACAGCGCTCGTTGATGCTGCGAACCGTGCGGAAGCCGAGGGGCGCTTCGCACGAAAGGCGAGTGTTGACGTTGGCAACACCAGCTCTGAACTTGATGAAGCCTCGTCAGTCAGTCACTCACGTCCAAGCTTGGTCCCTGATGAAGGTCATTTCAGCCTGGACACGGTCGGCTTCCCACTTGACGATGATGTCTACGGGACAAACATGAGTTTCCAGGATGATTATGACTACAGCGAGTACGATTCGGCTCTCGAAAACGACCCCATGATCGCCGCTGCCAATGCTGAGGCGCTGGCCTACGATGACGAAGGGTTCTACGGGAGCGAATTCGGCTTCTACGCTGCAGCCGGTGACGCACAGGGTGAATGGGGCGGCGTTTTCGCCTCCGGGCTTAATCGCGCTGTCAGCGGGCGTAATGTGATGAGAGAGCCTAACCTGACACCCATTACCGAACGCAGCGAGTACAGTACTCGTAATTCGTTCATCAGTCTGAATAATTTCCGCGACGGGTCACTGCCGATAGCCAGTCCTGGCCTCGCTCAGCTGGCGCGTCTCAGCCCATACGGATGGCCTGCTGAAGAGGAGGATATGAGTCTCGATGCCTTGATGAAGCTGAGGAAGGGAGCGTTTGGTGGCAGCGCATCGAGTTTGCCTAGCAGTACTGCAAACAGCCCCCGCAACCCATCGCCATTTGGCATGCAGTTTGCGCCAAGAGCCGGTAGCGCAGCCGGCAGTCGCATGCAAGAACATTACGGGAGCGAGATGGAGAGCGACGAGTCGAGGAATCTTGCAGACAACTTTGACGACAATGTGGAGTACGACGAGGGCCTGATGGACGCAGTCAACAGCGCTTTCGAGGACGAGGACGAAGGCCGTAGCGATGGAGACGAGCGCCCCGAGAGCCCAACTCTCACTGTGAGCGACTACAACTCGCTGTCGAGCCCAGTTGGGCACCACGACCTACCGCCGTTCTCGCCACCGCCGCGACCTCAGATACTGCAGATGCAAAGCCTGTACATGCAACCCCCAACCAACCCCGCCTCCGCTATAAAGTCGCCCGCAAGCATCGCCCTCCCAATGTCGCCGTTCGGCATGCCGCTCCCCTCGCCCTTCACCATGAGCAAACACCCCGCCTCCCCCCCGCCCATCGACACCTCCCTCTCGTCCCCCGCGGCAACCTCCTCCACCGGCCCCCGCCGCCAGTCCGTCGGCTTCGCATCCCCCATCTCGGCCTCGTCGCCCATGACGCCCAACGGCAGCGGCTGGCGCGCCGGCCACTCGCGCAAGGGCAGCGCCGCAGACAGCGTGACGTATGTGCGCGAGCACGACGAGGCCGGCGAGGGCCGCTGGGTGCTGGAGCGGCGCCGCACCGCTGAGAGCGGCGAGCTGGAGCTCATTGGCCGCGAGATTGTCGAGGGCGGCAGAATTTGATACCCGCTGATGTGTGGCACGACGTGGTTTGCTGTGGCATTTGACGGCGTTTGGAGCGATGGTGTTTTTGGTTTTTTGCAAGAAAAGTAGTAATGCTGCGATGATGGGACGGGCTGGCCCTTGTTACCGATGATAGATAGCATAGCATAGCATAGCGTAGCGTAGATCAATGATGACACTGCAGTCACTACTGTGAAACCATCCATATCCTCTGCCTCTGGCATACATAGCTCGGTCGTACGTCTTGGTGTTTTGGTGGTCGGGCGTAGATCATTATGCGAATCGATCAGCGCAAAGGCGTAGATCACCTGCGACACAACTGCATGGCGCGCTCCCTTACGAGATGGGAATACATTTGCGTGCTATGATGCGCTATGCTCAACCAAAACGCCCCAGATCATCGAGTTGCTATATCCCAAAACAATACAACGCCACGGGGGGTAATCCAAGTCCAATCCACACGTTGCCTCGCCACACCACACCACACCACACCACACCACACCACACCACACCACACCACACCACACCACACCACACCACACCACACCACACCACACCACACCGCCTATACCATACCGTGCCTTCCCTGATCCAAACCATTCGTATATCGACATTGCGTGCACCCGCGGGCTACCCCACAACAGCCTTCATGCTTAGCCGCTCCAGGAACCCGCTCAGGTCCTCTTTCCGGATCTCAATGACACACGCCTCAAACGAGTCCATGCGCACGCGCGCGCCCGTCTCGCGCACCACCTCCTGGAACGCGTTGCCGAAGCGGTTGCGGCCCGCGCCGGCCTTGAGGTCGTCGTCGTCGTCGCTCTCGCTGTCGTCGGACTCGTCGTCGTCGTCGTCGTCGTCGTCCTCGGTGTCGTCTTCGACTTCGTCTTCGACTTCGTCTTCGTCCAGCCCCGCGGCTTCGAGGCGCAGCCGCTTCGCTTCTTTGCGCTTTTGCTGCTCGGCGGCTTTCTTGGCGCGTTTGTCTTCCTTTTCCTTGGCTTTCTTGTCGCGCTTCTGCAGGCGTTCCTTTGCGGACTCGGTGGCGCCGCCGCCGCCGAGGCCGACGACGACGTACAGGCCTCGGCTGTCGTCGAGGCCGGCCATGACGAGTTCCGAGCCGCGGTTCTTGCCCTTTGTGCCGTTGAGCTCGACGATGGCTTCGGCGATCCAGAGGGCGAGTTTGGTGAGCGCGCCGGGGTGCGTGAAGAGTTGGACGTCGGGGCCTTCTTTCACAACGGCCATGCGGAAGGCGCGGAGATGTCTGATTTGCTTCTTCTCGATCAGCGCGGTGCCTGTTCGTAGGATGGCGCGGTGGAGATGCTGCGCTGTGGAGATGTGCTGGACGAGCTTGTCGATCTGGCCCAGGGCATCGTAGGCTGTCCAGAAGCGGGCTACAACATGTTCCTGCGCCTCGTCTTGCTCTTCCTGGGTTGCAGCTGCAGCCGTGTCGCCGTGATCGTTGGTGCCGACGAAATTAGTCGGCTCGAAGGAGGACTGGGCGAGGGATCTCGCGTCGCCGACTTCAAGGATGGCGCCGAGAATGACGGCTGCGTCGACTGCAGAGAGGCACGCTTTCCAGCCCCAGCAGCGCACGAAGCCCCACCCGTCCTTCATATCACCGCCTCGCGGTGGTGGAGGCACTAGACCGTCAAGCCCATATTGTGGCGCGAACTTCAGTAGACGTTCTCTTAACCCGCGTTTGAGCTCCATGTCCATGTGTGTGTAGTTTTGTTTGCACTCAGATAGGGAAACACCCATCTTTGCAAGTAGCTTGTTCAACCGCTTTTGCCCTTGTTCACTCCACATGTGCAGTTTTGCAGATAGATAGGGCGAGTGTTGCATGCTTTCGTAGAGAGACCAATGTCGTAATAAGAGGAATCGTGGTTCTGGCGACAGCCGTATCGACTTGTCCGTTGCTGATCGTGCACTTGTGGGAATCACACCGCTCGCGTCGCCCAAACTTGCGTCGCGTGCTACGCCTTGGGGGTCTGTAACGGGGTTCAGCCGGCGTACTTCGTCTCTGAAGACTGAGCGGATTTGCTCTCCTCGATTGCCGTTCCAGCCTGCAGATCCACCAGCCGTCGAGAGGGGGTTCAATCCGACGCCGCTTCCTGTCCGGCCATACAGTTCCAGACTGCTCACGCCAACTATTGCATTCCAGAGGAGATCATTATCTTCGCGGCCGAGTTCCGAAGCCAGGGCGTAGACGAGGGAGGAGACGGGTTCCGCATACGAGGCGCCGAGTTGGTAATACTTGTCGAGTACATTAGTGTACTTGTTCCGCATGACCATGAGCTGTTTTCGCAAGCTCTTGACCGAGTTCTCTTTGGGTGGTACTATCGATGGAGAGGCTGAGCGGCTGCGCGAATCTGATCGTGAGAAGTCCGAGGATCCGCCAAGCTGGTTCTCAATCATTAGACCTCGACGCGCCGGCCTTCGATCTGGAGACGAGGGTATCGAGCCTCCCTAGCCGTGTGTCAGTGCCGCCAGTCCAGTACTGCGGGTGTGTCTTACTGAATTGCTTCGTATCCTCTGCCGGGGCCGGTCGCCATCTGACATTTCCTCGTCAGAGTCGTCTCTGTCGCTCCATGATTTTCTTTTCTTTTGCGCCTGCCCAGAAGCCGGTGCGTTCTCATCGTGATCGTCCGCCTCGTCGTCTGAACCAGCATCCTCCCCTACTTCTGGCATCTCTTCGAGTCCGCAGTAGGCTTCCCTTTCTGCTTGAAGCTCCTCCTCGATATCTCCGTCGTCAAAAACTATGACACCCCCTCTTAGACCGTTGTATGACTGCGTTATCCTGCCCTTCTCTACGCCAGGTTGCCGCCGTACCAGTTCTCCTGTTGTCGAGTCCTCGCTGATGGGTGTACCAAACACATTCGCCAGGTTCCAAGGCCGTCTGGCGTCAAGGACCCAGACCTCAACATCTCCGGTGCCTCCCTGACCGTTCTCGTCATTGTCCATACCCAGGATCTCTTCCATGTCAATCATGCCTCCAACACCCAAGCACACGACAACACCCCCACTTCCACCGTCCGTCGTCCGCATAGGCCGTACCAGCTCGTCTGCCGCGCGTGATAGGTCGCCATAGCCAGCAATTGGTTGTATCTTGTGCGGTATGTAGTCGCGCTTTAGTAACGCGGTGAGTATTCGACACGCACATAGCGCGTCCGGTTCGAGGGCGACGAGGAGGAGCACAGGAGGGGCTGCAGCGTGCGTTCGCTTTATGAGGTTCTGGTAGAGGTGCGCTATGAGGTTTCGTGGGAGGTACATGTTCGCGGCGCGCGGTGTATACGGGCGTGCTCGGCGTCCGTGATCTCGAGAATGTCGCGCCGGAAAGACGCGTAAAGAGGTTTGCGGGGGTATCAAGGTAAATCGGGGGTCATTGCGTCATGAGCATGCTACAAAAGAATAAAGCAGCACTTGCGAGGCTGACAGCGCGAGGAGAGCAGATCGTATGCTTCGGGCAGGTGCTTGCACGATATCGTGACGCTGCCATATTGATTCCACGACGCGCGAATCACGCTAGCCTGGCTTGGGATGGCGCGGCCTTGACGTGAACGTGCTCTTCCGCGTCGATCACGATCGATCATCACTCTCTCATCGTTGAGACTCGCAGACGCGCAGTTCATAAGAAACTTTTCATTTTTTACCAATCACTACCTTCCGTCTCAAGCCGGTCGTCTTTACTGTCCAGCTGTAGATGCAAAGAGCAATAAATGCATCGCGCAACTACATGCTTATATAGCCTATGCTCGCCCATGACTGCCGGTAGCATACGATGTACTAAAGAGCGTACACACAGCAGATTTCCACCTTCATGGTCATGTGGTGTCACTTAGAGGCTGTGTTCGATAGCATCGCCGTAAGCCTGCATATCCTTGCGGTCAGGTCCTGGAGCCTCCAGCTGGACTAGGGACGAGACGATGTCGAAGCGGTGGTCGAAGTTCTTGCCGTGTGCGTCTCCCCACTTCGTCAGTCCCGGATGCACGATGAACGCCACGATTCCTTCCTCGGTGTCTTCGCCATCGGCGTCAGGCACAGGGCTCATGCTGTCCTTGTCGAATGTCGCTCCAGCGGAGGGATACGTGATCTGCAGACGAGAACGCTGAGAATACATCTGAAGCGCCAGTGCGAATGCTTTGTCAACGATAGCGTCAATCTGAGGAGGCACCGTTGCCGCAGAAATCCTTACAACATATTCTACGATGATGTAACAGACATGACGTCGAGCCTCGATCATGGCAAGTTCACACTGGTTGTACTGGTTGTCTGGCTTGGGCTTGCCCTCGAACACAGCAGTGATATCGGCCTTTGTTGCTAACTGCTCCGCCGTTGTATGTCGCCAAGTCTCACAAAGTGGGGATGGAGTTGGCCACATGTGTGCATGGTGGCTGCCGAAGATACCTTTCCAGACTGCGTTCAGATCTTCAGATCCTCTTCCGAAGATAGCGAAGGGGCTCTGGAAGACACAGTCGGCGAGTACGCACCATACCCAAGCTTCGACCAGACACTTCTGACGAGCTCGACCCTTCCAGTGGTGTTGACCCACATTGCGGAGCAGAGCAGGCGTTCCGGACATAACGACGATATCCTTGTTGGGGGAGAACTGGATGGTGCGACTCAGCGTCTTGACAAGGGCGATGAGGTTGCGGAACTCCTGGCCGAGCTGCTCGTCAGGAATCGCTTGGACCTTGTCGAGCTTAGCAAGCATCTCCTTCTGTAGGACTCGAACTTGATCACGCAGGGCGCTGGCTTCCACGGCGTCCGCGGTCAGATGATCCAGGACAACTGAGATCGTCTCGGCAGTCTGCGCGTCCCATTGCATGCCTCTGCTCTGTACGAATGGTTGAATGACTTTGTTGACGATGAAGTTGTATCTCGATGACACATAGTCCAAGCGATGCTGGAGGTCCTTCTGCTCGTATTCAAGCCTCTCGTACTGTAGCTTCATCTCATTGTTTTGTCCAACAGAGTGATCGCGCTGTTTCTTGATGCGTAAAGCCTCCTTGTATAGCTTATCGTAATCTTTTTTGAGGTCCGCATACGCTTCCTGCTGGGTCTTACGCTCGGCCTCATGACCTGCCAAAACTTCGTCGAGAATATCATCAGCGTTACTAGTGAGCTGCTTGAGCTGGCGGTCTTCCTGTGCGCGGGTTAGAGCGACAGCGTCAGTGTTCGACCTGGATTCGTTGGTGTTCTTCATGTCCTCTCTGGTACTGATCTGGACGCGTGGCAATGGCTCATCTACGTTCATAGCTCCCTTGTGGCTCTGGGCACTTCTCTCTGTTCTGCCCGTCATGTAGGCAGCCAACTGCGTGGCAGATGTCACGTTAGTGAACAGGAACAACCAAGTCTGATTGAGCAAACATACCGCACGTGCAAGTGTTGTCATAGCGGATCTTCGCTCACTTGAGGCTACGAGTATTCGATAGGGCTGAGGTCGGGTGGGAGAGAGAACGAAATGAAGCTCGCGTTTGCGTTGCGACAGGTTTTCGGGTTTGGCGGTAAGTGATTTCAAGCTTGCTCCACTTTCACTTCACTTTCACTTCACTTACCCGCTCTGCAAACATTTCTGCGCCCTCTGATAATCAGGTTTTTGCTTCTCTCTCACTTGCTCCCACCGTGTACCACCCTCCTCTCCCAACCTCTCCACTGCAACGAGCAGCACATTACGGATCTATCTGAATAGCACGACGATCTTACCGCAAGATGTTGAGCAATAGGCTCGTGATCGGTCTAGACTATGGTACGACGTATACAGGTCAGACGCTTGCCTCCCCAAGATTTACTGGTTCGCTGACCACTCAGGTGTTTCTTTCTGCGAGACCTCCGACACTGGCGTGCTTGAGAAGCACATTGAGGTTATCAAAGACTGGCCATCTCGTCACACTAAGATTGGCACCAAAGAGAAGGTTCCCAGTGAAATCGCTTACCTGCCTGAAGGTATGCAATGGGGCTCACTTATCCCACCTAACGTGCAACGCCACATGTGGACGAAGCTTGAACTAGACTGTCCACAGGTCGGCGAGGCGGCAAGGATCCTCAAGGAGGTCTCACTTAGCGACCTTCATTCCAAAAAGAAGCCAGTGGATATCGTCGCAGATTTCCTCAGGCAGATCAAGGATCACCTTGTACAGAATCTCGACAACCAGTTTGGTCCAGAGCTGTGGCGAACGTTACCGATCACCCTTGTGGTGACTGCCCCGGCCGTTTGGTCTGATGGTGCGAAGGACCGCACGATGCAAGCTGTTGACATGGCAGGCTTCAACACTACCCACTTTCCCAAGCTCAAGCGGGTGATCACTGCGACTGAGCCTGAGGCCGCAGCAATTTACACCATCAAGTCACTCAGCGGCAGCGTTCAGGACGAGCAATTCAAGATTGGAGATGGATTCGTTGTGTGCGACATGGGAGGCGGCACCGTGGACCTGATCTCCTATCGTGTCATTGACCTTGAACCTACCACTTTGGAGGAGGCCACAATTGGCAGCGGCGATCAGTGTGGCGGTACATTCGTGGACCGCGCATTCATCCGCTGGCTGGAGCGTCGACTCGGTGAGACTGACTTCATCAAAATTGCCGGTACGAGGAGTGAGGAAATCCCACGCACATCCTTGTCCAACAAACTCAGCCGTATGGTTCAAGATTTCACCCTTGAAGCCAAGAGCGGCTTTTCCGGCATTGAGACCAACTTTTTAAGGCTACCTAATCCCCTGAGTGCTATCGACGACGATGTAGCCCGTGGCATCACTGACGGTGAGATCATGATCACACCGTAAGTCTACTTGCTCCTAGTTAAAGTCAAGTCTGACGTAGTTAGTGCGGACATGGAGGAGATGTTCGAGTTCGCTCTCCGTCGTACATACGAGCTTCTGCTTGATCAGATCATGAGCTCGCGAACTCACGGTAGCGGTGTTCAGCTCAAGGTAGGATCTCCAAGCCTTTTTGTCACACCGCAGTCTTACTAATACATACAGTACATTCTGATGGTTGGAGGATTCTCGGAATCCCCCTACGTGTACGCCAAGATGAAAGCATTCGCAGCAGCCAACGGCTTGCAAGCAATCCGGCCTGCATTTGCGTGCGTATGCCTTCCCGAACTATTGTGTGTTAACTAATTACCCTCTAGATGGTCTGCGGTGGTTCGTGGAGCGGCGGCTAAAGGCCTTGAAGGAGATGGTCGTCCTCCCATCCGCAACCGCAAGTCTCGCCGCTCATACGGCACAACCATCGACACCAACTTCATCGCAGGCAAACATAGAGAGAGCGACTCATACATCTGTGCATTCGAATGCACGAAAAAGGCTACAAACCAAGCATCCTGGTTGATCAAGAAGGGTCAAGATCTTGCCACATCCACTGAATGTCACGCGAAGCTACCGTTCCGCCTGTTCTTCCGGCAAGGCAGCGTTCGTGAAATTACCGTTGATCTCATTGCGTCAAGCTCAGATACCCTCCCCCGGCGCTCGAAGGATAACGTGAGTAACATTAAGTCTCGGTGTTATCAGCACTAACTTCGGTTGTAGAGTGTCTACACGGTCGCTTCCCTTGTTGTTGACTTACGCCGTATCCCCGAGGGTCAATTCGAGTTGTGTCGCAGCCCCCTGGGAATGGTATATCACGAACTCAGCTTCGACCTAGAGATTAGCGTGCAGTCTACGCTTGAGTACTCGCTGTCTGTGAACGATATAAAGTACGGCTCGGTCACCGCGAAGTACACTTAGTTGTACTTGCGGCGTGTACCCGAAAGGAGCAACCATGATTTGTGGCGATAATGATCAATGGGGGAGGTGTCCATGTTGGCCAGTGGTCATGGCCACAGCCTATGCGACGTCACAGAAAGCCCAAACTTTCCGGCAATGTTGAAAGAGGGACGGCACATGTTGGAACTCCACACGAGATCTGAAATGTATTAAAAATCGAACCTCCTAGACCAGCATTTTGCATTTTCAAAACTTTCACGTGCACCTTTCGTCTATTGTCTTGACTCAACACCGTGAAAACCTTCAGCAAAGTTCTCTCCAACTTCATCTCATCCACGACTAATCACCTCGCGCGAATTCGCCAAGTCGCTGCATCTACCCTTTCCCATTACGGCCTCTCCTACTCAAACGTCTCGCGCGCAACGCTAAATCACATGACCGAAAGTGCATGCGCGCCATTCGACACTACACCCTAAGCTTCTCACAGCCGGACCACTCACGAAGATCAGCAGGCCTGCCACCCTGTCGCTTCGGCGTGGTCTGACAGTTGATAGCGACGCCAAACCGCATCGTGTCTGGTCTGGTCGCAGAGAGTTCCGTGCAGGCTTGTTAGTGGGGTGTGTGGCGTGCGCCGGCGAAGTTTATTTACACCGAGGATGAAAGGGCACCTCCGTGCTCTTGCTCCATGCATGCAGCCTGCGAGCGTGATGACACGACATGTCACTTCTGCCATGTCGTGTCATTTTGCTGCAGACCCCACTAACGTCGGGCGGTGGGGGAGTGACGCTTGCAGCATGCACGCAATCACCTAGCCCGCGTGCGTTGGGCGCTGGACTGCTGCAGAGCAATTAGGAAACGCATCGGGAGACCCGCATCGCACCACTTTTCTTGTTGATGGAGTTAACGGTGAGCATGGCTACGTGGACGCGCTTGTTGTAGACGGTTCTGTCTCCGGGCCTGTCAGGACAAAGACCGCGCTGGGAGACGCGTGCAGATTGTTATTTTGTGCGCCGGACTTGATTGCCTCACGCGTCAGCCGGCGGATGGATGTCGGCTGCAGACCAAGGCCGGAGCAATAAGGTCAAACGTAGAGGTGAGATTGAGACTCATGGGCAATTTGGTGTCGACAGTCGCTGATAGGGCAGCATTGAGATGATGTGGCGCACGGCAGTAGGCTGTAGATCGTGATTAGCCGGCGTGTCAGAAGCCACCTTGGACACAATGGTTGACGACGATACAGAAAGTTCGTGTCAGGTGGGGTCAGAAAGCGCGGATACTAAACGTCCTTGGATTGAGAATACTGTGCAATGCATAGATTGAACTGTTGTTTGTAGGTATGGTTGTGAAGCTGGATGTGACCCGAGGAATCTGCCAGTAATTGGGTCAAGCTGGGAGATCTTCCGATTTTGTCTATGTATATATGCATGATCAGTTCACGGTCCCTATGGGCGGCGGCACATTTCCCACTGTCTATGGGACATGAAACAATAAAAGAACTCCGAACCCAATCGACGCCAGCTTTACCCTCATTTGCCGTGAGGCTAACCGTCTTCCGAGAGAAGGAGACAAAACACCATTACGCAATTGACACCAAACACACGAACTGTCTTCCCAAAACGACGTGAAACCTCAAACCCCTTCGATACCAGATGTCCCTGCTCGTGTCGTGAGGCTGGGTGTCTTCCAATGACGCCAGGATACCGGTGCTCCTATACAGCCATAAACGCCTTGCAATGCCCAATCGTCCAAGGATATCTGTGTTGTAATCAACGCCAGCCCATATGCATTCCATGTTGTAAACCAAAACACTTATATAATCAAAAGACCTAACCATTGTGTAAACCTCTCTTATGGTCTTTAGAGGGGGTCCCTGGCACGTCTTCAGCGGGGGATGTTGTTCTCGTAACCGTTGAAGTATA
Organism: Boeremia lycopersici; assembly: GCA_022609225.1. NCBI lineage: Eukaryota > Fungi > Ascomycota > Dothideomycetes > Pleosporales > Didymellaceae > Boeremia > Boeremia lycopersici. The sequence continues at coordinate 604,511 of JAGKPY010000001.1, read as the reverse complement.
TGCTGGAATAACCGGTACTCGGGTATTGAGCGGCAGTGCCCTGATAGGCGGAACTAGAGCTTGGGTAAGTGGAGGTGCTGTACAGACTGGTGTTGTCGACAGGATATGCTGAGTTCGCGTTGGAGGTCAGGACATTTGTTGGGTTCATGAGGCTAGCGTGGTGCCCGACCATACTCGAGTGGCTCATCATGGAATAAGGGGAATTGATGGCAGAATGCTGCCCGACGACAGGATACGATGGACAAGAGCGCTTGTATGCTGGCTGGGCGCCGTAAGGTTGCTCCATAGTGGACTGGCTAGGAATCTCGTTCGATGTGTACGTGCCCTCCCGCTTCGTTGGTGACTGCTCTCCCTCGTAGGAAGACGAGTACTCATTCGGGAGTGGTGGGTGGGCTTGCGCGATGCTGACAGGACTGTCATAAGGGTACGGACGTTTCGACCCAGCTGCGGCTCTGGCCTCTTTGCGCAAGCGGAGACGGACTCCCTGGTCGGCAATCAAGCGGCTGATATGTGAAGACTGATCCATGCCTCTAAAATCCTTGGGCGCCAGAACGTTAAATTTCTTAGTCGTTACGGATGTCAAATACTGAGAATTAAACGTGTCCGGGCAGAACTCGTAGAGGCGGAAATGTAGCCTGTAGGACCCGAGCATCTTGACCGAGACGTCTCCAAACACAAATAGTCCCATGTCTGTGTTGTCGAGGTCTTTGAGGCGATGCAATGAGGACGATAGAGTACCCGTCAAGGAGTCGGGGCCGGACAGAGGCTCATCGCGATCAGGTTTGTACAGACTGACTACCATGAACAGGTAAGGGTTCTGGAGGAAGTTCTTCTGAGGATCGACGCTAGGCTTCACCTCGAGCTGAATGAGGGGTGGCGGATCGATGGCTTTGCGAGCTTTTTCCTTCCCCTTAGCCACAACCAAGGCCTCTGAAGGCTCCTGCTTCACGAAGATCTGGAAGCTGCCCGAATTGTAAGAGAGGAGCGACATTCTGGGTATTCGTCCCACGGGCAGATGTGTTGCTGGTGGTAGAGGCAGATGGTAAACCCTGGCAGGTCCGTCGGTAGACCGTCGGTAGTAGTGGGAGTAGCGAAGACGGTGGGCGAAACACTGCTCAACAAGCTCGTCTGTGTGAAGGATCTAGAATAATGGTAGGCGCCCGCGAACTACCGTGGGTATTGTGTAGTAGTCGAAGTGTTCGGAAGCTGGTAGGAAGAGCAGAACCCGTAAGATGTTGGTGGAGGGAGACTAAGAATGCTGCGAGAATTTGGAACTCAGACAAGTCTGTGGGCTTTGTGAGCAATAACTATGGTTGTGTGTGGGAAGGTGTTGGCGACTCGTCACTCCCATGGGCGCGTTCCTTCTAATTTTTCACTCTAGCAGTGGTGATTCACCAAGAGCTACTGCGACTGTCCCTTCTTTGGGTGTATCGTGTAATCGATCGCGATAACCCCGCTCGAGTTGGTCCTCTCCCAACACTGGCCAGCTCCAAGTTAGGTACAGGGTCGAATCAGGCCAGATTCCAGGCAGTCTTGTGGTACAAGAGCGTCAGCGGGATAAAGAATAACGGCGTAGATGCGTGTGCGCGAGTAGGCAGATGCGCTGCGCCTGCGCCGTTGGTGACGATGCAGAGCTCAGTTGACGCCTGAACCAAGGTTGGACTGCGCACGCTCAACGCTTCTGCGGCACGCAATTACCAGCACTCCCCCTCGATGATCGAACCACCCCCAAACAAACGGCCGGCGTGGTCTTCAGTGGGATCTGCAGCGTAACAGTTGGATATACATGAGGTACCGGGCGTTGGATTTTCGGCACGCAGGGTGGTCAGGCGACTCTTTCTTACAGTGACCAGAATGACTCTGCGGCCGATGTTGCGTGAAGCTGCTCGGCTGCGGGACCGAACCGTGGTAGAGGTGCCTTAGGGTCTGGGGACAAAGGTGGTGGCCGTTGGAAAGTTCTCCCGCAGGGTAGCGCAATGCAGGCTGGACAGGGACCAGCCTGGTGATGGGCGTGGGCGTAGACGCAAGTCGTATGCAGGTATTGCAGGGTGAGTGTGAAGGGCGAGGGGCAGTGCGAAGTGTGAGGCTTACGCTCGGCTACAGTCGAGGCCAGCTTGAAGAGGAAATATTGCACTCGATAGTCGAGTTGCAGAGGTACCTCGCCGTCACGTTTAAGCCGGGGCCCTCCGCTGTTGTCCTATGGCAAGAGCAGCCAGACGCAAAGCCGGATCGCCGCTTTGACTCTAGTGCTAAAGCTCAACGGGCGCCGAGCTGCTCGAACGCCACGACGATCGTTAGCTTTGCGATCTCCGACTAGCAGGTCCCGTCCGTTGCCAGTTTCGGCGAGCTAGTCGAAACGCAAAGGCGGCGTGAAGTATGCCGGGGAATGCCAGCTTCTCTCAGATCGACTCCTTTTGCCTGTCGTGTCGTTACCACTCACTCCCTCTTAACCTCAGACCCCCAGTATGCGACTTCTCAAACCTGTGTCCCGCTGTATCAGTCCGCGCTTGTTCAAGGGCCTTGTAGACCAGACATTGGAGAGTTCGGAGCGGCGAAAGCAGAGGAGTAATCAGGTCTGGCTGGCACTCAGCCTCTCCTGGAGGAGCACGTACCTATGATATGGACGCAGAAGACGTCGCCGAGGTCAAAAGATGTGTAAGGCTGCTGCAACGAAGTGGGCTAACGCGCCGATCGGGCTGAGAGCGACGACTACACACCGTTACCAGCTATGCCAATTGCGAAGCATTCCAAGTGCTCGGAAGTCTGTCGACCACTTGCAGTCGACTTTCGATGCTAAAGCTAGTTACCCCGGATCAAAAGGACGATCGAGAGGCTTGATATCGCAGAGCCTTCGGCGACGCGAGTCGCTCCCAGGTTCGAGGACACTACTGGGCAAGCAACGTCCGAGGCCCTGGGCGCATTCGTGCAGCGGGTGCAACGTCAAGCTCGTATATGCTTGACAGACCTGGAGCTTTAGCCTCTGCAGTCACCGTTCACCGAGATGTGCATATGACTACTTGGTGGTGCTCGACCCGTCATGCAGGTCATTGCTGTCAGGGAACCGGGTTTGAGCTTTCACTATGCTGTTGCGCGACCGGAACTCATAGATACAAACAGGGCGACGTCCACGTTCATCCAACCAATCTACCACCGCATCGAATGTGGTACGGGACACTACGCACATGGCGGCTAGGATGTTTGTGAGAACCTTTCCCTGGACCACCTCAAGAAGAGATGCCGTCACTCAGCCCTACGTCGAAGAGCCTAGACAGCCGCTATATCATATCGCAGTTGACGGCAGCAGTATCGAGCAATGACCCCAGGTTCCAGACGCGCATGGCGATACCTTGAATTTGCGCAAACCAGAAAGTTGGTACATATGCTCAAACGCCTTGCTGAGCGCTGACAAGTGCGAGGCTGACGTGCACGGCCAACTCGGCAGGAGAACAAAGGATGACGGATGCGTGATGGTGTCCAGTACCGTAAGGTGTGAGCAAGTAGTTACTCGGCGGCGAATTTCACGGTGGCCAGATTCGACCTGCACGAAGGGCCGCTAGCCGCCCCGTCCGCATACGGCTGGAATCCACAACGTTGCACAAACACCAGCCTCCTCGACGAACCTCATCATAGCCGCGGCACACTCGGCAGCGAACTGCTTTCAGACCGGCCCAATACGCCCGATCCATGATCTTAAAAGTGCTGCAATGCTAGCAGTGTCCCTCCAAAAGCGGACGTTCCTATCCATAACTCGTCGGAGCGAGCTTTATCTAGAGTATCATCTTGGCTTCTCGGCGGTCTTTTAGAGTCGTCGAAATCGCTTAAGTGTCCTTGTTCGTGTCAATCGACGTTCCTGCAGATGCAGTGTGACTGAATGCAGCTAATCCACCTTCGTACATTGCATAATGACAGCCACAACAACGAGTCTATTGGACGTGCACCTTCTACTATAGATGTGCTTGCGGGAGACGTCAACCACGTCCCTCGTAGTCGATGTTGAGGCTTAGGCTGTGGCCTGGCGCGTCAGGTTTTCGTTGAACTTGAACTTGATGCAGGTAATTGCGAGGTGAGCGCAAAGGCTAGATGCTTTGCAGAAGTGCCGTCCACAGTTGGTGTTAGTGACGACCTCGAACAATCATCGGAGAATTAGAGTGTTATGGAGTGACTTTCCAGCCATACCTTAATCAGATAGTATCACTATGTACTTGTAATTTTGTCAGACACAATATCTGCTCTACACAGTGGTTCACTCTAGCGAGAGAGGGACTCAGATCAGCCGGTAAGGAACAGGACGGTGCTTTCCCACGGAGTTTGATTGTGCCTGTTTTCAAGCTCTGTCCGATCTGAGCCCTGAAGTTGCCTCCTGCAGCCTCCTGCGGCCTCCCGCTAGCCAAGACTGTGATATGAAAAGAACAGTTTCTCCTCGGACGCAGCGAGCTTTCTGTAAATTCGACAACGATCAAACTTTCAACTCGTATTATTGAGCGTCGGTACGAGCGCCTCGACAGCTGATA